>CM031238.1:685222802-685745302 GCA_018340775.1 Taxus wallichiana var. yunnanensis | reverse complement strand
TCCAAATCATTACGATGAGAGATGGAAAAGGTGAATGATGGATGCAAGATTGTTAAATATGACTAGGGTCACGTTGGTAGGTATGTTAATAGTAGAAAGGTCACAAGTGCAAGGAATTGAGAGGTTCTATTTCCATTTTACCATCAAGGGAGGATAAGCGATAGGATTCAAACCCACACTTATAAGTGATAATATATGGTCTAATCCAGTTGGGTGAAAACTTTCAATGTTGGCTCATTTCTTAGTATTGACATTATGATTTTATTTTAAGACAAGGTCAATGATGTTAAAGTCACATTCCTTGAGACGCGTTTTTGTAATAATTTTTATGTGCTCTTGATAGACGTGGTGATTTTGAAGAGCCATTAAATGATATTTTTCTAACAACTCAAGTTGTGCTAGAATCTCTTGATGATAGTCCTTGTCGAGAGATAAAGTCACAGAGAGAAATGTGCAATGATGGGATTTGGAATTTGATGGGAATAACAGTTTAGCCAAATCAGTAGATGAGAGAGAAAGGAGTAATACTTTTATAGGTGCGAGATGCTATTTTAATAGGCCCAAAGGGTGAAGGAGATGTGAATATGATAATTATGCCCTGATTTGTTAATAGTTTTAGCAAGAATGTTTCAAAGGGTTTTATTAGTGGCTTCAAATTGGCCATTAGATTGAGGATAATAAGGAAAATAAAAAATAATATTGATGTTGAAAGAGCCATAATATTCTTAAGGTCTTTTTTTAAAGGACTTTCCATTTTCTGTGATGATTTTATGGGGAAGGTCAAGGCGATAGATGATGCAATGATAGATGAAGTTGATAATTTAATTAGATTTGGTGGATGTGAGTGGAATCAATTCCACCCATTTGATGAAATAATCAGCAGTGGTGATGATGGAATGATGACGCTGAGAAGATCGTGGATTGATGAGGTCAATGAGGTTGAGACCCCATTTCGAGAAAGGCCAAATGTATTGAGACGAATGTAAGTCCCGACTAGGGATGCAAATGAGATTAGAATGATGCTCACATTCGACACACTTTTTAACTTATTCACAACCATGTTGATTGAGGGTGGGCTAGTAATAGGCTAGGTGAAGGACATGTTTAGCCATAGCCAAACCATTAAAGTGTCCACCAAAGATGCGATAGTGAACTTCTTGGATGACACGGGTGGATTCATACTATTTAAGAAAATGTAGTGAAATTCTTTCAAAGGCACATATGTAGATGATGCCACCAAGGATGATATAGCGGTTATGTCATTAAAGGAATGACCTCCTACCATTTTTGGATATGTCAAATAAAATTTTGTACATAGATAGGTAGTCGAAGATCTGAGAGTACCAATGATCTAATTAATTGGAGTCAAAATGATTTACATGAGGTAGCTCATGGATATGGGATGGATGATCAATATGATAAACAATAAAGAAGATTTTAGATTCTTCATTGCCCATGGGATGAGAGATGTGAAGGAAGACATGATGTTTGTAAAAGTATTAGATGAACAAGAGACATATTGGATGGTGTATTGATCAAAGGCCTCAAGAAGAAAGTCAACAACGTCTTTGAATTTTTGAAGGACTTAATTTTAACATTGATAGGTTCCTTTTAGTAAATTTATGATAAGATAAACGTCATCGTAGATGTAAAGCATTTGAACGTGGAGCATGATAGAATTTTGGAGTCCCAAGATGCAAGCTTCATACTCAACCATGTTGTTAGTACACTCAAAAGTCGGGTATATAAATGATGGGGATAAGAGTATCCCAAGGTGGAATGATGATGATGTTAGTGCCTCCCACTTGTTCATGCTTAGATCTGTCAAAGAAAAGTGTCATTGCAAGGGGGCATAATTCATGATCAATGGTGTCGATGGATTCGTTTCAAGAATTTCTCACGAGGAAGGTTTTTATTAGGAAGAGGGGTTCAACGAGCTAATTAGTGATAGCCTAACCCTTGATAGATTTTTGAGAGATGAATCCCAAGTCAAGCTTCTGGTCATGAGCATGTGCCATCGAGTGATGTACTCATTATGATAAGGCTTGGAGTGCATGGTTTTGATGATATTGAATCTAGTAATGACAAAGGTCTTGTGATTGAGAAGATAATGGCAAAGCTTAGAAGTGGCGAAGAAGAAAGCATAACATAACTTTTAAAGTTCAGTGTAGTGGGTTTCATAATCAAGGAGAGTGTGACTAATATAATAGATGAATTTATCCCTACCTTTCTCATCGTGGTGTGCCAACATGACACCTAGAGCATGATCGAAGGAATAGATGTAGAGGTAGAAAGGATCCCCTTCATGTGGAGGTGTGAGCACAAGTGGTGATAAAAGGTATTGTTTGAGATCATCAAAGGCCTTCTGAAAATTGGCATCCCAATTGAATTGGGTGTCTTTGCGAAGGAGATGATGAAAAGGTTGGCAACGGCCGAGAGTTGTGAGATAAATAGGAAAACTAATTGGAGACTTCCTTGAAGAATACGAAGTCACTTTAAATTATATGGGGGAGGTATCTCAAGAAAGGCTTTGATTTTGGTGGGGTCAAATTCAATTCCCTCAAAAGAAATGACGAAGCCAAGGATTTTTCCAGTTAGCACTCCAAACACGCACTTGGTGGGATTAAGATGAAGGAAAAACTGAATAAGACATATGAAGATAATTTCAAGCATAAAATTATGGTCATGTTGATGTTTAGATTTTCGCAAGAGACCATCAACATAATCCTCTATGGTTTTATGGATAAGGTCATGGAAGATATAGGTCATAACATGTTGATAGGTGGCCCTTGTGCTTTTTAAATCAAAGTGCATGACACAATAGAATAAGGTTCCCCAAAAGGTGATGGAAATAATTCTTATTTTGGTCTTCTAGTGTGATGTGGATTTGATTATAAACAAAAAAATCCATACCAGAGAGCATTTCATGTCCGGTTTTCAAGTCAACTAACTAATTGATGATGGGAAGGGGAAATTCATCCTTAGGGAAAGTGATATTTAAATCTTGAAAGTTGGTATAGATGCAGATCTTTATAGAGGCTTTGACAATGGGTACAATGTTCAAAACCCATTGTGAATAGTTGATGGGTTGGATGAAGTTATCGAAGTAAGGTATTGTAACTCCTCTAAATAAAAACATGGAAATGCGAGGATGCATGTAGAGTAGCTTCGCTTAATCGACTTAACATCGGGAATGGTGAAAATGTTTATGGAAAAAGATGCTAGGATCGAGTAGTGGCATGCCGTGAGTATGACCATGCAAAGGCTCTGCCTATGCCTAGATAAGAAGGCAAAGTAAATTCCTCAAGATCTTGTGGATCAATAGATCGACCAACTTTAAGGATGTGAGGCTCCTACGAAGTCCCAACATTGATGTTGATAGTGGATTCATTGAGGAGAGTGGGTGTGTCAAGAGGTAAGGCCTTATGAAGATGAGAATATTCTTCCCCAATGTAGGAAATGATGGAGTCATCATCACGCATTAGAGAATATCAATGGTAGGGGAATCCTCCTCTACCATATCAAGGAAAATGAGAGGAAGGGACCTTGTTTCACCCCAAGTATAATAACCGAATGATCCCGGGGTAATGGTGGAAACTAAAATAAAAGTTTGATGAAAGGGACATATTATCATCCATGTCCATGACATTATCAGATGGAGAAGGAGTGGATGATGAATTGATGTGCAATGGAGATGTAGAATGATGTACAAGGGTTTCAAAGTGGGTTGTTTCTTAAAACATAGTATGAAATTATCATGAGGCTCACAGGATTTCTTAATGACAAGATTGTGCATACCTTGTTCATAACATCCGAATCAAATCCTATTCCACGTGTAGTGGTGGGAGTAGGTATATGTGAAGGATATTATAGAGGAATTCAAATCCATTGGTGTATTATTTTGTATGAGGTTTATTGTCGATATGGGATGAAAGGTGATCAATTCGCCATAGATGAAGTTGGTATTGAGATAAGGTGGACCAAAGGAAATGATATCCCTAACATTTGATTGATGCATAGGTGATTTATCAGGTATACTAATTCGATTGAGGGAGGAAGATAATTAAGATCGAGGATTCAATACTCCCTAAGGATAGACACCGCATCACATTATCAAGAGATTCATCATTAGGTAGTTTAGATGTAGGTACAAAAGAACTGGTGGATACTTTAGAGGATGAGTCTTTGTTTGGGATGGGCATGCCATTTGGTTGATAGGTCATATGACATGGCTTGAAGGGAGGAGATTTGACAAGGAGAGTATGGATCTTCCCCTCATGCTCATATTTGATGCAATGATGGAGGGTGGAGGGGACACAACACATGACATGAATCCATGGGTGTCTAAGAAATACATTGTATTGAAACTCCCCTTCAACAATGTAGAATAATTCATGGAGGAGTTTTTCACCGATGTGGATGGGGAGGATAAATGTGCCCAAAGTAAGGGCCACAATGTTGTTGAAGGTGTGAAGAACTGCACGTGATTGAGAAACAATGGATTTATGAAGTTTAAGCTAGATGAAGTTGTGAGATGAGATGATATTAATGCTAGCACCATTTTCTATCATAGAATAGAATATGAATGTGTAGTTGATGCAAATAGTGATGAAAAGGTGAAGGTCGTGATCTTTGGATAAGATTTCTAGAATTTCTAAATCATTAAAGGAAACAGTGGTAGAAATAGTTAGAGCCCAAGAAAAGGATGCAAAGGGATGAGATTCTTCAGATGAGATGGGGATACGTTGTAAGGCCTTAATGAGGGCCTTTCGGTGACTAGGAGAGATTTGGATAATCTCGTAAAGAGACATCTTAATAGGAGCTTGGTGTATCTTCTTTACAACACTTTGCTTGATAGTGGCTAGATTTTAGGTTTTTGGTGTGGCTAAGATAGACTCCTTAGCCTTAGATGAATAAGGGGATGAAGTGGGAAGGTCAAATGGAGCAGCGACAATGAATTTTAATTTAGATTGCATAGATGGTTGTGATTTGTGAGGACGAGAATGGGGTGGTGATACAAACACTGTCTATGTAGAGGGAGGACCATCCCTAGAAGAGGTACATTTTAGAGGAGGGATAACGAAAAAGGATGTTGATGAGGAAGAGGCCTTGGATGTTATAAAATTGGTTGGAGGATGGGGCTTAGATGTGGATTGATTGATAAATGAGAAGGGGTGATCATATTTGATAAGAAGATCATATTATTTTATAAAGTTTTCAATGAGGTTATGGAGGGCCCTACAGTGTTCGGTGTCATGTCTAGAAACACAATGGTAAGCATACACAATGTTGGAATCTAACTCTTATCTAATTTTACACCCCATGGAAATTGGATAACTTCGAGAAAAATGGAGTTGGGAAATTTCTAGGGATATTGGAGAAGAAAATGGTGAAAAAAGGTATGTTCATACTTTTAGGGCACTTGGAATTGTTTTAAGACACCTCTCTTTTCCTCTCCAAGCTAAAAAATCCAAACAGTTAGAGAAAAATGAGAAAAAAGGAAAAAATGGTCATTTCTAGACCATTTGGGAAATGCTTGGTCTAAGAAGGAACCGAGGAACAAGTTCCATAGTTTGGGAGTTCCTCACACTTGGGTTTCTCCCACGGGCCAAACTATTTAGTGGAATGTGGAAAATCGTGAAGCTGGGAGGAATGGTGAAACTAGTTCCACTTTGGGAACTAGTTCCCGCATGGGTCTATTGGCCTAAATATAAAGAGGTCAAAGGTGGAGTATGCTATGTGAAAGTAAGATGTGGGTGGAATGAGCCACGAGAGGAATAGGGTGAGTGTGGAATGTTTCCATCGGGTAGTTGGTTATCCACAAAGGCCTTCCAAATGATGGACTCGAATTAAGGGTGTTAATGGAGTTTGAAGTGGGAGTGTAGTGAATATCGAGGAGTTTGGGGAAGGGAGCCATAGGTGAAATAATTCTCGAGTTCCACTTGGGGGCCAATAGGCCAAAAACAAGGAACCCAACGTATTGTGGTGAATTTGGAAGACAATGTAATTCCCGTAAATGTTCCCTAGTTCCTCTATTTCCCAAAACCTGAAATATCCACATTAAAGGGAAATAGTTAAATTGAATAGTTAAATATGGAGTGGGAGAATACATTGGGAACCCTTGTTTCTCCTATACACCTAGAAACCCGCATGGCCATATCTCCCTCTCTTGTTGTCCTTTTTCACAAAATGCATGTCATCGAGAAAGCTCTCTCAAATCTCTACACCATGGAAACATAAAATATGGAGTTAGGTGAGAGTAGGTGGGTAAAAAATATGAAAACATCCACAACATTAGAAATTCACGGTTTCAAGAAGTTGAACAATTGGGTTTGATGGAGTATGGTGCATATTTTTTTACACAAGAAAAAGATCATGGGGAAGTGCATTTGGTAGGGGTCCCATCATTATTTTCAGGAATTTAATGCAGGTTTTTGGTGGGTGAATACAAAAATCTAAGTTTTTCCCTCTTCCCTCTCTTTTACATTCTCTATAAATTATAAATTTACGCTCCTTTGTAATGTTGGATACTTTGGGAATGCAAAGGCATCATTGAAAAGTTTTGCACAAGTGTTCTTGAGTTACAGGCCTTGGATTGTAATCCTATAATGAATTCACACCTTCTTCCTCCATTGTAATGATATGTGCATCATCTTGAAGCAATAAAATTACTTGTTTTGTGGCTCTATTATGCCTTAATTGGTGATTTATTACATTTCCTTTCCTCTTCATTTACTTGTAGGTATGCTATGTATGTTTCTTCATATTACAAGGTTTATTTCTATTGTGAATTGTGTGAAAATGGGAGTTTAGATGTTGCTCTGGACTGTGGCTATCATTTCTTCCCTCTCCATCATTGTTTTGTTCCATTTTCTCTCTTTTAAAAGTGTCTTTCCCCTTATTTTTGGTGTTATCACCTCATTTAGTTTAGGATTTTCATTTTTATGCACCTTCCTCTCTCCCTAGTCTCTTAGAATTATAGATTAGTGTTAGGTAGATGTATTTACTTTCCTAGGGTTAGTTTATTAGTAGGAATAAGAAGAGGAACCATCCTTCTCTAGAGGTCTGTCTTAGTTCATAAGGTCCCATAACTTGGAGACAGTCCCATGTTGCTTCAAAATCCGGGTTGTCTTTAACTCGGGGCATGGTGCATGGTGATAGGGAAGGGTGATTGTAGATGATCGATGATAGTTTGTGAAATGGTATGGAATTTAGGAGGATTTGTTTTAGGTGAGGGCGATGAAGGTAAAATTGGTGATTTTCTCTTATGAGGCTTTGTAAGGGCCATGGAGTCAAATTTTGATTTAGGTACTTTTGATTTAGATTTAGCATGAGGGATGGTTGTTTTAGAGGTGGATTTGGAAGAGAGAATATATGATATTTGGAATGAAGGGCATGGTCCCAAAATAGAATGTTGAGGGCCTAAGATAGATGTTTGGATGGTGGGTGATTTAGAATGATGGGGTTTTGAGGGAGGAAGTTCCAACTTCTTATGTGGATGAGTGAGTGACTTTTGAGTAGGAACACCAAGGTTCTTAGATTTTGATGTGAGGTTTTTCCTTTGGTACAGATGATGATGATTTTAATAGGGGATATTTAGAGAAGAAACTAGGTGATAGAAATGCATGTTTCATTGAAGGTGTGGGGATAAAATATGGAACTGGATAATGCATTCGATGAGATCATAAGGAAATATAGATGGTTTTGAATATGTAGGTATAGAACTAGTAGTAGTCATGGGAGATAAGGATGGGAGTGAGAGATCCGTTGTGGTTGTATCAAGTGAGGATGTTTTTAGTGTAGATGTTTGAGGGGGTGATGTGGATATGGGAATAGATGTAGGCATGTACACAACCAAAGGTGTGGGTGTAGAAGGGATTGTAGGTGTGGATGTAGAGACATATGTTGATGTATGGATATGGAAAATATGAGTGTAGAAGATATAGATATAGTGGGTGTGGATGTAATAGATGTAGATGTAAGAGATGTTGGTACGATACATACAAATGCGGTGGATGCATATTTGATAGATGTGGGAACAAGCATGGATGATGGTGTAGTTGTTGATTATTGTAAAATGTAAAATAATAGCCTAATCTAAATGCAAGTTTTCACTAAATAAATAAGAAATGAAATGCCAAAATAATACCCAAGAAACTAAGAAATAAATAAATCAAACCCTTATTGTAAAGAGGGTTAGAAGAGTCTTAGATGATTCATAGAGGTTGTCGACCGTGTTGCAGTGCAATGGAGACTAGTTGAACATGAATGGAATACCATCATACATGAGCCTGTAAAAGTGAATATCTAAGTTATTTTCTTTGGACTAAGGAGCTTGGAGAAAATTTGGGGAACCTAGAGCACTCTGGTCTCGTTCTAGGCATCGTGGTCTATGTAGATGCTCAAAAAACCTCCTATGTGTCGTAAGAGGTTCACACTTAATATCCTTTGATCACCTCAAGGCTAGTGTGAGATTGCGAGTTCGTTGTAAACCTACAATGAAGAAAGCAACTGTAAAACCATCAAATAGATGTCAAATCCTAAAAATAAAGATAAAATAATGAGGGGTTGGACTATCCTCAGCTGCCACAATGATGGAATTACTACTCAGCAGTGCTACACTACATCTCATAACTAATGGTTTTCTCTATGTGTATGTGTGGAATTGTGCCCTAGGTTACCTTTTTACGTGTCACACTTGAAGTAGCAAACAATTAGTTGGATGTAGAATCTAAATAATGTGTGCATGGAAACAATATACTCCCCTCCTATGAAGTGTGATGTAGAATAACCAGCCTTTGTCCCTTGCGATGGAGCTAGATGGACCTCTAGATTCCTTTGAT
Organism: Taxus wallichiana var. yunnanensis; assembly: GCA_018340775.1. NCBI lineage: Eukaryota > Viridiplantae > Streptophyta > Pinopsida > Cupressales > Taxaceae > Taxus > Taxus wallichiana. The sequence continues at coordinate 685,736,459 of CM031238.1, read as the reverse complement.
GGATACAACCTTAGGTGGTGATAAGTAGTGTTTAGTGCTTTGTCCCTTATTATGATAACATAAATTTATATTTATATTATTCCTTCACTTGGATTTCATAATCAACCCTGAAAAGGCCAACTACCAAAAAGACAAGATACTCAAATGGCTAGAAAGGACCTAAAAAGTGTGACAAAAGTACAAAGAGGACAAGGTTGGCCAAAGGGGATGGGGGCACCTAGCGTGGCCCCTGGTTGGACACTCTTGTCCATAATGGAAAATGCCAAAAAGTGAAAAGATAGACTGAGCTAATAAGAGCGCAATATCTGAAAGCATAAGCATAAAGAAAAGAAATATGGCTAAAGACATGGGTTAATTATTACTTTTCATACTTAGGAACCATATGAATAGTAGTATGTGATCAAGACTAGATAATTACCCAAAGTGCGTGATTTTTGTCCACATTTTCCCCCACTTTATGTTGGTGAGCCAAATGCTCGATAACATAAAGTAGATAGATATGTGTACATGATATTTGTGTAGATTTATGTAGAAAGCGTGCGAGGGACTAGAAAATCATGGAGTGATAAAAGAGATGGAGTGTGGAGACTAAAGATGCAAAAGTGTAAAAAGGTGATGAAAGTGAACCTAGGAAAAAAAAATGTGTGTAGACGATGATGTGTGTGATGTACCTATTGTTGGTGTTGATGTGTGTGATGTTGAGTGGTGTTGACTATTTTCTTCCCATACGGATGAACTTGCAAAAGAGAAGACGATCAAGTAGTCAAATACACATGTATATGTATAAAAACATGTAAAGAAAAATGCTAAAAATGTGAAAAAGGAACATGTGCACCTGATCCGTGATGAGGAAAGATTGTAGAAAGGATCATGTATATGATGTCAATGTGCGCGAGTTTTTGGGAAATCTCACACCAATGTAATGGAATAACTATAGGGAGAAAGCTGTCTAGTGTTGTTTTCCAACCTTAACGACTTCTTGCTATATAAAACATCACTACAGATGGTGTGCATGTGTGAAGCAGTCTCTTCCTATAAAATATGTTGTGTAAATTCCTAGTGCTAAGGGAATCTCTCGCACCTTGTCAAAAGACTTCATGACATATTGAAAATTTTTAATTGTCCTCGGTTTCTGGAACTCTAGGAAATAACACTATATTTCCCTTGGTTTAAGGTAATCTAGGAGAGGCCACTTTGTGTCAAGGACCCAATTATGATTACGATCCATGAAATATGAAAACTATATTGTAACGATAGTGTGTTGTGTTGTGTATATCTTTGTGTATGGGGTGACGAGTCACCCAAATGATGCCCCCCTCTTTAGGGGTGCATGCAATGTCATTAAAGGAGTATGTGGCCCAAAAGAGGACCAACCATAGAAAATGTGCCCTAGAGGGGGAAGGGGGATGTGATTGGTAGAAACCAAGGCACATGTAAACAAGTCGATGGGAAATAAGTGTTAGTACAAGCAAAGAAAAATACTCATGTAGAAGAAAAATGTAATCTAACTAGACAATGTGTAAGATAAAATACAAGCGAGAAGACAATGTAGAGCTGCGAAGAGTGGGTTATAAACATGGGACAATGTATGGATGAAAATAAAAATGTGATCTTTAACTAAACTTGACCTACGAGGTCGTGCCGGGAAAATTGATTTGGAATGAATGGATGGCTATGTGTATGGACATGTGATGAATACGACTAAACAAGCTATCAATGCAATCTAATATCCTCTACGGGCACTAGTGGAATCTGCTAATCTAGGGAAACAAAATCCTCTCTATCCCGAGTGGGTATAATGGAGTAGTTGAGAAGAATGTACACATGTAAAAGTGAATTAATTTCCGTGTGGGAAGCCCTCTTGACAGTTGCGGGATCTGTGGAAAATGATTTGCAGTAGCCTTGTGAAAGTCTCCGAGAAAAGTTCATGGAAATCAGCGAGCAAGGCTATGGAACCACAAAATCTATGGGTAGTTAGTTGCAATTTTTTTATTTTATGGATTTTTGGATAATAACAGATGCAAAAAAAGAAATGAAAAAATTGCTTCTACAATTTAGATAACAAATCCTAAACAAAAGTCTATCGGATGTAACTATTTATCTCTGCAGGAGTATATCTAATCTATCCTAATTAATTCAAACATTTTTCAAAGATGCAATTATGAATGTAAATAATCTACTTTTCCTCGAGGCACAAGAAGAAATCAAAGCTTCTTAGAATATTTTCTTCCCCTGCAAATTTCCGACAAAAGTAAAGAAGGATTCAATGGAGGTTTTACAAATGAAAAGATATTGTAGTTGATTCTAAATTAATGCAGAAGCTTTCCTCTGAGAAACTTCCCTTGCAAACCCACAGGGATAGGAAAGGAAGTAATCTATCACTAGAAGCTTTTCAAAGGAAATGGAAGCTATAATAATGATCTATCTATTTGCAAAAATTGAAATGGAAGATTTTCTACTCTAGTAAATAAATGTGCATACAGATTCAAAAATAAAGAATTGAAGAAATGAAGAAACTCAATAACAACCCCAACCTAGAAATTAAAGATCGAGGAAATGCCAGTTGTGGTATCACTTTGTGTCCCCTCAATTATCTTTTCCAGTCATCAGTGTCCACGTGAGTCTAGGAAGTGGGAATGCAAAATAAACAATGAAGATGGTGTTGGAGGAATAATGGCTTGCAAAAACTATCAGTAGCAATGCAAGAATAGGAATAACAATGCAAGAATAGTGTCCTTGGTTGTGTATTCTCTAAGAAGATTTCAGTAACATGAAAATGAAAATCACAATAAAATTCTCTAGCCATTTTTTTAGAAGAAGTGGTGATTTAATAAAACAAAGGATAGGAAATGGTCTAAGCCATTTAGCAGAAATGGAATTCCACATCACAATAATGAGGGGAATTTTAACTCTCAATAAAAAATTAAAAGTGGAAGAGGAGGTTGGTACACATCTATAAAACCTACAAAAAACCAAATTGACCAAGAAACATGCACAAAAGGTGAAATAGAAGAAGTTAACATGTGTCTAAATCACGTCTAGGAAGTGTCAATCAAAATGCACAAAATCGTTGCCCTACATAGGGTAGGGGTTACACAACCGCTACCCAATTAGGGAGGCGATTACATAACTTCTACCAAAGTAGGGTGACAATTTTGTTTCTAAAGGCTAAAAGCTAAGGAAAAACATTGCAGAAAGCTAAGGAAAAGCAAGAAATGGATAAGTAAGGTTTTATAGGCTACAGATATAAACTGCAAAGAGAGAAAGGAGCTCGAACACCTTTGGGAAAGATATGAATCATCATTAGGGACTTTTGAACAATTTTTGACAATGTAGCATGTGCAAATTTGGGTGTGTACAGACACCACTCATGGTGTCCAGGATGATCAAGGTGACAAAGCTAAAAGCATACAAGTGTGCACACAAGACAAAGGGAAAATCCCAAAAACAAAGGTATATAATAAAAAAAAAAAAAAAAAAGAAATATAACAGATAACCATGGTGGCATGTAGTCTTGCAAAACAAATTCTGCACATGAAGCACCCGTTAGCACGTTAGAAAGATAAAAAGTATGTAAAAAGTGTGTATAGTCAATAGAGGAGAGTGATATGAAACAAAATGAAACAATAACACTTGTAGTGTATGAAAGTGGATGCCCGACGATACATTGTGGGACTAATACTAGGTATTGTGCCAAACATCCCTACTGCGTGTAATGGATTTGTAGAGTCTGCAATAATCACAACTAGATGATGACATATAACATATCTATCTAGTATGTGTAATAAAGTGAACATGTAAAAGTAAGTGTAAGTAAGAGAAAATGGAATGAAAATATGCAATATGTTATGGATGGATGGAATAGAATGTAAAATAAATGATAGGAGCCGCTTGTCCCTTGAGTGAATGGAATTGTATGCAATGAGTTTCATTTGTTTATGCCCCCTCAAGAGTGAATAATGAACCGTAAAAAGAGTGTGTCTTTGGGAAATGGTTTGAACGATGTTTTGTGCATAGTGTCTTGTGGTGAAGGTGTAGTGATGATGTGTGACATAGAGATGAGGTGTGAAAATGCGTGATGGTTTAACCTAAAGCATATATCACAAGATGAGTAGAAGAAGTGATGATGTAGCCTAAAGAGTATATCACTAGATGATGCTAGAGGAAGTGATTATGTAGCCTATGACATATATCACTAAATGATGCAAGCGGAAATGATGATGTAGCCTATGATGTGTATCACTAAATGATTCAAGTAGAAGTTGAATGTAGCCTATAACATATAGTACTAGTATAGGAATGGCGCATGAGAAAAGGATTGAATGGTTGAATGTGTGAATGTGATGTGGTCCATTTGTGATGTATATCCTCAAAAGTATAGTATGGACTATGATACTAGAGTACGTCATAGATTAGTGAGTGTAGTGCATAAAAGTAGATGTGTAAAATGCATAATGTGTAAGAGATGCGGCGATGAGAAATCATCATGTGATGTGTATAGTATGTAATACAAAATGTGTAGATGATATAATTGTAGAATGTGCATGATGTATGAGGGAAAAAGATGTAATATGTAAAATGTAGGATGCAAAAGGTAAGATGTGTGAAGATGCACAATGTTACCTGTCTATTGTGCAGTGTGTGAGGTTCATGTGTATAGGATGCCCTCAATAGTCAAGTGTGAACTGAAGCACAAGAGTGCGTCATCGGGTAATGAGGTGAGAAAAAATCACCTACCAAAGATTAAGCGGCCACGTAGTGGTGGAAGAAACATCAAGACCATGTGATGGTGGTGGAATTTGAAATGTGTCTTGACCATTAGTAGAAGGAGTAGTTTCTTTGACAAAATGAATTAGAAATAGAAGTGGAGTGGGATGGGGAACAAGCTTTAATGGTGGTATATTTGGTGGTATTGATGATGCCGTAGAAGACTTGATAGGAGAAAAAGGTTGATTTGATTTAAGAGGAGGTTGCATACTTTGACTTGGTAATGTTGTACATGCATTGAGAGGAGGAGGTGCAATATTGAATTTGAGAGGAGATTTCTTATGTGATGCTTAAATTTCTGTAGAATTTTTTTAGAAGTGATGGCATGGTGCTCATTAGACATAGACAAATGATGTTTACGAACCCATTGATATGTAGCATTTGTAGATGGGCATGCAACAAAATTTTGTACAGTGAATGAGATAAATCCCTTATGCTCAAGATGTTTGATTCTTCATTGTAAATCATAGAAATTGTTGAACTTATGTCCATTGATTTGATGATAATTGCAATATGGACGACCTTGATATTTTGCTAGCCAATAAGGAGGATAGTAATGAGTAGGTAGTAAAGTGATCAATTGATGACTAAGGAGCTCAATAAGAATGTCATGTTTCTTAATATTGTGATCAAAGGTGAGAGGATTTGGTAATGGTATGACTTGAGGCTCACTGATATGAGCACATGTAGTAGACATAGAATGAAGATGAGATGTAGAAGGAGAACAAACATGAGCATGAGAAATGTCCTTAAGATGTTGGATTTCAGATTTGAGATATGTAATCATGGATTCCATAGCCTTAAATTTGTTTTGAAATAAATAATGCAAAGCTTGAATTGAATCCAACATGGGTTGATTAGATGGAGGATCATGAAGACAAGGTTTGTCAAATAAACGAGAAAAAATAACACTTGATGCGGAGGAGTATCTCGCGGAAGGTACATGGTGTCTAGGGAAATTTTTAGAATAACTTGGCAATTAGGATGCATATGAAGTACATCAGATAAGGAAATTGGAGAAATTTTAGGATCCATGACAAAGAAGATGATATGCCAAATAAGGATCGAAAGGTTGATCACGAGTGGGGTTCACCAAAATGATTATGCTAAAATGTAAAATGATAGCTTGATCTAAATCCAAGTTTGCAATAAATAAATAAGAAATGAAATACTAAAATAATACCCAAGCAACTAAGTAATGAATAAATGAAACCTTAATTACAAAGAAGGTTAGAAGAGTCTTATATGATTTGTAGAGTTTATTGGACTGTGTTGCGGTGGAGATTGGATAAATAATAATGGAATACCATCACACATGACCCTAGAGAAAGGATGGGGGAACTCGAGGTACTCTGGTATTGGTACTGGGTGCCCTAGTCTCCAAAAAGATCAAAAAACCTCCTCGAGGTATCACAAGAGGTTCACACTTGTTATCCTTTGATCACCTAAAGGCTGCTATGAGATTGTCGTGGTTGGTGTAAACTGCAATGAAGAAAGCACCTACAAAACACTCAAATAAAAATCAAATCCTAAAGAGAAAGATAAAAATGAGGGGTCAGAATATCCTTAGATGCCACAATGATGGAATTACTACTAAGATTTTTACTACATATCAGATCCAATGCAGTTTTTGTGTGTGTGTGTGTGTGTGTAATTGTGCCCTAGGTTATTCTTGTGCATGTCACATTTTTAGTAGCACGCAAGTAGCTAGATGTAGAATGTAAATAATGTGTGCATGGAAACAATAGATTCCCCTCCTATGAAGTATGATGCAGAAAAACCAACCTTTTTCCCTTATGATGGAGATATATGGATCAAAATTTAGCTCTAGATGCCTTTGATGGATGCAACCTTAGGTGGCGATAAGTAGTGCTTAGTGCTTGATCCTTTATTATGATCACATAACTTTATATTTATATGATTCCTTCATTTGAATTTGTAATCAACCTTGAAAAGGAGAACTACCAAAAAGATAAGATGCTCAAATTGATAAAAGGACCCAAAAGTGTAATCAAATTAAAAAGAGGAAAAGGGCGCACGGAGGGGATAGGGATGCTGGTGGTGGCATCCTAGCTAGGTGATTTTTCCGAGAATGGAAAATGCTTAAAGGTGAAAATAAAAACTGAGCCACTAAGAGTACAAGACTAAAAGTAGAAGCATAAAGAAAATAAATATGGCCAAAGACATGGGTTAATTATTACTTTTCATACTTAGGAATCATGTAAATAGTAGTATGTGATCGAGACTAGATAATTACCCAAAGTGCATGATTTTGTGTCTACGATTGTAGATGTTAATTGAATAAAGGTGGGTAAGGTAGATGGAGGGATAATGGAATAAATGATTATGATGAAGATTGAATTAAGTTATTGATTGTGTGAGCATTAGGGGTTTAGGATGTTGAAGAAGGATTTGATTGTTTATTCGACGAGTGGTTAGGGAATGGATGTTTGAAGACATTTAGCGGTTGGTGGGGAGGGGCATTAGGATTGTCTAGATGAAGGTCCCCATGATCGATAAGTAGTTGGATGAGGTTTTTAAAGGCCTAAAAATTTTCAATGTCATGACTAAATACCGATGGTGCTTTCAATAGTGGTCCTCATGGTACCACGTGGGTTTAAGATGCGTGTCATCAACACGGTAGAAGGAGGAAGCTGGAAGAGATAGGTAATCATGAGCTTATAAAATATCAAACTATATGATTATTTGAGGGGGATATAGTTGGGAGTAGGTCAAGAAGTCATTTTTTAGGGCTCAAGTATGGGAGGTAGATTGAGAAGAAGATGTAAGAATGATGGCATTTGTAGCATTCTTAGATTTGTCATTGTGATTAAGTGTTTTGGTGAATTCAAGTTTTGGTTTATTGGATCTAAGTTTGATGTGTCCTTATTGAAGGGTGCAAATTTCTAGTTTATGAGTGTGGTGAATCTCTCTTCAAAGATATAAAAATATTGGATATGAAGGGTTGATATATGCTTTACATAGGATTGGGAGAAGAGCTTGATAATCTCATTTTGAGGAAGGGAATAGGATAAGTGATTGATGAGACCAAACCACCTAGCAATGAAGTCCATGATGGATTTTTCATCATAGTGTTTAATGGCATAGAGGTCAGTGATGCTGATTTTGTGCACACTATTAATAGAGAAATGTTCTAAGAATAATTTTTCAAGTTGGGTGAATGAAAAATAGAGTGTTGTGGAATTCCATTGTACCAATCCAAGGTAGGACCAACCAATGACATGAGGAAAGTATGAAGCACGAGGTCTTGATCATGTGTAATGAGGTAGCAGGCATGCCTAAAGGCACAAAGGTGTTTTGGTCGGGGTCCTCCTTGTTGAATTTTTAAAATTTAGGGAGTTCGTAGTGCGGAGGATAAATTTTGACTGAAATTAATGGATGGATAGGATCATTAAAAAAATTTCATACATTTTATGAGATTTTAGGACCAGGTGTGATTTGAGGCTTGGTAATTTTTTAATGAATCCTACATAGTGTCGATGCGTGGGTATGAGAGGTTTATTGGTGGGGTTATGGATTATTCAATTTAGAATTTGTGTTGAGGATTTAATTGATAGTGATGAGGAGGTAGGTGTTTATAGAATTTGTTGGTAAGGGGGAGATAGTTGAATGGTTGTGATTGAATGGGTTGGGAAATTGGATATTTTAAAGAGATGGGGATATAATTGGATGTGTGTGATTGTGTCTATTGTTGAGTGGGGATGTTAGATTACTTCTACATGAGACAAGTGGGGATGTAGGTATGGGGAAGTTGAAATATTTATGTTGATCGATTAGGAAAGATATGCTCAAATAAATTTGAGAGAGGAGGTTGGTGAGTTTGGGTTGATTATGAATGGTGGGGTTGTGAGGCGATGAAATTAGGGTGGATTTGGGATGTGGAGATAGAGAAAAAAGTATGATCATGTTTCTTGAGTTGTGGAAGGAGGAGATGAGATTCTTGTAAATTTTAATTAGGGGTGCTAATGGAAATGGTGGACTAAGAGGTGATGGGGATGAAAGAAGAGGGAGGCGTTTCAATGTGAGGAATATTGGGTAGAATGGGGGCCACCAGTTGAGTGGATTGATGAGTTTTGGGGATTGGAGTGGAATATTAATGGGAGAAAAGTTCACGTTGCGCCATGGAAAGCTGATTCATAGATCTAGGGAAGAAAACAACAAGTTGAGAGGTGAGGACCTAGGTGGTTTCAAGGTGAGAGTGATAATAGTATATTTTTTAAAGAGGGGGCCCATTGATGGGAAGGTTGGTGGATTTAAAGATAAGGTAGTAATGAAGAGAAAAAAGGTTAGCGTCTAGGAGTTCCTAGAACTCCAAACATCTGTTAGGTATAATGGGAGGCTCAAAGGTATCCAAGGAAGAAAAAGATGGTGGTGTAGTTGGTACATAAGGGAATGAATGGTGGTAGAGAAAAGGATTGGTTTCAACACTGGGAATTATTCTAGATGGAAAAAGGTTCACTAGGAGTCATAGAAATTATGGGCTAGGGAACCAAAGAGGATTTCATCGGAGGAACAAAGGAACCAATAACAATAGTGGATGTTTATTGGGTGATGTTGTTGGAGGTGGGGATGTTAGATGAGGTATTTTGTTCCATTTTTATGATTTGAGATCTGGTAAGAATGGGCATGAAATAAAAAAGAACCTATGTAGATGTTACTAAGACAAACAAGACAAGCAACAGTGTTTTAATTATCTTGTTTATTTAAGAAGATGTGAAAAAGAAAAAGAAAAATCTCGAAGGGAACCTATGAAAAGGATGAACTAAGGTTGGTTTCATGATGTTTTGGATGACATCCGTGATATATCTAAAGGTACATGAGGAATAAATATGTGATGAATACCAAGTACATGGCACGATATAGGGTCCTACCCCCATAGTTCAAACACCACAACGATAAGGGTGTCGGGAGCTTAAATTGATATACTTATAGTAAAAAAATTATGACGAAGCTAGAACACCGCAACATGATTTCCTATTGGGTGATGAAATCCCAATAGTTCCACCTAGTAAAATATGTTTGAGATGTGTAAGTTTAATTCATGTATTTGAATGTGTGTAGAAGAAGTGAATGTAGCAGATAACCCCTACTCATATTAGATTAGAAAGTAAGAATGAAGGTGTTCTTTTTAGGCTCAAAAACGAAATGTGATGTTCAATGAGAGCACACATAAAATGATGTAGAAAGGAGAAAATAGGGAGCAAAAAAAAGAATACCTGAATAACACTATTTTCCTTATTTTATTTTAATTTTATTTTAGCAAGCGCATTGTTGATCCAAGCAAACAAACCACCACACACGTGAGAAAGTGAAGCTCCCACTTGTGAGGTTAGTGGAAAGAAAGAAATGGAATACAAAATGAAATGAAGAAAATAAAGGACTCACCAAAGAGGAAGGGTGGGTCCCACTAGGCATGCTAAAATGTTCGACGAGATTTCCCACTCTTGTTATAAGTTAATGCAAAGGGGTACAAGAAATCAAGGAACTCAAAACTATGGGAGGGTTTAAGGCTACCTCCTGATGTAGATGATGATGGAAATGATGAAGGTACGTGTGTAAGAGAGCCTTTACATTGCGAGATTAACGACTGTATAACAAAAAAAGCTAATACGAAAAAGATTAGTAAATAAGATGGTGGGTTGCCTAACAAGGTTAGTCCCGGGAAAGTGAAAGTTCCTAGGATGGATGTTAACCCACATTTGATAATAAATATTAATAAATGATAACTTACATAAGGACACATGTAAAAATTTATAGGATTTTTTAGATATCTTGAGATAAATATTTAAAAATATAAATTTCGATAAAAGGAAATGAAACTTGCTCGGGTTGACAACAACCCAAGATTTACCGTGCATTCGACGATGATCGATACAAAGTTGATTGAAAGATGAGCATAAATAGAGATAGAACCTTTTCTTGGATGTTGGATCTCGATACAAAGATAATGATGAAAATAGATGATGCAACTAGAAGTAGATTTGATGTGGGAGATGGTACGGTCAATAACGCATCGAGCTTGAGCCAATAGAGATCGGGCCAAGAAAACTAGATCATGATTGATAAGTAGGTGGGTGACTAAGATAGGGAGCTATGGATAAAGGGAAAGCTATAGAACCGAAGCATGTGATTATGTAGAGATGAAGGAGAGTCAAAACAAGATGAGTTGATAATGACTAGGCTGGGTCGATGACGATCTAAGAAGGATTCAGGATTTTATAAGCTAAGAGGATGAAAAGGGTAGTTTGACGATGATCAGTAGTATGATGTGATGGCTAAGCTCCAAGGTGAATTGCAAAACCTGAAAGAAGGAAATGATAACACTGAAAGGAGGATTCTAAAAAGCTCAAGGTATTTAAGATTATTTAGATGACATGCAAAGCTCTAGAGAGGTCACCAAGTTACTTAGAATGTGTCTCACGACAACAAAAATCCCAACAAATTTGTATAATATCTGAAAATATAGTAATTATCCTACACTCGAGAGGAGGAGGGTGAAGGTGTATAAATTGGGTTGACAAAAATCTACTTGCTTCACGATGACAAGCACTTATTGCAAATTAGGTAGGTGGAAGTCAATTTTGATTTTAAAAAGGGAATAGAATGGAAATTTCAAAGGTAATAGGCTATTTAGGTGTGCTTGACTATGTGAGGAGAAAATAGGGGGAGTTAAAAAGGGGTGATGAATAAGGGTAGGTGAGGAATCTTAGGGATGGGGTGATAAATAATAATGGGAGGAATCCTAGGGTATTTAATGTGTAGAATAATAATATTAAGGTGATTATGGGGTGATTAGTGATTGAAAAATGAGAATTAAGAGGGGTGATAGGTTTTTAGAGGGACATAAGATTTTAAGAGGGAAAATTGAAATCTAAACAGAAAGGGAAGATGAATGTGTGGATAAAGGAGAGTGAACACTTTGGATGGGGAAAACTTACCAAAAATCAGTGTCTATAGATGTTGATACAAACTAAAATTTGATTTCCATCACTTTAAATCCTCAAGCATTAAGCTATGATATAAACACGAGGTTTATGAGTTCATTGAGTATCAATGATAAAATTTATACTATTGTGTTTTTATTTTCTTACAATCAATTATTTTGTTATAATTATGTTTCTACTTGATACTTATTGACATAAATATGACTTGACGTATTTATAATGACATTAATTATTGGGATGGAAGTAATAATCGAGATAAATTCTCCACGTAATTAATCTCTTAACTTCCAAATACATCATTTTCGTTATATATTCAATATTTCCATTACAAAAACACAACAATGTGATATGTTACTAGATGTTAGCTTTTAAGATCATACTTTAATAAAAAAACTCTCATATCCATATTTATGTTGTTCTTGAATCAAAATTATTTTTACAAAAGATAAAAATGATCCTTCAAAAAGTCTTAAAAACTTTATTTGATATCACTACGAAAACTAAGGAAGGCTGGTGGTGACTATGAAGTCGTGTGTTTGAAGTGGAGGTATTAAAATTTGGTGTTTCCTTCCCATGTTGATAACTCTCATGCACGTAGTTAGGAATATATTATAATTTGGAGAAATATTTACTCAAAGTGAAATTTTATTTGTAGATACCAATTGGAGGCAATGTAAGGCCATAAATTCCTTTAACGATGGGTGTTGTTTAGGAAAATGATTGATTGGACTTATCTTCCTCATTTACCTTTCCAAATCTTTTATTTCCTTCTCAAACTCATTATTCCTTGTTTCTTTATTGCTTTGAATCCTTTATTTATCTTTCTTATGCTCCCTTTATTTCCTTTGTATCAAATTTTGGTTCTCTTTTGTTTTCATTTTGTATTTTGTTTCAATATTTTATTGCTCCTTTATTTCTCTTTCAACAAATCATTTTTTCTTCTTCTTTTAAATTTGTTACCTTTTTTTATTTTTTCAATTCATAAATTTATTTCTTTTTTTCTCTTTGTTCATGAGAAGCTCCATGTACTTATCAACTGTGACGATTGACATTCCCTTCTTGATGTTGTTATGGCATCATAATTTTCCCTTGATGATCCCTTGACCTTTTCCATCATGAGTTTTAGGAATCTTATAAGGGTTATTTTTCCTTGGTTTCAATTATCATTTTTGTAAATATATCTCTAATACATATTTTGTCTCCAATTATGTTGTTGCATCATTTTCTTCATCTTTAGTCTCAACATAATAATGCACAAAATTTAACTCCTCAAGTAGTTGTGGATATAATGGTAGAGAGATATTGGATTATTCATTATTGAAGTTTAATTTTTCACCAAAATTGAAATTATATCTTTAATCCAATTAGGAGGAATAACTTGTGTAAACATATTTAGTTGATCACAAAATTGTCTTCTTTTATTTAGAGTTGTTGATTGTTGATCAACACATTCATTTAAGTCTATATTTTTTGTTGAGATTATAATTCTTGGCCTAGTTGTGTGTGAGGCACCATCTCTACATATTCACCAACCTCTAAATCAACCCTATCTATCAATTGCATATTTTATGTTGCACCGCTTGCGTCTTTAAAAAATATGTCAATCCTATAAAACATATATAGAAATAAAAAGTAGAATTGTTGAAGTAAGTATAGATTAGTGGAAGTGCAACAATTTGATGTCAATATCTATGTTTAAAAATTCTTACTTAAAATATGATATGTGAAAATGTATAGTTGAGAGGAAGGAACACTACCAATGCCTTGAAGTATTAGGGTTTTGTTTTTATTTAAACTTTCAAGTTAATTTATTATTTTGAGAAACATAGTTGAACATTTGATATAATATTGATTAATAAAAGAAAACCATACTTTGATATTGTTAGATGCATTTAGTTTCATAATAGATCATTTTTATCAATCAAATATGAATTATGAAATATGCATATCAATGCTAATAAAGTTTAAAAATAATCTACTTGTATAATAATCTATTCACATGATTGTTCCAAAACCCTCAAATTCAAACATGACAATGTTAAGTTTATGGAAAATTTAGAATCTCCTCCTCATCCAAGAAATTTTGATTTTCCGGTTTGAAGTAGATGGAGATTTTTTTTGGAATATGTTGGTAATGAAACCTTCACCGATCTCTAGGAGTTTGTTATTCAGAAAGAATTAATATATATTTTTAGAGGCCTCAAAACTATTTAAGATCATTGCCTAGAAATTTAGAAAAATTTGATCAATATAATCTTATTTAAAAACCTCTTCTACCAAAAATATTGTTGTTTGTTGGCGAGGAAAGATGGCTTATTAAATGTAACTTGTTTAATTTTAAAAAATTCTAAATAGATTGGAAATGTGAGACCCGAGGCTATGTGGTAGATTACAAAAGATAATTTATTTAAGTTGAAAATTATGTTTATGATCATCTAAGATAAAATTTAGTAGAGGCTACAATTCTTTACCTCTTATTGCACTAGAAAAATGACTCAAACTTCCCAAAGATAAATATTAATTTTCATAGAAAATTTACAAGTTTATGCCATAAATACTAAACCAAGTTTTGATAGATGGTTATAAGAGTTAAAAAAATATAGGGAAAAGTAAAATGATATAAAAAATATAGGAATAAGTAAATTGAAATCATGTTGTAGAGAAATCTATATTCAAAACAAAACAAATATATGTAAAGAATAATATATAAATATGAAAATAAATAATCATAAGATTATTATACATTTTTATATAATTATAAAAGCTTCAACAAATATGGAATGAGACATAATAATAAAAATAGTATCCACAAAATATTGGAGCAATTTCAATAAATATAGATTGGAAGAAAACGAAATATCATACTAAATTTATAAAAGTATGGCACTTACATTTTGGTAGTACACATATAAATAATAAACTTCAAATGCAACAATCTACCACTAAAGAGGCAAGAAATTTGGATTAATGCAAGAATTCATAGCTAAACAAGTACTTACCAAATAGACAATAGATGATGAGTTTTTTTACTCAACCAACTAATAAATTAAATTTATTATCTAGATAGAATTGCTATTGATGTTTGATTCCTATGTTTATTTTTTATTGGTTAAAATTGATTAGTGTGGATAAATATTTTAGAGATTATAATTCAATGGATTAATTTAAATTCAATTTTGAATCAAACATTTTCTTTCAATTCTTTAATTTTTGGAATCTAATAAATGCAATGAAATTTGTATTTCTTAATCCTTATGATGGTTGTTATTTATTTCATGTACTTCATTTATAGGATTTGGTGGTATAAAAGTGGAGGAAAAGTGGAGAAGTGACATAGAAAAGGCGAGGGAGCCTAATAAGGACAACCTAAGACCTTGTATCCTTAAATTTTTTTATGAAACAATTCAAAGGAAAGAAAAATACATCGATAGAAATATCATATGAACACAATTTAAGGACCATAACATAGTTTGAATAAACTTATTCATAGAAACAATATACCAACAACCAACGATTAATTATTCAATATTAGACAAAGTTATTTTTTACACCATTACTATGGTTATTTGACATCATTATAGTTTAGTAAGCATTAATATCACATTCATAATCTTCTCATAAGAACTTTGAGTCCTCTCAAAAAAATAAACTCCTTTCATAAGGAAATTAGATCTACTTATATATACATTCATGTCACCTCTTAAGATTGATACTTCTACATAATTCAAATGACAAGATAATAGGACCAAACAATAGAACAACACAAAACTAGTTTACCTTATCTAAAAAAATCAATAAAACATTTATTTATTCTAAGTTTTTGGCTTGAATAGGATTGCATAGAATATGTTATTCACTAGAGGATTGTGCAACACACTAGACATCATGTAACATAATTTTTTACTCCATAGATATTGTGCTGAAGAGTTAGACAATCATAATGTGTAACAAATCTATTCATTGTGTGAGTTATATAATACTTCAAAAATACACGCAAAAAGAAAAAAAATGATTCCGAATGTTCAAATATTATGGTTGACACATGATTACCTATGTACTCATATGCCCTAGCATTTTACACCTTAGTTAATTTTGAAAGTTTGAGAACTTGATAAAGGAACCAATATACCATATCTGTGCAACATCCACCTCACTCTTGTAAGTCACCCCTTCATTCTTATTTCCTTCCCACTAGACCAGATACTCTATATATTCCTTATTAATTTTCTTCCTTATTCTAGTATCTATTATTCCTTTTTCTTCATCTTGATCTTTTCTAACATCTGTCTCCTCTAATCTACTCTACCACATTTTGATTCATGTTCAACCTCATCTTCCTAGACTTCTTTATATTGATTTAAATGCACTACATTAAATATGGTAAAAATGCTAATGGTTTTGTATAAATCAATCTCATAAGTGTTATATGTGAATTTCACGATGAGTCTAGATGACCATTTATTCTTCTCGCTTAAGCTTATTATATTTTTTTCTAGAAACATTTATTTTCTCAAGTATCATAAGACAATATCTTTAATATGATATTTAAACTATTTTGTTTCTTATCTGCATGCTTATTGTATTGCAAATTCATTTTTGAACCGAATGGGAACTTGGCTAACCTATTTCATTTGTTCCACAAAATATCCTACTTAAATACTCCCTTCCTCATTGCATGGTGAGTATCTCAATTCCAATAATTCTCTTGTGATTTTCCCATGTATAATTTGGCATGACATTTTCCTTGTACTAATATTAAAAAAAAATTATAAGAAAAATTTACTTTTGCTAATGCCAAGTCACAAGTTCTTGGCTTATCTATGACCAAACATCCCAGTAAATATCTAAGGAATCTACTCATAAGTTTTTTCTGTCCATTAGTTTGGGGATGATGTGCTAAAATGAATAGTAATTTTGTATCCAACATCATCTACGATGTTTCAAAAATTGACCAATGAGTTTTATATCCCTATCGGACACGGTGCTGTGTGGTAACTCATGAAATCTCATAGTCTCCTTGAAGAAAAATATTGTAACATGTGTTACATCGGTGGTATTTTTATAGAAATAAAATGTGCCATATTTGACATATATCCACCACTACAAAAATGGAGCCGACACCCATTTTTGTCCTAGGAAAACACAAATAAAATTCCATACTTATGTCTCCCTAGGGTGTTTCTAGAGTGGAAAATGGTTTATCTATAACCTTGTGTTTTTATGAATTCCCTTAGACAATTGAAAAAATAACATTCATATATGAAATTTCACACTTGCGAGTTATGCATGGATAAACTTAAATATCCCCTAGATGTGATAAGGTTTTATTTAGGAAAAAGTTTCCTATTAATCCTTTACACTCGATTCTTTATCACCAAGTTATCTTACACCTCTCATCTCAATAAGCGTAACTATTTTATCTTGAAAAATAATCCCTCATGCAAAAAATATTCCATCTAATGTATATTGTCAATTTTATGGGTATTGCATAATGATTCCCAATGCCTTGATAAAATCCTCATCTTAGACATATAACTCTTCCATAGATTCAAATACTATATCTTCTACCCTCATTTCTATATAAATGCAATTATACCTATTGAGTGCATCGACCAAGTTAAATTTTCCACTTCTATGCTTAAACACAAATGTGTATTCTTCGCAAGCTTTTACCCACTTCATATGCAGTTGGTTCAAATTTCCCTAGTTTTTAATAAAATTTGATTCTTGATGTGTGTACAACACATTATTTAGGCAATAGAAAATGTCTCCATTTATTTAATTCATATACATTACCTAAAAATCCTTATCATAAACATTATACTTTCTCCTTGCATTATTAATATTTTCATCAAAATATGTAACATGATATCTTATTGACTTAATACTACACTAATGGCTATTCATCAGCATCATAATTAACCTAAAACACTTTTTACATATATTAAATCAATTCCAAGAGTAATTTATTTGTTATTCATTTATTCAACTCCACAAATATATTTTTCTACACCCATGCTCTGGAATAATTTTTTTGTTCCACCATCATGGAATTTTTATTAGTGCACATACACCACTACATTTCTTGATGAAATTGTGGTAAAATATAGCCAACCCATGAAAATCGCATGTCTTACAATCACTCTACAAAGTGAAGGAAAATCCAATATTACATGTACCTTATTAGGGTCCATTGTTAATCCTTATGTAGAAATCACATATCCTATAGATACTAAATATTTTTTTTTGTAAAACTACACTTCTTCAATTTAATCAATTTCTCTTCCAACAATATTTGTAACACTATCCCGATATATAGTGAATGCTCTTAACATGCCATGTTGAAAATTAGGATATCATCTAGGCAAAAGATAATTTATTTATTTTTCCTAGAAATGGTTTTAATTCTTAATTGATCAAAATTATGAAAATACTTAGCACACTACTCAATCTGAACAACATCATGAAACATTCATACAATCTTTCTTTATTCTTAAGTACATTATATTCCATTCATCCCATTATATTATGGGAATTTAATGGTTTTCATTTTTCATATCAATCTCAAGCTAAAGTACTTACATATGCTTAAATATTGATAATGTGATCCATATGTGGAAATGGAAACTTGTACTTTATGTTGATCTTATTTATGGCTATTTAATTAGTAATAATATGTCACTCACCAAATTATTTGGTTCTAGCACTCTATGCTAGTAGTGTGCACGAACACATAATAACTCTAATGAGTCCCTATCCAAAATGATGTTGGAATCACTTTTGTATCTATGTATTCTCTTATGATCTTATGGTGTCATCCTATAGGATTTTTGTTTAGAAAAATTGACACTGGAATTAAATCTATGTGGTGACTAATGTATCTTACAAGTAGTAACCTTGAGGTAACTCACTCGACATCACTTCCATAAAATTCTCAGACATTACTTTTACCTCTAAAAATATTATCTCTTCTCCTTCCATTTATTATTCACGTTTTCCATTTAAAAATATGTACTATAAGAAAAACATGCACTATTATTTTCACTTCACTCAGTACTACTTGCCTAAAAGTAAAAACACTTTTGGTGATGCTTCACTCTTTTCCCATGATGGGTTCAAAGTATATTTCTTTCCATTCTTCTCCACCATGTATGTTTTTGTGCAACCATCATGTTTCTCCTTTCTTTCAAACTACCAAGGACTACCAAGTAGCACATGATATGTTTCTATGTGAATTATGTCGTATATCACTTCATCTTCATATTTCTTGATCTAGAATTTTCCTAGTCATTTCTTCTTCACCAACAACTCTGGTGTCCTTTGTATAACCATGAACCATGTTATGGATTTTTATGTTTATTCCTCTTTAAATTTATCTTATCAACCATTTTTCCACCACCAAATTATCAAAGTGCTCCCACTATCCACTATCACCTTGCAGAATTTTCCTCCTAGCTTGTCTATTATCTGAAATAGAATTTTTCTTTTCTTAGGTACAATCTCTTCTCTTTCTAGTTTAATGGTTCTTGATTGAGCATTTGTTCTTCTCCCATCTCTGGTTCTTCTTCACATGAATCGTTGACCCATTTATCTCTCCTTAAACATTGTATGTAATTTTCTTACCACCATTTTTGGTGTGTGGGAACTCTATGCTCTATGCCTCATTTCTTCACACCTAGGTAACATGTTTCATTGAATCCATGATCTCTCCCATGATATATTCCTTAAAATTGATGACCACCTCCTCAAGATGTTCCTTCACTTCGAGTAGTCAAACATGACCTACTCTCATATTGCACATTATTATCTATACTCTTACTCTATCCATGAAATTGTCTAGCCTTTCCCTTTCCATGGTTAGCACCCTATTGTTTGCATGCACGACCTTTCAAATTATTACATGTAAACTTGAACTTATTGGTCCATCTTCCATGTCTTCATATTTAAAATATGTTTCCATCTATGTTATTCCATCAAAAATACTTTTTGGTTCTAAACTACCAAAGTAACAAGGCATATCCAAATTAGGTTTGATTCCCATCCTACGAATTACATGAAGATGTCTATCCTTAGGACCATATTATGCTTCCCCTTATTCTATGTTTTCATTGACATCCACATTCACATTAATTTCTTATTATCTCTATTATGTGGATCCACATTCATCATCACAATTTTTTTCCACAACAAAACCTCAAATATTCTTAGATTTCAGCCAAGTCCTCAACTCTTGTACCCTAATTTTGGTGTTATACATTTATATGATGTATCATTTTAATTTTATTTTACCTATTATTTCTTTGAAATTTGTGAACAAAATATATGAAATCTTCTACCCAACAATCTTCTTATAAGAAGAATCCTGCAATGACCTTCTACCTATAATCCATATCATAGAAATCCACAAAATATTACTATTTCAATTATCCTAAGACCTTCTACCCAATAGTCACCCACAAGAAGATGCATGCTTTGGAAGATGTCCTGAATTATTTTCTACCCACACTCGCGAATGTGGAAAACCAAAATATCTATCATGTCTCTCCTTAAGGAAAGTAACCCTTATATGATACCAAATGATACAAATGGGGTAGTTGAGACCAATGGAGGAAAACCTTAGACCTTGTATCCTTCAAAATGTGCCTGAAAAAATAATCAAATGAACACAATTTAAGGAAAGTAACACAATTATGGATGATCTTATTTATAGACTAGTATTTAGTGATTTTGTCTTCAATATTAGAAAGAACTAGATTATTACACTATTACTATGGTTATTTTACATCATCATAATTTAGTGAGAATTAAGATCACATCCATACTTCGTTCTTAAGAACTCGAGTCCTCTTACAAAATCGACTAATTTCTTAAGGATATTATCTTTGCTTATATAAGAATTCATGTCACCTCCTAAGACTCCTATTTCTAAACAATTCAAATGAAAGGATAAAATAACCCAATAAAAACCAAAACACAACCAATCAACCTTCTCTGTAACTTGTGTCTTCAAACATTCAATTATTCCAAGTTTGTAGCTTGAAAAGGATTATGTACACAATGTTGTACACTAGGTGACTATGCAATAGACCAAATATTACAAAGAGGAAATAGGAAATAAATACCTATTGCACAATGTACTTGCAAACTCAACAAAATTTAATAATGTATTCCATAACCCATTGGTAATAATATACAAATGCAAAGATCATTGAATTCAAATTTTCAACTATTCTATTTGATATATGGTTTCTTGTGCACCCAAAAGATCTTACACCAATTTGTATTATATATATGTGTGTTTAAAATATTATATCTATGTGTGAGTGTGTGTGTTTGCATGCACATATGTGCATGTGTGTGTGTGTGTGTGTGTTTCTATGTGTGCGTGCATGTGCATATGCATGTGTGTGTGTGTGTGTGTGTCGCGCATGTGCGTGTGTGTGTTTAAAAGATAATATATATATTTTAAAATAGTGCATTTAATGTTGCATTGAATTGGATTTTACTTCATTGTTTGAGAGTATTTATCTCTAATTTTGTTAGAGAAAGTACTGAACATGCCATCAATCTATTTATTGTAACATGCACAATTATTTTTTAAATTTATTAAGAATTACATGTCATTGATATGATAAATATGTTATAATTTTGTATTTCAATTGAATATAAACACATATCCACTAATGTAATACATTTACTATTTAATAAATAAAATTTTTGATGTCTTGTTTTTTCCATTTTGTTTTAAAACCTAATGATAAGTACCCTATAATAAAGAGGGCCATGGTTATACATAGGAAACATCATAATGATTTAATAGAATTTATGTATAGATTTTATCTTTTCATTCAAGATTTACTATTTTAATACATTAAAATAAGAGTTTAAGAAGAAGACCACCCTCACAACTATTGGGTAATGCTTAAGAAAGCATCCTCTCCCTTATTTCATTACATTTATTTAGTTTTACATGATGATGATAAAACTAAATGTATTAATATAAAAATTATGATATAAATATATATTATATTTTACTACATTATTATTTCCATATTTAATAAAGTGATTTGGAAGAAACATATTTAATTTATAAAACTTCAATATAAATATGTAATACATTTTATTACATTAGTATTTCTATATCATGAAGAAAACAATGAAGAATGTAATAAATATGCTATATTGAATCATTATGCATGACCCTAATTATAATGAAACATATGCAGATGATATCATATTTCTTCCAAACAATATATTTTTGCTCATAAACTATTAAATAAGGTTGAAAATAAACCTTCTTACACGTTGCTTCTAAAAATAATCATAGTATTAGACAATTGTCTATTCAATATAAATATTTTGACATGGAAAAAATAATTGAACTACAGGGAAACTTTTAGCGACAAATATTCATATTTTGGCAAATAGTGGGAATACTAGAATATGGATTTGGTTATTTTTACGACAATGAAAATGCCTACATTTTCCCCAAAAATTCCATAAATAGTAATTTTTCCCGGATGTGAATAGCCATTAGATCTTCAATCCTAACATATATTTTTTAATTAATCATTGCATGATCGATAGGATGGGATTTCAAAACATTCTTGGATCAATAAGAAATCTATGAAACCTCTTTCATCCTTTGGTCTCATTTTCTGACATGTTTGGGATTTTTCTTAGAAATTTGATTAAATTTACCACACACACACACACACACACAATGTATAGAGAATTAGATTGTAAAATCACTAAGCAAAGTTCAAAGATTTTTTTATCTTTTTGATTTTCCAATTTTTGAATTTTTTAAGTAGTAGAAAAGGATTCAGTGAATCAACATATTGCAATTTACTTAAAAAATCAAATAAATCAAGGTCTTGTCAGTTATTGCATTGTGGATTACATCCTAGTAGAACTTAGTGTAGGTAAGCCTATTTAAAACCCATTTTCTATCATGTCACATTGATTAATCTGTTGTTATAAGTTATTTATTTCATTTTTTGAATTTAGGGTGTTGAGAGTGTCATTTTTTCCATGTCATGTGAAAATGTAATGCTTTAGTTGATTTTCATCCCATCACAATGAACTCAAAAATTTTCCTTACAGGATTCAGGAAAATAACAACTCAAAAGGGAACCTCAAGAAAAAAATTACAACCCTTCCTGAAATGTACTGGCATACAAAAAATCACATCTTATTTTGAGAAACCATCTAAGGGATCTCATCTTGCTCTAGTAAGACTAGCACAATCAAGGGATAATGATTACATTCGAAATCATACTGAGAATAATTTCATTTATGATTTGATGATTGATGTTGTCAATGACAAAGATAATGAAATTCCTCCTTGAAGAAATCTAGTGAATGAAGTTTAAAATACATCATTATATGATTTACATTTCCACTCTAGTGATAGGACGTCATTTCCTACCCAATCGAATGTTGGAGGTGAAAATTTTAGCGATCAACAAAATTTAACATCCACCATAGAAAATACTTAGGGACACCTATTTCTGGAAGAAATAGAAAAATAAGAAAATGGGACTTGGGAAGGAGTTTCAGGTTAGAGTGGGTTTCTAAGTTTCCATTTATTGAAGCTGTTAAAAATGAAAATGAAGGAGAACCTCCCAAATAATGAAAATGTACAATATGTATCTAGAAATTGGGCATGGACAAGATACTAAAATTTAAATTGGATATTATTAATAAGTATGTAAGAAACATATATGAAAAGCAAACTGTAGACAGAGTTGTGAAGAATGTTGCTAGATGGAAAACTGTGGATGATTGTTTACATATTAGGTATGAAAAATAATTTGAGGAGCACAAGAGAACTGAAATAATATTTGTAGAGAATGGAGGGACAATTACATCTCAATTTAACAAGGTCATTCAAAATAGTCTTTTAGGTAAAACAATTCAGCTAGCTATTGTTTTTCACATTCTGAAAAGAGGTCATCCTATAATATATTTTCCTAAACATAATAAGATGTTATATTTTCTTTGTGTCTCACACTTTCCTCATTCTCACTGGTCTAAAAGTAGTGGTTGGGATTGGGAAAAATTCATGGCTATGGTTGAGAAAGAATAATTGAAAGAGAAACTTAAGTCTGCACGATACATGTCTTTGTCTATTGATGAGGTTATAACAGTAAATAATATTGCTTGGGTTTATATGCATGTTTATACTGCTGAGAATCATGTGATATAACCTCACTTAATTTCTATTCACAATATGAGAGATAACTCCAATGCTGAAAACCTTTGTGAACTGGTAATAAGAAGTTTGAAGGATATTGGTGGCATGGATGATTCTACAATTGTATCAAAGCTGGTATGTGTTGGGGTAAATGGGGAATTTGTAATGCAAGGTCATTGTAATGGTATGTGTGTAAGAATCCAAGCATATCATTTTCTCGTATATGATTTCCATTCATTATATGCCTCATAGAATAAATCTAGCATATAAAATAGTTAACAAATTTAAACCTATAGAAAAATTTGAGGAATTTGTTCGAGAGGTGCATGCTTATTTTCTTCGTGGTCCTAAGAGGTTAATATAATTCCAAATATTTTTAGGACTGATAAGTTGCTAGAAACTATTAAAATATATCGATAATAGGTAGATCTCATTTTATCAACCGGTTTTTAGGGTGTACGAGGAGTATAAATTCTTATTGTGAGTAATGTGGCAAAATAACATGGAAGTGGACAAGGCTCAAGATTTGATACATCATTTGATTGATTTAGAGACATTAATGATGTTGTGTGGTATCCTTCCCATGTTGGATGAAATGCATCATTTAATTAAAAAATCCCAAGAAAGAACTATATATAAATTGTTGATTTTTCTAGTTTGAGGAGACATGTAATTATAGCAATAAAATATTTATTTATCAATCAGACCAATTTTTGGGTTCAAAGTTTGATTGTTATAATAGTTTGATAAATATTGTAAATTAAAGTAGCTTTCAAGGCTCAATTTTTTTGGAGAAGTATGTTCTTATGTATATGGATATGACATACCAACACACCTATTTCAAATGATAACTAGTAAGGTTGGGAAGGTAAAAGTCACAAGGATGCTCTTTGATAACATTTTATCATCAACAAAATAATGTTAAGAGAAATTACAGTTTCCCTACTAGAATAAATAAGAGATTTTTTTATCGGGGATGATTTACATGAAGCAACAGCTATAGTAAATCTCACCAATTGGTATAGTGTCTAAAATGATTTTTTTGTAGAAACACTACCACAAGAGATTGGCTACATTGATTCAATTTTTTTGTAAGCCTGTTATATCAATGGAATGAATATTACATGTATTTTAAGAAATTACAGTTTGATTGATAAATACCTTCAATTTGTCTCTACAATGATTGAGAAACTCAAATGTTTGGATAACTCCTTAGAGTGTGGAGCAATAATCTAGCTATGGAAAAAATGGATTAAATACTATTTTGCATGAAACCATGCATGAGTTTTTCTCATTGGTTCAACTATGTCAAAGAATGATTTTGGTTTAGTTGAAGATGAGATAATTTTAAGTGCCTTTAATTTTATAAAGTAAAAATTATGAAAAAGCTTAACAAAAATTTGGAAAAATGTTTGATACTTTACACATCATGGTATGAAGTGAATAGATTTCCCTATCACAAGGATTTGGAAATATGGAAGTCGATTAAGGAAAGGAGAGGGTCTGATAACAATTCCACAAATACGACATATGACCCTATTGCACTAGTTGACTATTAATGATTTGAGAGTTGGAGAACTTTCCAAGAATGATATAGATGAATGATATAGATGATCCACCATGAATACATTGGAATCTTCCATTCGTGGATATGTGATATATATGTTCATATAGTATATCAAAATATTTACTACATTCTTTTTTGACACTCTTTTCGACACTATATTTTTCCTTATTTGTATTTTTAAAAAACATAGTGTCAATTTGTAGTCTTTGGAATGAAACTTGAAATACATTGCATTGATTTGTAGTCTTCACAATAGAAATACATTGTTTAAAAAACACTTATGTTTCTCATACACCTACAAAGCATTAACATAAAAGGTTTGTCATTTTTGTGAACCACTATGTATTGAAATGAAAAATAACACTATTCCTCATTCAAATTGCTTGAGACATGCCTTGTATGAAAAAAATTGAAAAGTGCAACAAATGGAACAATTTTCAAAATTAAATTACTCTTAATTATCTCATCCTCTATAATATGTTCCACTCTTCATCTGTTGGAATTAATTTTTTTGTAAATCAAAGTGAATGACATGTAAATTTGTTAGTAATTCATAACTGAGAGTAGATCTTTCCTTTATTGTTGCATGAAAACTTACTGATAAGGTTATCAATGGTTTAACGAAGCCAATTTTTTTGGTCTCATCTACCTTCTCAAGAATTCGGTTCTTCTCTTGCATAATGTTTTCCTTCTTCATGTTCTTTATACATCCTTCTTAATGAATTGGTGAGTTTTTCAAAAGGCATTGGAAAACCAAGCTTTGTGAAATCTTGTATCTTTTCATGCATATCCCAAAATATATTGTTTGACACTTACTCACTAATTCCTATTCTTCTCCTAGCATCACACAATTTAGAATGATAGATGAAGGCTTTATTGAGACATCAATCCGGTTTTGAATTCCTCTGGATGTCAGTTCCATGTCATTGGATTTGTAGATAACTTCCAAAATTTTACTTGTTGTATCCTCTCTTCAAGCCTTCACTTTTTTGCTATCAATTATGTATTTGTAGAGCTTATCATAGATTCCATATAGATTATCTAGGAATTCAATTAAACTAATCAAATCATCAATTTTTTTGGTTTATTCCCCCAAACATTATCCATCATATTAATCACTTCCTTTTTATAAAATTTGGATAGTTTAATGCTAGAAGATTATATTTCCTTTTGTGCTTTTCGCCAACTCCTTTTGCAATATTTCATTTTATTTTCTCTCTTCCTTCTGCAATCTGTCCTTGAGTTTTCTCTCTTCCTTTAGGCTATGTTCCCATGTTTTGGCCTTTTCTTTCTTTTCCTTAATAACCTCTTACAATTCTCACAGCCTTTGTTCTAATGTATTATACTTTTTGTTTCATGTAAATTTTTCTTCACTTCTTATAGTTCCGTGCCTATGAATGTTCATTCAAAATGATCTGTAATTATAGAGGAAGATGATTTTATCCTCTTCTCTAACTCACTGGTCTTATTAACTACCCCTCTTATGTTTTCTTTCTCATTTTCCTTGGTCTACCTCTAACTTTTGAATTTTATTATTCAATTTATTTTTATCTCTGTCTTCCATTAGCAATGTTGTGTATAAAAATTCATTGTTACTTTTTTATACATTTATTTTGTCATAAGGTTTTGTTCTAGTAAAATCCATTTGAAGTGTTACTACTTTGTAGTTAGTGCAAACCATTTGATACTCTTATTTTTCAACTTTGGGAACAATGCAAATGTATTCCATGGTATATGTGTTTGGGTTATATGTAGGAAATACCCTAATTATGGCGAGTATCTAAAGTTACAATGATAGCACGTAACATTTTCTTCTTGTTTCTTTTATCTATTTCTTATTTGTGGGAAAACTTAGCTTTAACTTCTTAAATGGAGAAGAAGTAATTAAAGTTTTGGGAACTTTCCATCTGGAATATATATTTTTGAGTGGTAGCACCACCTTTTGTTATTAATTTTCTTGAGGCAATGCTTCCTTGTGCAAGAGTAACTTTATTTGTCCCTATCTTTTACCTCTTCTCGAGTCCTTATTGGCCAGTAGGAAATGATTGTATTGGCCTCTTTAGAATAATCTATTGGTGTGGCACTTCCTAATGACTACTAATACAATCACTACAAACAAAAATAATAACAAAACTAATAGATTCGTTGCCAACTAATCCTCTTGAATTTTCAACCTATGGCTAAAAAGTGTACTAAGAATTTTACTCTAGAGAAAAATGCGTTAGACTACCACTTGTTGTATGAAGTTTTCTTTCTCTAAATCTCCAAGGCCTAACTTATTGGAACCTCATCTAGGATGTACCTGTTGTATATATCTTCCCCCAGGTAGATATAGACAAGCAGAAGATTATAGAAATCAAAGAAGCTCAAATCCCTGACATTTATCACCTTGGTGCACAGAAATGGTGCACGACACAGAGTGTCAACAGAGAAAAGGATGCACCCTTGGTGCATGGAAATGGCACATGACACGGAGTGTTGATAGGGTAAAGGATGCGTCCTTGGCGCACAGAAATGGCGCACGACATGGAGTGTCAACAGAGAAAAGGATGCGCCCTTGGCGCATAGAAATGATGCACAACACGGAGTGTTGCGAGAGTAAAGATGCGCCCTTGGCGCTGCAGAAATGGCACACGACACGAAGTGTTGACGGGGTAAAGGATGCGCCTTGGCGCGCATAGAAATGGCGCACGACACGAGTGTCGGCAGAGAAAAGGATGCGCCCTTGGCGCGTGAAATGGAACACAACACGAGTGCCGATAGGGAAAATTTTCACCTTGGCGCATAGAAGAGGATGTCAACACACACACGGATGTGCCTATGGCACACCTCCAGGAGGCACAACATTTTGAGCGCTGACAGGAAGCAGCCCCCGGCTCAAATATTTAGATGGCCATAACTTTTGACTGGGAGCTCGGATTCATGCAAGGTTGGACTTTTCGGAAAGCTTACAAGGTCCTCTATCCAACTATGACTGGATATCTTTAATGGGGAGAGAAAAATTCTTAAAAATGCAAAATACAGTTCTGCAACTTTTGGGTTCGCTGGGGTTCTCACCTACCATCATAATGAGATGAATTAAATGCAACCTAGGGGTGGTTGGGGTAGTTTTGGAATTCCTCTCTCTTTTATCTCTCATTCTTCCTATAAATTGTAAGGAGGGGATTCTTTCTAAAGGTTGGACATTCTTTTTTTCCCCTCCCTTCTTCTCTTTGGCAGGTAAACTTGTGGAGTTCAAACCTCCCATTTGAAACTGTAATGCAACTTTGCTTCTTGGCATTTTGCAGTGTGTTGTATCAATCTTTGGAGAAAATTAATGCATGTCTGTGGATGATTCTCAACCCTCTCTGTGTTCATTTGCATCCTCCTGATCTTTCACTGTGAATCTGGTTATCTGTGCATGATCTTGCATTGCATTTTTATGGTTGTGTTTATTGGCAAGACAGGTGTTCTTCATTCCTCGGTGCATCACCTTTGTAGTTTAGGTTTTATTTTATACATCTTCTTACCCTGTCTCCTTGGAAAGTTAGTTTAGGTTTTGAGTAAACCCTCTACATTTTACGTGTGCATCTGAACAGAGGAATAGGAACCAGCCTTCATCCGGAGAGCTTTTCCGATTTCACAAGGTCCCACACTTGGGAAAAGCTCCATGTTATGCAATCGCACTGAGAGTCTCAACCCATCGTGTTGCAGACACTCAGGGGTGCTGCGGTTTGACACCAACAGTACCTCTAGTGGAAAAAAATGCCTTCTCATGTTGAACCCGAACCAACACCAAGTGAAACCCATATTTTCTACTATAATTTCCCCTTTAGTATATATTTGTTTCATGTTTTCATTCACACTTAGTTTATATGAGTTATCACCCCCAATAGGGGTGTGTGTAATTCATCCTCAAATTCAGACCGATCATCACTACTTGCCTCTTTGGGATGTGCTTCATTCCAAAATCTTCTAAAATTTACATCTCGTGGAATAGAGTTGTACTCGAAACAAATTTTGGATCACCTAGGTCCTGCCTCATGGACCAAAAGGAAGTTTTTTTTGACCTTGTCTAATTTTTATCTTGTAAGTCAACATTTAGATGTTTTGGCATGTTTTTAGAAGAGGACCTATTATCACATTTTGTATAAAAATTGTGATATTAAACTTTGTGAGCCTTTTTCTATGGACGCAATCCCAAAATTTGTGTTGATAAATCTTGAAAATTAATTCCTTTCTCAATATAAATTTCATCCATTAGTTTTTTAATCTCATCCCAAGAGTTCTTATTTTTCAAATTTTCTAGTAGGGTTTACTTTCATCTTGAAGCTTTGTGGTAGATTTCTTGTTTGTCTCTAACCTTAATTTAATCACCTCACATGGGTCATATGGCCGAGTAAGAGTCAACATCAATCTTAATTTTTTTGTAAAATTTCATGAGCCACATTGAATATGTTTTTCTCAAATGTGAACCCTTCACATGAAAACAACAAGGAAGGAAATATGCTCTCTTTTGCTTAGTACAAGAATATATTTTATCTATGCTTTCCATCTACCATATATATTCCAAGGCAAAAACCCTCTCTGTCATGTGTATTGGAAATTTGTAAGGTTGTACTCTGATCCATAAAACCTTAGCATAATATATTCCTCCATGTAGTACCAATAAGCCAACTAGATTTCTAATCCCAGTTGAATGCAATCTCTATAGATCATAGGAAATCTAGGCATTGTAATTTTTGAAATTTCTTTATAAATTGGATTCCAAAAGTATTCCACAAATTAATTGTAGTTCCTTTGATTATCAAACATCCTTATCTTAGGTGTCCACTCAGTTAATAGAAGAAAAAATCTTGGCTAGCCCTCAATATCATTGTAGGGTTGAATTGCAAGCTTGTTTCTCACAATTCATTCAACAAACTATCATAGAAATAAAAGCACATGTAGGTAGTGAACCTAAATGTATTAGTGTCATAACCTTCTTTGATTATTAAGATTTTTTTATGTATATATTCTGCAATATTCTCAACAAATCTTTGTGCACAAGTTGGAGTAACGAAATGGATATTATATACCATTTTGAGGAGGGTTACATGCATTTTATCATCACTATTGAATCCAAGGAAAATGATAGCATAAAAATGTATCCATAACCCACATTTTAAACTTATCAATTTTTTAAAGAGGCCTCCTTTTGGTACCATTCCATCAAGTATTATTTTAAAGAAAAAATCATTTTTGGCATTTTGAGTGGTGGCATGATAATCATTATTAATTGTTTCTAGGTTTAAGTTGAATTTCATAATTCTTAAATTTCAAACCCTAACGCACGAACATGATTTTCCTCTATAATGGAAAACATTTATTCTCTAATTTCATTTTTAACAAAAAAATTTCCCATTTTAATTCTAGGCACAAAGCATGACATGTTCAGAGCATGGTAAAACCTTGTAGAGCACCACGTGTCTCAATCCAATCCCCATGTTTTCCAATGAAAACCTAATGGATTCAAAGGATTATTTTCCTTATTCTAAGACAAATATCTAAGTTGTGAGGTTATTTTTCCAATTAAAATATCATAAATATCATGATATTCATCAAGTAAAACCATGGGTTTTAAGCAATTTAGTGTATGAGATTGGGGTTGTATTTTGGGCTCATGTGGAAGAAGAGTTAGTCATGCTTGGAATTTTGGATTCTAGAAAAACTCAACCCTAATTTGTAAACAAATATATTGAAATATTTAAAAGTGAAGGGTTATACAATAGGAAAAGATGATATTATGATGCATAACAAAATGATATAGATGATAGAGTTGCTATAATTAAGGGGGTGATAAAATTTTGATGTACCACAAATACCTAGGGTGAATGTGAATGACATGAGGATGACCACCACAAAGGATAATGTATCGAGAGAGAATGAATGCATTTTTATGGGGAAAAATATGTAATACCTATTGAAAACATATACACTAGATATAATCACTTAACCCAATACACATGCTCATGTGAATGGATCACATTATATAGGAGGCACCATGAGTATTAGTATTGAAACTAATGATGTAAGTTATTATTTAGAGAAAGTAGATGAGAGGAAAGATAAGGAAGTCTTGGATGTGACATCACCTATTTTTAAAAGTTTTACTCTTTATACCACTAAGTAGTGCATGTAAGTTTGAGATGATGAATAATGGCCCTCTTAACTAGGTCCCTAATGATATGATGTATCGAGGGACCAAGAAAATTATTACAATGTAGTAGGGAGTGAACCGAGTGATATCCCATGTAATTGGGACCATAAAATTATTTCAATTTTCATGAAAACATTTTTTCACCCATCACATGTATAAATGGTGGTGGAGAGGGAGCATAAAGGACATGCCTAATAGTGGGTACACTAGTACAAGGTAGTGTTATTTGACCACACAAGCATTTAGAGATCATATAACGCAGATACTTTATGAGATGGTTTTAAATATCCTAAAGTATCATGGGGTGGAAAATGTATCTGAGCATGTTCACAAGTGTGAGTTAATCTGGTGTGTGAAATGGATCACTTCCCTTAAACATAATTAGGTCAATTTCTCCATAACACTTTTAGAATCAGTGCATAATTGGTATCGAAAGTATGACCTGAAACAAGATATGGTGGATTATAATTGGTTAAAATAAGCCTTAAAAATAAATAATTATGTATTAAAGGACATTTGACAAGAGTTGCTAGAGAGTGTGCATGTGTATGACATGATGTTCAAGAATTTGATATCCAAGATTTCATATGAGATTAATCCTATTCAACATGTGTAGTGAATCATAGGAGGTCTATCTCTACCTTTTGGATGCACACTTTCACATAAGACCTTCACAGATCCTAGAGAAGCTATGGATGCTACACTTTGTATAAAAGACATTGACAACAAAAACACTATAGTAAACCATTTTATTGAAGCATAAATTAAAAAAATGGATATTTATATGGAACTAATGACTACAAATAGTTCACATGATACACGTAGTAGTATTTTGTGTATTTATTAAGAAGTCAAGGGGAATACCAAGACAAAATAATCCTAATGAAGTGTGTCCACATTTTTTAAGCCTATGATATTTTTTAAGAGGAAGATGATGTCTATAATTATACTTTTCATTAGCACAACACTCAAAAAAGGTCTCCCTATACTAAAAAATATATGATGTGCATATGCACAATATTGAAAATTGTCATGTCATTGATTAAATTTATGACGTACATGTTATTGGGTTGAGATATGTAATGGTGGGTAATGATTAAGAAGAATGCAATGGAGGAATGTGACATATGTAAATCATGAGGATGCTATGGAGAAGGAATATTATTGCATTGTACTTGTTACAAATATGGGTCATGTTATCCTTAATAATATTCCCTCGAGATTAATTTGGATAACTAATTTAAAGTGGACTTATCCATTTAAAATGACCCGAGATGTTCAAATGGCCATCAAATTTAACCTCCATTTAAACAAAACCCCTCCAAGGCCTAAATTTTTAAACAATTTAAAATGAAACGGGAAGGGAGTAGACACGTGGCACGATTCCAAAAATTCTCATGGATTTTGGGCTTTGGCGGACTCAAAGCCATAGAATAAACCACAAGTCAATGAACTTTCGTGTCCTGGGTGACATGCTTGTAGGTTAAAAGGTCAACGGGTCAACAAGTAGACATGCAATAGAGAAAATGTAGAACATATGGTACAATAACAAGTATTTGATTCAGACATGTGTCACTATTCAAGTGAACCTCAAAGCGATAAGATCCAATAGACTCCATCCAACAAAATATGTTGAATTTGGTAAGGTTTCGGAGTTTGCTCAGCTCCTTTTGCGATCAACAGGACTGACCCACAACTAATAAAATTTTGACATGTGGGAAGACTAAGGAAATAAATATGGAGGCAAGTCAATCCCCACAAAAACATAGAAGATTCCATGTCTAAACTTCATATTCATCATGACTTGCAAAAATTCAAATGGCCAAAACTTCATCCAAAGAGCTCCAAATTGCGAAAAATCAAGATTATTGAAAGGTATCCTCATGATCTTGATTTTCCCATTATCATAATCATATTTTGGTGAGGTTAGATGGGTTAAAAATGAGTACAAAATTTATGGCATTAAATGTTTAGATACAAGTAGCTTAACCACCGAATTGATGAAGTATGGCATACTTATCTTCTCCTACAAGAAAAAGGACAAGGAATGGTCTTACAAGGGTGACCATACTTGTTTTCATTGATTCAATGCATGAATGTTGGTGGTTTAAGGAATAAAAGTTGTGACCTCTTTTTGATGATCAATTTGGACTTAAAAGGAGATGGTTTCGTAAACATTTCTAAGTTATAGACCTCCATTTGAACTTAAACTGCATTTTGTGCAAGAAATATCCTTCATGCCAATGAATTATCATTCATTTTCAGATCGAACCACAATTTCCTTCAAAAAATATATTATATTTCTCCAATGTCATGAATGCTTATTTTAGATAATTCACCAATCTAAGCGAGTTTGGTTCGCCATATTTGCCATGTTTTGTATAAGTTTTTTTCTGGTGGGTTCCTTAAAATTTTCTCGCATTGAAATATCAAATTGAGAGACACTAAAAGTAAGACTCGTATAGTTATCCTAAAAAAATAACATTGATATTTACTTAGAATACCTTTATTTACATATAAAAAATTAATATTTATAAAGAAAAAATAAAATATGGTTCTCCTTGTCCAAAGTTGGTTTCTTCGTAGTGATTTTGCATGATGTTTTCACATCTATATGAGTTCTTCCAACAAAAATAGATACAAATAAGTGAACTATATAAACACAAACAACATTACATGTAAATAAGTCAATTTTATATTCATAAATTTCCTAGTATATGAACACCATAAATAAATATATGGTAGAAGTTATGAAAAATAGAAAATAATATACATAATAAATTATTTCATAAACTTGTTGAATCATCCATACAACCTTGAATCGACACATTCACTTGGATAAAGTACATATAACTCTACACATATGTGAATAATGATATAACTATAATAATTCATAAGCATTATGAACATATAACATGCAATTTATAATTATAAATGAAGATGAGTATGAAATTTCATCAAACAATCTTCCTCTTTCTTTATGAGACAAAAATATCCATTGTATTTTATCTTTTCAAAATTATTAAAAGATAAATGTGTAGACATAAATACACCAAGTGATATGACTCTTGAAATTGATATGAAGGTCAATCCCTTGTAGTTCCCTACTTATTTCAATCAGTTTTTAAATCTAAAGTACACTCTTGTGACTTGTAGACTGCTAAATCCCATGCCATCTTTAGATTACTTGTTTATGATGGATTATAATGATGAGAGGAAAAATAACATACTTAGTATGATTCAAATACATTGGGATATTGATATAATTTTAAAACTCCATGACTAAAAGTATTGTTAAATCAAGAGGATTTGTTTCAAATAAACACAAGATGTTCTTAACCTCTTCGAGAGATCTAT
Organism: Taxus wallichiana var. yunnanensis; assembly: GCA_018340775.1. Classification (NCBI taxonomy): domain Eukaryota; kingdom Viridiplantae; phylum Streptophyta; class Pinopsida; order Cupressales; family Taxaceae; genus Taxus; species Taxus wallichiana. Next base: position 685,701,426 of record CM031238.1, on the reverse strand, counting down.
TAGCTAATCTTGCCTTAACCCATAAGTTACACACCAACATGACATGTTGACCAATGGACCATAAAATTTTGATTTCCAAGTGGTTATTGTCAATGTATTGGTATCTTTCCTATCTTATATGCATGTCAACAAATCTTTCTATGTATTTTTTTTTTTTTTTTAAGAATGTCATAATTATGAAATACAAATTAAATTTGTCGCAAATGAGTGAATAGAATACTAAAGGTAGATTTTTCATTTATACCTAAGGATGAGGAGCTCCCAATCATCCATTGATGGCTATGCGTTCTTAAGGTTTGCTAACAATTATTATATATCAAAAATTATTTTCTTTTTTATGTCCAAAGAGATTACTAACTTAAACATTTTTTTTTCTCTTTTGTGTTACCCCATATAATGGTATGTCCTTGATTTGTGAGATTTAGGAAAGATTGCTAAAAGATTCATGGGAAAACCTCCAAATATGACATTTTCAAGTCTAGGAAATGCTTCATGCAAGTGTATATACATTTTAGTTAATAATTTGGTAGCAAGGACAATCATTATATTAATAATATTTTAATTATAATATTACATTTGTTCTTGGAAAATGGGAAATGTTTGTCCATTTAAAGGTCTCATATCACATATAGGGATTTTGATAGATGCGTATATAGTCATGCCTCACATGTTGAAACTTGCAACATGGTGTTGGTATAAGAAGGAGAAAATGAATTTTACTATGCAATGCACTTTGAGATAATGTATTATGATACAAATAATTAGATAATATTTTCTAGTTCCTATTATTGTAGGATAATATTTTCATCGTATTTATTTACTTGGAATAATTCCTCACCCTTGGTGACTCATGTTGCTTAGGTGTAGTGAGTGGCATAGGATTTAATATGACATGTATTAATCTTAATAGTGTGTCATAGGACTTACATTCCCATTATGGAGTGTAACGTCCCTTCCTATTATGGGAATATTCTCATAGAGGAGTTAGACAACACTCCTATTTATATACACCACTTGAGCTATTGAGAGGATCTCGACTTTACACCATTATTATTGTGATTTAATTTCATATTACATTACTTGTTATATCCTTCTTAGAATTCATGCAAATACATGTGTGCAAGAATTATTTATCAGATATTTTGGCAGAAAATTCAATATGGTATCGAGAGAAATGTTGGTAAAACACTTGTCAACTTTTCGTTAGTTGTGATATTATTCAAGTTTTTTAATCGACAAGTTTGTGTAATTTTTTTTAATTTAACTATTGAGGGTCTACAAAAGTTCTTGCGTGTTTCAAAAAAATCGAAAAACCTTTGGGAAACTAAATTTTAAGGGGTTTTTGAGGGTTTTTCAAGATCGGGGTGTTCTTTGTAGTTTTCACCATTTACATGTAGTTTGGGATTTTCATGCTACCCGACAAGTAAAAAAACCTGAAATAATGTATTTTGGGCTTTTCAGCCGCTTGAAAAGTGATTAAACCTAACTTAGTGTATTTCAATTTTTCGTGCCTTTGGTGCACATCAACATAACTTACAACTTGTACTCAAACCTCCAAACCAAGGTCAACACAATTTTTTTAGTTCTAAAACATGCTTAACAAGTTTTGGTTATAACACATGCTTAAAATTTGTTGGGTTTCGACATATGCTCAACAATATTTTGGTTTTGACACACGCTCAATAAGATTTGGGTTACAACACATGCTCAAAATACTTTAGGTTCTATAAACTTTCATGTAGACTCCAAATAATTAACCAAGACCATTTTGGGATCTTGCATGTGTTAAGAAAGTCCAAACACCTGACCAAGACCAGTTTAGGATTTTATGTGTTGAGAAAGTTTAAAATATCAACCATGAATATTTCAGGATTTTTCATATGTTGAGCATGTGTAAAAACCTAACTAAGACCATTTCAGGGTTTTTCAAGTGTTGAACAAACAAAAAAAATTGACTTAGTGCAATTTGGGATTTCCAAGATGTTTAGTAGGGAAAACAAATTAATTTTCTACAATTTTAAGTGGATATCTCCTTTTGAGGTGGAATTTTTTTAAAGTGTCAGTTTTCCAAGATCTACATATTGGAAGAATTATCTTAGCTCTTGTAAAATTGAATCTCTATGATTTTAAGGGGTATAAAAATATTGTGATTCCTTCTTTTTGCATTCATTATTTTCTTTTACAAACACACTCAAATATACAATGGATCCTAATTCAATTGTTTTGCTTACTCCCTTAAACTATCATGAATGGAATACTTCCATGTCACTCTCTTTGTGAAATAAGAAGCTCTACATGATAACTATGGGTTTACAAACTGAACCAACAACCACTGTAGATAAATAGAAATGGTTTGAAAAGTGTGATGAAGCCTATGGTTTCTTGCACCTATCTATGTCACTAGCTCCGAGGCTTTCATATAACTATCAGTAAAACAACCCAAGGATATATAAGATTCCTTAAAACAACTCTTTGGGAAATAAGATGAAATGAGAGGGCACAAACTAGAAAATGAGATGATTAGTCTTAGTCCTAGCAGTTTTGACACACTTCAAGACTACTTCACCAAGTTCAAATATATGAGAATACAATCTGAAAGAATGTGGAATTGAAAAAATGACTCATAACTTATTCTTTCTATCCTCACAAAACTAGGTCATGATTATTCTATTTTCATCTCTACCTTTTATGTAACCAAAAGGGCACTTAGAGCACAATGGAAAATTCCCTCCTTTGATGATTTAATCATTAAATTGACTTAGGAACAAGATAAACTGATTTAGATGGGTGTAATAAAGTAAAATAAACCACATGGTCTACTTATGGGGCATGACATACAAAAGTATTCAAAAGAGAAGAAACATAACAAGGATCAAGAGAACAAGAAGGATCAACGCACCACTAAACCCCATTCAAGCACTTCCTTTTCAAGTGTTAAGCCTAAGATAGAGAAGATCAAGTGTGGTATTACACAAGTAAGCATAATGAAAGCAAATGTTTGAAGAAGAAGATTGACCTTCTCATACATTTTATTGAGAAGAACAACATAGGTGTACATCAATCTATCAAAATATTTTCATCTACTCATAAATTGTATACACAAAATCACATACTTTGGGTATCTTTTTAGTCCTAATTATATACCACTATTCATATGATTCCTAAGTAATAAAAGTACTAACTAACCCGTGTATTTTTCCACCTTTCTTTACTTTATGTTGCTTTGGACACTTACTTTCTTTGTCCTCTGTTTTTTAACTCATAATTTATCATCCTATACACTAAGCACCCATCGGGATGCTAACCCAGATACTCGTCTTTTCTCGGATGCCCCCGACCTTAATATACTTTGTTCACAATTTTTCAGTCCTTTCTAGCCATTTGAACATCTTCTAGTCATAAAATCATGCACTTTAGGCATTATTTAGCTCGGTCTCATACTACTATTTAGAAGGTTCTTGAGTGAAGAAAGTACTAATTAATCCCATCTTTTTGGCCATCTTATTTTACCTTTTATTTCATCATTCCTGCACATTTTTATATACATGCCTAGTCTGTTTTGGCACTTTCCTATCATTTTATCCTAAACCAGGATGCCGGGCCTATACTAGAGCACCTCGGTCCCACCGGGTTCCCCAATCCCACCGGGGTGCTTGATCCTTTTTCTACTTTCCCGCCACTTTTTAGGCTCTTTCTAGCTATTTTTCATCCTTATCTTTTTCCTAGTCAGCCATGTCGGGGTTAATTATGAAATTAGATCAAGAGAAACCTATAAATATAAAGTTATGAGACCATAATGAGGGTTCTAGTGTCACTATTATCACTCCATCTAGAGTTGCATCAATTACATCACTTGCATCCACATAGTTCCATGTATCAAGGCTAAGAGATTTCTATACATCAAGTTTAAGATATCTCCATCAACACACACTTCATAGGGGAGGGATTCTATTATATTCCATAGAAACATGCTATTACATTTTCTACATCTAGTTATTGCTCACTACTTCACATAGTGTGACTGACACAAGAGCACCTAGGGAATGACATGCACACAAAAACCAAGACTACATTTGGGTCCGAAACGTTGTGCAACACTCGGTTTAATAAGCCCACTATTGTGGAAGTTGAGGTTAGTTTGACCCATTCATTTGCATATTTTAATTTTTAAGGTCCGATACTCCTTTTTTTCTCTTGTAGGCTTTCATTACATTATCCAAGTACATTCGGTGTAGCCTAGAAAATCCAATGTGACAGAAAACAAAGGTTACAAGTCATCTTCGAACTCCGAAAGAATCAAGTTACAACCTTTTTCAGAGACTAGGGTGCCTTTTCTTCCATAACGGGTGCCCAAGGGCAGCCCAATACCCTTCTAGGCACTCCAAGATGCTCAAAACGTCTAGATCCACTCTTTTTGGGACCTTTATGCACTTGTTCCTTCTTCTAGAATTTCCTACCAAACTTGCGACACTTTCCAATAGTCATCTACAATCAACTGAGTTCCTTCCTCATTTTACTCTTGCACATTATGGTTTCATTTCAATTAGTTTAATTATGTAATTACTTTATACGATTCTTACTTATTCATTTACAACATTTATGTCCTCCTAGATTAGATTAACTATCACTACACTTCCACTACCTTAGTTAATTTTAGTTAATCATTTTGGTGAAATAGACCCGTGATTTTTTTCTTCTTTCTTATAATTTTTGCATGTTAAATGTAGTGGTTGTTGTGGATATCTTGAGTATTTTGATCTCCTTACGTTTCCCATTGCATTTATAGCTCAATGGTGATACCACCACCTATATGGCTGAAAACCCTCTAGATAATTCCAATCGTGTTCCTCTTCATGGAATCAAAGCCCTCGATTGTGAAAAATACTACGATGAAGACACCAATTTTGACCAAGAAAAACTTAATGTTATTAATTTTTTTCACCAATATTTGCATGAAAAACCCACTCATCTTCCACATGTCTTACACACTTTAATTTCTTCTCAATGTGCTTGGAATAATTCCACTTCTGTCATGGTTTCTTCAGCTCCCATGGTCTCCACTCTGCTTGTTTATGTTTCCACACATATTTTTAAAACTACCAACTCCATCACTCACTTTGGTACTCCTAATGTGTAACTTGACTCTTCTTCAAACAATCATGATTTAACATCTTTATATCAAGATCTGCAAAATAAAATTCACTAGCTCTAATTTCCTAGTTCTCAAGGATCACCATCTCTATATTCTACCTCATTCTTACATACCCCCTTTGCACCAGCTATTTCCACTTATGCATTTCCACTGAACTTCATATGTCCTAAATTAACAATTTTTAAAGGCTATGGTGACCCACAAGAGCATCTCTCGCACTTTACATATAACATATCTTAATTATGCAGATGACCATACCATTCTCATTAATATATTTTTTCTCATAGTTTACAATACTATTCAATGCTTGGTTCAATGACCTACCTATCCATTCAATAGTCTCTTTCATGTATCTAGCTACCGCCTTTCTTACACATTTTTCTATCAACATTGGCTCTAATATTTCTTATGCTCGAATGTCACAACTCAAGAAAGGGCCCAACGAACACTTATCTGATGATGTATTATGTTACAAACACAACTTAACTAAGATGACTAATGTCCTTATGGATTCCGATATTCAAGATGAATTTATTCATAATCCGTTACCACCACTTCAATAGAGTGTTCTCTTTGAGACATATTCCTCGTCGACTAAATTTTTCACACTCTCAAGCTTCGGGAGAATAAGTTTCTTGCCATAGGAAAACTTACATATCAGGAAAAACAAATTTCCTCTACTCATGTTCCAAGTAAACAACCATCAAAAACTATTGACAAAAACCTCACTGTTAATGTCGTTTCTCTTTGCTAGGAGCTTCAAAATCAACCATATATACATACTCTTACTAAGCTTAGTACACCACCAAGCATTTTTCTACCACAACTTATCAATAATAATCTTATTACCTTATCATCACCTCTACAACTTGATCCATCTTGACCCAAAGGGCGTAACTTCGATGAAAGATCTTATTGTGATTATCACCAATGTGTAGGACATTCCACTGATCGGTGTTTTCGGTTACGACATCTCATTTAGGATCTTCTTGACAATGGCCAAATTGAACTTCCAGAATCTACAACATCAACACCTACTAATGAAAATCATAAACTTAAGATTTTTAACAACCCATTACCCAAACATGATACAAAATCAACTGATTCCTCTGCTAATTATGCCGCACCTTCTCCATCCAGAGCTCTCAATTTCTTAGTTGCTAACATTAAAGCTTCTCCACCAGTCATTTATTTTTCCAATGTTGATTATCACACTAAATTTACATCTAATAATTTACACATCCACACATCTATCAGCTCAACTTCCATCAAAAATACTAAAGTTGACCCATCATGGCCCATTAGTGCATGTTCTATGTCCCTTCTTAGGGACATTAGTTACCCTCCATCACAAATTGAGTATCCCTTCCACAAACCCTTTGGTGTTGTTAAGTTACATGTCACATTTAGCCCTCTTACCATGCTTGTCCCTTTCCTTTTTGGAAACATAGTTGAGGGATGTGACCTGATTTTAGGCCTTAATTGGATCCATCATTCTCAATCTATCATATCTATGAATCACTTGTGACTTAAATTCATTCACAGATCCCAAGTAATTTATACTAATGGTGTTCCTCAATCTCCCCAACTATTTTCATCTCCTCATTTAATGGCTCATGTGCCCTCCACCTCTTCTAAGACATCACATTCTATGTTATTAAAAGTGTAGTCTAATCCTAGTTCACCTACTCGAGTTCCTTCCGTTAGGGTTATGGAAGGTTGTACATGATAATGTATTAGATCTAAGCATACATGTAATAAAATTTGATATTGTACAGAAGAAATGTATAGAAAAGAGATATAAATTAACACTAGATTTAACGTGGTTCACCCAAAGTGTGGGCTACATACTGAGAAGAAACAAGACAATCTATTATCCAAAGATTTTAGAAGATATAATTGAATATCTACAATCTTCCACACCTCTCACGATGTACAATACTTTCTATATCTCAATATTCTCCTTCTCCAATAATTCTCTCTCTCTCACAATTATTCTCACAATAATCATCAATTCTTACAATTCTCTCTTCTAAACCCTAGCTTTCATGCTTATATAGGCGTCTACAAACTTCAGAACTTACCCATGTGTTGGGTTTTAAAATTGTACTTTAACAAACCATAGTTAGGGGACAATAAGTCCCTCCTCTTTAATGGGAGAGGTTCCCTTATTGAAAGCAAGAAACAAAACTTATATACAAATGTACAAATTTCAAAGTGTGGATTCCTGATACTTTGAAACATTTTATGCCCAAAGATCATCAATACAAAAGAATGGAAGAAATAAGGAGATGAGAGAGGAAGAACATAACAATACTTTTAGGAAATATAGATAGCAGAGTATAACCTTATATGTATTGATCAAAGGAGATGCAGAATGGAATCATTCATGTTTATAACAGATATAATTTCACAGACACAAAGTTTCTGAAATCATATTAACAAGAACACAAAGTTTCTTATCATGCAAAGATGGATGATTCAAAAATTTGAACAAGGAAAGAAGGAATAGCAGAGGAAGAAAGGGAAAAACTTATGTATTGATTACTTTTGAATCTATTACATCTACAAAGTACCAGGATCAAACCCCAACAATGACATGGAGAATCCATTAAATAATCCTCAAAAATGGTTACATTCAATTTCTTGGTTCTTGCAGAAGCATTAATGGTGGCAAAAATGATGCTCTGTAATGCAGCCATTAAACTTGTTTTGTAACTTCAAATATGAGTCATCCACATGGAAAATATCTAAACGAAGTTTGCCTCGAAGTCGCCTTTGGTATTTTGTGACTTTGTAGAGATTTTGAATTTTTCTACATTTTGGCCCACCCATCCACTTTTGATATGGGCTTGACACGTGGCTTTACTTGAGTGGGGACAGATTCGTGGCTCACTTTTACAATTTTAACTCTTTTGAAAGAAAAATCTCAAAAATCAAATTTCTCTCGCCAACCCGTCTCTCCGCTTTGAATTTTCAATGCAGGCTCAAGAACCAGAGCATTCATGGATCATTTTATAACTTTTAACTCTCTTTTTGGAAATAAAACTGAAATTCCCAAATCACTCTGACGGCCCGCCTTCCCACTTTGACTTTTCAACAGCGGAGTCATAGCTAAGTCTATAATTTTTACTTTTTCAAACAAAGCCAAAATCTTCAAATTACTGCGATGATCCACCTTCCCTCTTTGAATTTTCAACATAGGCATCAACACGTGGCTTCACCTGGGCATCAACGGGGTTGCACTTCACTTTATAACTTTACACCCTTTTGGAAATAAAGGTAAAATTCCTAAAGTGTCCCGATAACCCACCTCTCCACTTTTGACTTTTCAACGCATCAAAACACAAAAAGGGCCCACCTTTCAACCACCACTTGGTTCAACCAATCAGATCCTTCGGGCCATGGGGCTAATTTGAAACTTTTGCAAAAAATTACAAAAGTGACAAGTTTAAAAGATAAACCCGCCACGCCGCATCCAATCAAAGATGTCCATGTATCTTCGACGTCGGGACAGAATTTGACACCCGTCATTCATGACTGTGGAAAAATAAAAATGAAAGGGAAAACCCCACCATTTGTGCCCGAATTTCAAATTTTTCTCCATGGAATGAGAAACTGCAAACAATACCAGGCTCGATGCAATCCACAACCAAAGAGAAGGATTGACAACAACATTCGAATGAAGGAAAATATTTTCAAGCATCTAGATGGGGAAATAGAAAATACTTCAAACTGTGAAGACTGAAGAATTTTCAAGTGAAAGGGAGAGATTAAAACCGAGCACCCATGACTTCAAAGCACAAATTTCTCCAAGGTACTGTGTCAAAATTCACAAAACTTGAATTCAAAAAGAGGGGGATTTTGAGGGCACAATATGACATGCAATTATAATCAATAGATCTTCTTGAATATTAAAAATAGATCTAATTCCGAGAGTTAAATAAAACACTCCCACATAGGTAAACGAAACCAATTAGCCCTAACAAATGTTAGTTCCTCTTTTCCCGATGATGTCATTCATAAGTGACCAATGTCAATCCCTCCATAACCGATGCTAGTTCTTGTGCTTTCTTCAAATTTTAATATAACATGCTAATATGAAGTAGTTCAACTCCACAACTTAACATCTTCTACATGACCAAATCATTCCACTAGTCCTACACATTGGCATAGGCCTATTTCTTAGACAATCACTACATCTCGGTGTCGATCCCCATCTAGATTTATTTCACATTGGTTTCTCATCACCTTTGTGTTCCACAAATCATAGATCTGCATTATCAAAGAACTATACTACGCCTCAATCTTCATCGTATATTCATCCATCACATATGTATAGACTTCATTCACCAAAAAAATGTGTATCTACCATACCAATACTTTTACATCATTTCCATTCACTTTCATCCTCACAAGCATCGGGTGGAGGACCTCTATCTTTCACTCTTATTGGTTAGTTTACATAATTAGGCACATAACATATTATCCCCCATTCTAGCATATGCGCATCACCATCCATTCATCTTCCTACATAGGCATACTAATCACACATCCTAGCACCATCATTACTCGATGACACACTCTTGTGTTTTGGTTCACACTTGATCAGTATTAAGGGATTACCATTACACTCGAACCCAACACACCTGCACTATCGACACTACACATTTATATTTTATCACACACATTATGCATCATACACCGTCCATTCTACACTTATTCTACATTCTACATTATACCACATTCTCATCATGCACGTACTAGTCATTCTACATATTATATACGCCATTAGGATATTTCCCACAGTACATTTATACATCATCTATATTTTACATATAGTACACTAATCTACATTATATATGAGCCTAGATTTACATTTCATCTATACATTCTACATTGTAACACATTACATTGCATATTATACAAATTACATGTTACACATCCTACACACCTTACATCTCCTAAATTCCATTATACATACCGTGCATTTACATACCCTATTCATCACTTGGTCATTTATACTATGTTGTCTTCTACGCTCTGCAATCACTACCCTATGATTCACTTTAGTTCCTCGTTCCATACTCGACCGCCAAGGGTTTATAAATCAAATGGAGCTTACATTTACACTATGACATTTCATCCTACAACATTCATAGGCTAGTTATATATGCTTTAGGCTAAATTAACACCTCCATTGTTTCATATTGTAGTGGTATAAACCTTAGGTTACATCACCACTCATCCATTCATCATATTGTGATGTGCACTTAGGGATAAATCATCACTCCTTTCATCTTATAGTGATATATGTTTACGGCTAAATCATCATTCATATTTTCATCTTCAAGTGATATACACTTAGGGATAAATCATTGCACATTTATTCCTCATATAGTGATATATGCTTAGGATAAATCATCACTCATGTATTCAACAAGTTGTGATATACGCCTCGGCTATAGGGTTCATGCACAACCTTTCTACATGCTGAATTTCATCACTACACATACACCTTCATCACAAGGTGCTAGACATAACAAATACTACTTGACCATTTCCCGATGATGCACTCTCATTTATGGTTCATTCTTGGTGATGAGGGGAAAATGAAAAGAACCTCATTGGATACACTTCCACGCATTCGGGGCATGTGGCTCCTATCATTCCATATTGGATTCCATTCCATCCATCCATAAGATAATGCATCATATTGTGGGAATTTACCCTTGTTTTCCAGTGTTTTTCATGATCACTTTACTACTCATGTTAGATTTATTTCTTATATGTCATTATCTATGTCATCCACACATGCATGTTCATGCCTTTGTTTTCTTGTGATCTCGAGATATAGGAATCCTACACACGACATGGATTCTTGCCTTATACCCTTTCTATCTTTTGGTTCTTTGGGGCATCCACATTCATCTCATCCACATGCTATTAGTATATTTTGTACTTAACATCTTACATTACTTGATCATACATGATTTGAAATATCGGTTATTACTCTAACATGCTAATGAGTGTACCATGTGCAACACTTGTTTTGAAGGATTACATGTTTTCATGATTACTTGTTTTATTATTTGTACTTGTTTGTTATTCTTTTCCATTGTATATGGGATTTTCCCTATGTTTGTGTGCACACTTATTTATTGTTTATGTTCGTGAAGACGTTGCGTGTCTTGCAAAATCATGAGGGATGTCCTATGTTTACAAACCTCTTTTTGTGGTTTACTTGTTTTCTTGTGTGTTTACATTTACTACATTGTTTGCGTAGATTACACATGTTTTCTATATGCATGCATTGTTTACTTTATAATTTTCTTTGGCTAGCCTTCTTGTTTATGTGTGCCTTGGTTTCTACCAATAAATTTACAATGTACTGAGTTTAGAGTGTAGTAGGTCTTCTTTTGGGGCTGCATTCTCCTATCCATGACGTTGCATGCACCCACAAAGAGGGGCGGTCATCATTTGGTGGTTTTCATACTAAAAAATGTAGCTACACCGGTTTAATACAATTCCCTTTCCACCCTTGGCATTGTGTGTTTACATAGGGCGAGTGGGTTTAGAATAGTATATGAACCACATACATAATGGCTTTTACAGGACATGGTGTCCTTAGCATTTTTGGGAAGCGATTACAAGATTAGGGGGTTACACTGGTTATACCTCTCTACACTACTTTGATCAGTGACGCTAGATCACCCAAAAAAATAGGAAACTACAAATATCGCTTCACACACATCTTAGTAGAAGTGGTTAGATTTTGGGGGACATAGAACATTTCCTCCCTACACTTCTTGCCGGGGTGACGTGAGATTTCCCAATAAACTCCCAACGGTAGAAGATATCCTTCTACACCCTTTATCTTGACATGGATCAGGTGCACATGTTCCATTTACATTTTCATTTAGCGTATTTTACAATTTTGTATTTTACATTTATATGACATACATAAATATTTGACTACTTGATCATTTTCTCCTTATAGGTCTGATTGTATGAGAAACAAACAGTCAAATTAGGGGTAAAAACAACAACAACGATGACATCGACAACAACATTTTATGACAACACATGCTTTACTAACCATACGGTACACCGCACACCGCAACATGACATCTACATACACATTCTACCCTAGGTTCACTCTCATCACTTTTTTATTTACGCATTTTTCATCTTTAGATATCATGCTCTTCCATCTTCTTTTTGTCATTCCACACTTGAGTCTAGTCCTTCGAGGTGTTTCTATTACACTCTCCATGGAGATCAGGTATGTACTTCTATTTACTTTATGTTACCGAGCTTTCAACTCACCAACATAAAGTGGGGGAAAAATATAGTCATAAAATCATGCACTTTAGGCATTATTTAGCTTAGTCTCATACTACTATTTAGAAGATTCTTGAGTGAAGAAAGTACTAATTAATCCCATATTTTTGGCCATCTTATTTGACCTTTTATTTCATCATTCATACACATTTTTATATACATGCCCAATTAGTTTTGGTATTTTCCCATCATTTTCACCTAAACCGGGTGCCAGTGCTTATCTTTGGGGTGCCCTAGTCCCACCTGGGGCACCCCGATCATTTTCCTACTTTCCCGCCACTTTTTGGGCTCTTTCTAGCTATTTTTCATCATTATATTTTTCCTAATCATCCATGTCGGGGTTAACTATGAAATTAGATCAAGAGAAACCTATAAATATAAAGTTATGAGACCATAATGAGTGTTTTAGCGTCACTTACTACTATCACTCCATCTAGAGTTGCATCTATTACATCAATTTCATCCACATAGTTCCATGCATCAAGGCTAGGAGATCTCGCATCATCACATACTTCGTAGGGGAGGGATTTTATTCTATTCCATGTACACATGCTATTACATTTTCTACATCTAGTTATTGCCTGCTACTTCACATAGTGCGGATGACACAAGAGAACCTAGGGAACGACATGCACACACACACCAAAAATACATTTGGGTCTGAAATATAGTACACTTCTCGGTTTAGTAATACCACAATTGTGGCAGCCAAGGTAAGTTTAACCCATTCATTTGCATCTTTTATTTTTTAGGGTTTGATACTTTTTTTGTCTTACAAGTTTCCATTAAATTATTTAGTACATTCGGTGGAGCCTAGAAATTCTATTGTGACAAAAATGAAGGTTACAAGTCATCCTCCAACCCTAAAAGAATCAAGTTATGACCTTTTTCAGAGACCGGGGAACCTTTTTTGCCATACCAGGGTGCCCTAGGGGTGCCCCAAGCCTTGTGGGTGCTCTAGTTTGCTCGAACTTCAAGATCCATTATTTTTTAGACCTTTGTGCAATCATTCCTGGTTCTGGAATTTCTGCCGGACTGCGAAACTCTACAATAGTCACCTATAATCAACTGAGTTTGTTCCTCACTTTACTCTTGCACATTAGGGTTTCATTTCCATTAGTTTAATTATTTAATTACTTTATAATATTTTAGTACATTCATTTACAACGTTTATGTCCTCCTAGATTAGATTAACTATCACTATACTTCCCCTACCTTAGTTTATTTTAGTTAATCACAACTTATATTTTTAGTGTCGGCCTTTTTGGGGTTAATTACAAAATTCAAGTAAGGGAATCATATAAATATAAAGTTATGGGATCATAATAAAGGAACAAACACTAATCATTAATGATCACCACCTAAGGTTGCATCCATTAAAAATTTAAGAGCTCTATTGCATACATCTAATACCATCTAGGGGACACAAGGGATGGTTTTTCTGCATACACTTCATAGGAGGGAAATTCATTCTGTTCCATGCACACGTCTATTACATTTCTATACATCTAGATAGTTTCTCGCTATTTGTAGACACCTATAATTTGGTATACATGATCTTATTACTAAGATCATACTAACTATCCTAGTCTCATGTTAATTTACTACACTGCGCTAGTAAATTACCCTTTCTAACCTCTCCTACACCCCTAAACCCTGTTAATCCCTCTCTAACCAGCTTCTATAAGATTTTTTCCCTTTAATTAATCTTGTTTAGGTTAATTAACCCTCTTATTGACTTTTTAAGAAGGATTTGACTTTCTAAACAAATATCTTATCTTTCCAAATAGCCACTTAGATTCCTAAAACCCTGTTCACACCTCCAAATATGTTTTTCTAAAAATCAAAATTTTGAACCCTTTTTAGTCCCACATGCATCCAAAACATCATTTTCTAAAATCCTAATCTATAAATAGAGGCATACCCCTCCCACCTTTTCCTAAGAACACACACACACTCTCTCTCTCTCTCTTATTTCTAATTTAAGCCATTTTAGGTCTCTTAGAGTTATTTCATATTTTATTTGAGCTAATTACTTGTTATTTTCTAATTCATTTCAAAGCTTTAGGTAAATGGGATAAGCCATTAATGATGAGTTTCCATTCTTAAGATTTTGAAACATCAACAATCACAAAACTGATTGCTAGAGCTTTAATAGGTTCATTTATTGATAGCTTTCATGGAGTAGAGAACTAATATAGTCATGTTTAGAGGTTGATTGTTTGTTTCAAGCTTTATATATGCATGTAAATAGGTAGCTCTTGTTTATCTCTAATCTGATGGTCATTGAGTTGTTTGTTTAAAGATTTTGGGGCCTCTTTTGTGTTCTTACCCCATTTTATAAGCTTTTGCAAACTTTTCATTACACACATTTGGCATGCCAGTGGGACTTTAACTTGGGTCCCTTTTAAATATTTTGTAAGCTTTACATGTCCATTTTTAATCATTTAAAAGATTTATAGGGTGAAAAGGCTTATCTTCTAACATATTTCATGTTCTAAACAAGCTAAATCTCCCTTTTTCCTAAGCATTTAATGGGTCCAAGCTAGAAATAGGTTTATATGATCAATGACTAACCTATTTACTTCTTAAAATTTTTCATTTCTGTGAGTTTTCAAGTTTTTAGAGGGGTATGTGTAGGTGTACTGAATCAATGTGTCTTCGTCGAAACAAACACGCAACCGTCAAACTAGCCACACATCCATATGGTTATATTTTACACTTTGTAAGTCCATTTACAAAGGGCCACACATTTATTGAATTGTCGACATATCTGTTGACTAGAACTTATATCTGCATCTCTGGATGCATAGGTTTATTTTTGTATCTTTGGCTTTGATTATTTTTAGGTTATAGGTGTACTCGTAAAAAAGGAGCGTATCCATCGATACCCTAGTGTACTCATTGTTCTTCTGTGTAGGTGTTGGACCTCATTGTCATATTTTGTTTCCATGCGTACTCATCATTTGAGGAATGTATCCATTTGTTGTGATCCGTAGGTGTCTCTCTAGGTGTGCAGGTGTTTATGTTAAAAATTGAAAAAAATTCCAGAGCTATAAGATCAAAAGATCGGTGTTTCTTTGGTTGTTTGCAAGTTTTAACAGATTTATTGCAGGATATTTTTATTTTATTCACTAAACTGAGTTAAGTGTTTCATTTCTTAGTTGATAAATGTTTTTAGTGTGTATACTCTTCCCTCACACCTTATAGGCTAGCTTGGGAACCAAAACACTTCTAAAACCTTCTTATTTCTTTCTAAATGCTTCCTTTACACTTTATAAAGAATTAAATTTTCAAAGTTGGCTAAAATGAGTTTCTTTTTCACAAATTACTTAAGGTTTTTTCCATTTCTTATTATAGTTGAGTTTTCATGTTACGTATTCTCTTCCCTCACACCTTTTAGGTGAGCTTGGGAATCAAAAGTAACACGTGAACTCTCTTTTTTATCTTTTGGAAAATTACTAACTCCTTGCATGTAGAACCAAAACTCATTTGTCGAAGAAGGAAGGTTTGAAACATAAACCTACTAATACATGTTTGATTATAGGTTTCCAAATGGTGTGCTACTTAAAACCACATTAAGCTAAACAAGATAAAAACACACCACATACATCACATTGTATTGTAGGTTTTAGAAAAGGGTACGTCCCTATCTCGCTCAACTAGAACATAACCCCTTTGGTGTAATTCCTTAAGCTACAAAATGGGTGTGGTTATAGGAACCCTAAAGTAATACACCATTGAGCAACCTCGTGGATGAAACAGGAAGCACTCCACTTACCCACTTGACTAGTTTTTACATTGTGAGTTAGAGTCAAAGTTGTCCATATCGTGACCCTAATGAGAATACACGTGAACGCATTTATTGCTCATTGTATTTTAAGGGGGTAAAGTAAAGCTGAGATAATCCTTGGGAAACCTTGGTAAATTGAGCTCACATTAGACAAATTTTGACACCTAGTTGAGTGATCTACTTAGGAAATCCATTTTGTCTTGGAGCCCACTTTACTAGTCCATTATCGCATCTTGTTGAACCATCATGAAGTGACAACTTACTTGGAGTCTAAACCTTATTTTCGAACAAGGAAAAGAGTCCACTTATGTTAGATCTTAGTGTTATTCATCACAAGATTTATGACGTATCACTTAGCTTAGTTTCTTTCTCTCCTAAGGACGAGGCAAAACTCTGCCCAAACGATGCTTCATTTATTTCCACCTCATTTTGTCTATACCCTTGCACTCTTGTTTCCCATTTGGGACAAGAAGTAGGAATACCTCATGAGTGTTATCATAAATAGTGTTTTCCACATTTTTTTGCGCCCATCCATGTTGGCAACTAGGTTATTAAATGTCTAAAGTGTGTGAGTACATTTTCACATCTTTGATAGTCCTTTGATCTTGATTTCAAGATAATCTTCATATCTAGGATTTCATTTCATCATTATTTCCCCTTGAGTTGTTATTTTTTCTCACATTTTAGCTATATAATTATGGTACTTACATCTTTTTTTCATTTTTTAGAACTTGGTATAAGTTTCTTTATTGTATCGTTACATTGCTCACATGGATAATAACTTCTGGCTATACTTGTACTTAGTTTTGATTCCAACATCATCTAAGTATTTTGAGAGTGTTGATACTACTTTGTTTATATCATGATGACATCATCTTGATACTAACACCTTGCTTGCTTGGTTAACGTATCAAAATAGTGTTGTTATGATATCCACATTCACAACTTCCATTATCAAAAACTTAGGTTTTTTCGGCATTTGAACTTGTCATAGTATATCTTGTGGAGAGATTGCGTCAATATCACTTTGGTACTTAGGTCTTGTTGGTATTCTAACTTGACCTATATGTTGATAGGATATTGTCAATATCTATCTTGCACCCATCATTGAAATCATAGCTTAGGGTATAGTCTTTCTAAAAATTAACTTGAGTGATTGTTTGGTTTGTTAGAGTGTTCGTGTGATTGTTCCTAGAATAATAATGAGTTACATAACATTACATTTAGGACACACTAGGATATTTAGACTTCAGATGACTTACATGACATACACCTAGGTTTCATACAACTTTGAATACATTTAGACAAAACCTAGTACAAATTTGACTAGTAATGCCAAGAATCATAAAAATGGCATCTAAACCAAATGAGCGTGACTTAGAAGAAAATCCTTTTACATCATTCCCATTCAGTGGTAATAACTTAGCACCTCTCTTTTCACAAGTCAAAGACACAAAACCTTTGGTTGATCATAGCAGAGAAGAATCTAATTCTTCCGAGGAACAACATAAGTTAGACCTAGTTCGATTCGATGAGCTCCTTTATTATAACAAAGATCAAGTACTCACAAGAGTTCTTGAGTTAGGAGCCAAGCTTCCGCAAGAACGTGAAGCGGAGAATAAAATCATTAACCATAAAATGCAAGAGATAAAATCCCTATTGGACATGGATAGCCCCTTAGATGTAGGGTATTCTTCTACTTCCAGACAACATAGTAAAATTTTTGAGGAAAACCCATTAAAACCAACAGTGTGATTCATGAAAGCCTTATTAGTAAGCTTCATGTAAAATAGAAGTTGAACATGAACATAAAGGCTCACCGCCTCTTAGGTTTGACGAATAAGATGATCCCTTAATTGAAGAAGAGATCCTCTAAAGAAATATATTAAAACTCAACCAAAAGTTATAAAACTTAGGTTCTTCGAGTAGGAATGTGCATAATGATAAACTCAAGATGAAATCCGATGATTTTCACTTTGATCTATATGATGACAACAACCTTCTTCATTGCATGACAATAAACTTGCTATCGTACAAGTAAAAATTTCCTTTAATGTGTGTGAAGCCTTTCTGTCACTTGAATTGAAAATGAAATCTTATTTCAGGTGAAGAATTTGTACACAAACCCTAAAAAATTCACCATGTTCACGATAAAGTGGTTTTAGGGATATTCACCAGAATATTCCGCCTTTAATTTCCCATAGGTTTCCTAAAGTGAACCCTTACTAGTGCAACCTTATATTCACTAGTCTATGGCACTAAATCCATCATACCCTTAGAAGTGGAGCTTCCCTCCCTGAGAATATCACTTTGGGACTATCTTGATAAGGATGAAGACTATAGAGTTTCTCGGCTAGCAGAGCTAGAGTTGTTGGATGAGAAGCATATGAGAGCACTTAATCACTTGAAGGTTTACTAGAACAAAGTGTCAAGAGGATATAACAAGAGGATAATTCATCATGAATTTGATATAGGTGATCTTGTTCTAAAATAAAATCAGAAAAACACTATCAAGGACAAAGAAAAGAAAGGAAAATTTGAGGCTAACTGGTTAGGGCCTTATGTGGTGGTTGTTAAATATGGATCAAGAGCTTATAAAATTGCATATTTAGATGGTGAAGAGATTCTAGAACCTATGAATTCCATGCATCTCAAGCATTTATATGCTTAAGCATGGTGCCGATATCAAAAATACCTAAAAAGTAGAAAAAGAAAGAAAAAACAAGCAAAAAACCAAAAATCAAGAAAACAATAAAGAAAAATAGGTCATCCAAGTGTGAAAACCACACAATTGTGGTGCATTGGATTGGTCCTTGGGTGAAAACTAGTTTCGATGCTCAAGGAGGGTTTTTTGTTCACAATTTACTCTTGTATTTGGACAAATAACCATCAATTTTGTGTAGGATTTGTTCCCCTTGTCATGTCTAGAAACCTTTCCCTGAATCCACCTTGCGAAGCCATTATTTGGCTTGTTTGTTCTTATATCTACATGAAAGATTTTCCTTTGTGTATTCCCATTTAATGCTGGGGCACCTTCACATTTCACCTTCTTAAACATACACATGTGGCATTATGCCTTTTGTATATTCCCACATCATGCTGGGGGCATCCACACTTCTTTGTCATTATACATTGCTTTCAAAATAGACCTTAGAAGAGGAAAAAACATTTGGAAAAGATATACAAAAATATAAACATTCGAAATACCCCATTCTAGAGATGGCACTACATCAATCCCAATAACATTGTCTCTAGGTAACCTCGAAAACAATGTGAATAGTAACATTAAAAAGATGTATTTTACAATGACACCAAAAACTTTAAAAATAATATCACAACTATCCTGCAAAACAAAGTCTTAGTTTACTTACTTTAGTGGTTGTTTTGTAGAGTGTTGATAGCATTTTTTTCCCATGTTGTATGTTGAAATTGCATTCATTTGCTTAGGTTAATATTTACTTAGCTATTGTATTTTAGTTTATTCTATCATGCATACTTGTTTATAATTATAGTATTTTTGTTTGTTTTGTTTCCATTGCATTGTGTGATATGTTTACAATATTGAGATCAATTGCTTACTTTAGTTAAGTATTTACTTAGTTCGTTGCATTAGATTACTTTTACATGCTTCTGATTATTTGTAGTATGTTATTTTGTAATTAGGTTGTGCTTGTAAATTAATTATAAAATTTTTGTCATCATTACATATATCACATCTATCATCATGTCTAACACCATCAAAATACATCATATATACAAAAAGATGATGAGTTTTACATCATGCATGTATACTAAGATGACAATTACATATCGTATCATCAATGGGGGCAAGAGGTGTTGCACATAATCACAAATCTATCACCCCCATGCCAATATAATATATATCATCCCATATGCTAACATCTACCAAAGTATCACATGTACAAACCATATGATATTATCTAAGGATATATCACTAATCGACAACATGTGGTAAATTGTCAATATCTATCATGATACATACATATGGAATGAAACCATAAAACATCATGATATACTAAAAAAATATCTATAAACATGAATCATCATCATAAAGCATATAAAAACATGACAGTATACACCATCAAATGTCCATATATACATGTGTAAATATCTATCTCAAAATAAGATATACATCATCAATACAAAATCTACCATCAAAAGGGCATGAATCAAAATTGAGCCTTTATCACGGGCGTGATAAAAATGGTACATCCATACATACATCGATCAAAATCAGCCTTCATATGAGGCATACATACATACAAAATGTTTTTCATATATTAATTGTATCATCCATGGCTCTCCCCCTCTCTTGGACTGCCATTAAATGGGTGCTGAAATGGAGGTTGTTGTTGTTCTTTGATGGGATGGTCTAGCTCTGTGTGTACCACCTTTCGAATGGTGGGCTATTGTACCAACTACCTCAACCTCCATGACCTATATCCTATCCTTTTTACACCTAGATGATCAAACAAAGTCACTCTATGACCCTCTAGCACTACATGATAGTAGGTGGCCTTGTAATACGAGGCCTCACCAATAGCTCTCATAATGTCATGTATCATCTCAGTATCACCAAAATCTATAGCTACCGAATAATAGAATCACGCTAATTTGTAAGTCTACCAATGTTCTCTTGATCCTATATTAGTGTGATAACCTATTGATCTATGTCGATGTAATATTTTGGACATGAGCTCGTGCACGATCTCTCTATGTAGTGATACCCTACACCTAGGCTTGGGACTGATCTCATTATGTAATAACAACATGCGTTTGTGACTGTGCCTGATGTAATAGGATCAATATCTACATACCCTACGATGCTAGCTACTATATCTATAGTAAACATGTAACCCAATCTCCATCCCGACCAACCTTGATCTCTCGCCTTTGGTCTCTCTCCATCAGTAACGATCTAGAGTTGTGCCCTAACATGATCTCTCTCACCACCACCTATAAATAAGCAAATATCACCGCATGTAATTTCTACTAAAGCAAAAATAATTGTCCATCATCTCCACCACCACCTAGAGCATGAGGTGGTAGACCCTACTTCGATACACCTACCATAATGGAACATGGATACCAAGTGGAATCAGGAATGGAGGAAACTTTAAATAGGGAGGTGGGGCACTTGTCTCTACCTAGGCCTAGGCCCCTATCCCCCACCCCCATCATGATGTCAAACTTTGAAAGGATCATCATCCTCATCATCATCTCCATCATCCCCACCACCCTCATCACCACTACTAGGAGGCCCCACTAGAGGTTCTCTCACTCTTGCATCCCACACTGCTCTAGGAATCATCAATCAACAAGGTAAAAATGTGTGGTACCACGAAGCATACCCTACTATACATCTCGGTTTCTAACTTTGTCTCAAAGGTACCCACTAAAATGGCACCATCTGTAAATAGCTGGGCATGGCTATGTCTCTGGTAATCTGTGGCCCCATATCGGCATACTCTCTTTGTGCACGTATACCACATTTCCGGATCTAATACATCTTGTATAAGGAAAAAATTTCTATGACACTAATCAACTTTGTAAAACTCCCAAATATAGTTACAACTTCCTAGCTTAAAGTGCTCCATGGTTGATATACTTAGCTCTAGGCCATGTTCAAGCCACTAGAAATGTCTATATGGCCTCCATACTACCACGACCTATTGTAAGTCATCCAAATCTCGGTGGTAATGGTAGGTATCTCCCATGTTCAGCCACACATCATCACCGATTGGAACCCAACCCATAGTAGAAGGATCCTTTGGAGCTCAAGCTCTCAATACACTGTGGGATGACCAATAGCAATATGGTCCCATGCCCAAATCTATAACAATTTGGTAGGTCCTACCATCTTCTAATGGTTAATATGATCAAGTAAAGGTCCATGCAGTATGAACTAGCCCCAAATGTATTTTTCGCCATCAATCATATCGCGTATCAATTCAATATGACCAAGTGGAAATGAAGCTCTAGTATTTTTAGGGAGTAAAAATCCACTAACAAAATCCATCAGGTATACTACGACTCAATCAAGCTCAGGATCTGTATACACGACGATAATCTCACTTTCATCCCCAGAGTGATATATCCGGAATACGAAATAACTCTATAACACACTAATAAATATCAGGTTGGTGACTTATGTATTGAATTAACTCCCCTAGATGGGGACTCACATAATATGCCATACGTCTTCCAAGGTAATAGTAATCTCGCTAGTGGGGAGTCGGAAGCACTGACTCTCGCTATGCCATTGCTTGGCTACTGGTGTCGGGAGGCCATGGTCTAGTGTGATCTATGGCATATCGGCCATGTAAGATAGCCCTGTAACATATAAAAGGATATCCAATATCCTCCAGTCATCCTCATCAATTTGTACCTCTATCACAATAGGGTGACCATATCTCTCTCTCTTTGTGAAGGAAAGGCGTATTCTCTGTCAGGCACAACAAACAATACACTTGTTAGGGCTACATTTCTATCTACTTCTATCTACATTTCTATCTCTATTCTTCTTTTATTCTTCTAAAAATACTAATTTTCACTTTCTTCTATGACATTTTAGTCTATATTCATCTACACTTAGCTTATTTTTCTTACAAAAATTGGATAAGTATATTCTTTTGGTGCATGTGCACCCCGTTTGACACCTATGTGCTTATTTCAATGCATACGTGCCTAACATGTATATGCTCCCTTTTCAACGCATACACATCTATACTGATGGGTACGCTCCTAACCTTCTCCACCAAACCCCACCCAATTACACAGGATGCATACGCACCCAGTATGACGCCTACACGTCCCAATCGATGTGTGCATGCACATGTGTGTGTTTTACCTCCCTCAATGAATATGTGTGCCCTTCGATGGATACGTGTGCACATACCTACATTTTGACAAGTACACCTACTCCTACCCATGTTTTTGATGCATGTGCACACGTGCATACATATTTTCCCTAAAAATAACCTTAAAAGTGCTAAAAACATAATCAAATGTGAAAATGACAAAGTAAGGATAGGACACTCATGAAGGGTCCGCCTGTTACATCCTGAAGATACTCCCAGATGTGGTGTGCTCATCTCCTCCTCCTTAAAAACCTTTCTCTCTCACTCAACTACTCTCGCACTCACTCGTGGTAAAAAATTGCAAGATATATGCTATAAATGAACTAGTCATGATTAATTCTCCCTGGGTGGGTATATTAGGCTGTTGTGATGCCCCTGGGGCATGTTTTCTCTGTTATGATCACTCTAACACTTCTTCTCTTCACTAAATTGATTATTTTTATTAAATATTATTTTTTTGATAATTTTCCACTACGATGGGGCACTATTTTGCCACCTAGTGCTTATCTCTTCACCCTGGGAATTTTTAAATATTTCTAGGCACTATTTGTCATTCTATTTTTTTCTTCTATTTTTATCTATCGCCATGATTATTCTTAAGTAATTATTTTTGGCCCTTTTTTCTTTTCACCGAGGCATGTTACTGCTACCTGACGCCCATTCTCCTCACTCTAGAGAAACTTTGCGTGCCTCTAGGAGATATTCTATTTCTTAAATTCTTGTAACCGATCAAAAAAATTAAAAATATAAAATCATTCAAAAAAACAAAAAAATTATAAAATTTCAAAAATTGACAAAAATTGGTACCAAGCTCAAAACACAACTAAACTTTGTGTCTCTCACATGATGTTCATCTCATATCTTGTTGGAATTTCCATGCATATTGAGACAATGAATTGTGGATCCTCTAGATCTCCAAATCATTTACAAAAGCTACACTGCTTACTTCATCGATACTCTGGGGCATGAGTTTCTGGTATTGTTTCGCTATGCACTCTACTTTATCATCGACCTAATTGTCCTCCATCCTTTCCCTTGCATATACAAATTTCTTGGGTCATCATTTTAAACCCTTGTTGTTTATCAAAAAATTTGGGATTACAACTTGATAAAAAAATATTTGTGCAACTATCTTAAACATTGTTGGTTTGAGTATGTGTGATTGTACTTATTTCCCTATTAGGTGAGTTTGTTTGCTTCTCGTATTGCATTACATTCATGTATGTTGCATGGATTTGGCCATTTTAGGAATGGATAGTTGTTTGTATCTTGTATTTTCATGTCATTTTACGTTTTTTTTCGTATGCTCATATTTTAATAAGGACTGATGATGAAGATTACTAGCAATATGATGAATAGAATTATTTCTATAGCATTGGTTTGCAGATAGCTCAAAATCCCTTTTCTTGTTGTTTCTCTTCTATCTCCCCTTTCTTCTCTTCCCACTATTCTTTCTTCTATTCTCCTTTCGATCATCGATCGAGTTCCTCCATCACCCCATCAACACTCGAGGGGGCATCCTTCATCCTACTAATTTTTCTTCTACCCCTTCAAATTTTTTAGCTGTTTGTATTTATCTACTATATTTTAAGTGATGTCACATACGTCACCTCAAAGAGGAAAAGATGTAGACACCAATAATTTTGTCTACATGATCTTATTACTAAGACCATACAAACTATCCTAGTCTTGTGTTAATTTGCTACACTGCGCTAGTAAATTACCCTTTATAACCTCTCCTACACCCCTAAACCCTGTTAATCCCTCTCTAACCAGCTTTTATAAGCTTGTTTCCCTTTAATTAACCTTGTTTAGGTTAATTAACCCTCTTATTGAATTTCTAAGAAGGATTTGAATTTCTAAACAAATATCTTACCTTTCCAAATAGCCACTTAGCTTCCTAAAATCCTGTTCACACCTCCAAATATGTTTTTCTAAAAATTAACTTTTTGAACACTTTTTAGTCCCACATGCATCCAAAACATCATTTTCTCAAATACAAAACTATAAATAGAGGCATACCCCTCCCACCTTTTCCTAAGAACACACTCTCTCTCTTATTTATGATTTAAGCCATTTTAGGTCTCTTAGAGTTATTTCATAGTTTATTTGAGCTATTTGCTTGTTATTTGCTAATCCATTTCAAAGATTTAGGTAAATGGGAGAATCCATTAATGGTGAGCTTCCATTCTTAAGATTTTGAAACATCAACAATCACAAAACTGATTGTTAGAGCTTTAATAGGTTCATTTATTGATAGCTTTCATGGAGTAGAGAACTAATATAGTCATGTTTAGAGGTTGATTATTTGTTTTAAGATTTATATATGCATGTAAATAGGTAGCTCTTTTTTATCTCGTATTTGATGGTCCATTGAATAGTTTTTAAAGCTTTTGGGGCCTCTTTTGTGTTCTTACCCCATTTTATAAGCTTTTACAAAATTTTCATTGCACACAATATCAAGTGCGACATGCATAAGAGCTACGTAGGGCACTATTTAGAACACACACATGCACATAGAACTACATTAGGTCTGAGATGTAAGGCAACACTTAGTTATAAGATAACCATTGTAACAAATAAGGACAATCCAAACCCTCATTTTACATCTTTATTTTTTAGGATTTGATGTCTCTTTGAGGGTTTTGCAGGTCATTATTTCATTGTAGGTTTCAGTGACTTTGGCGATCATTATGAGACCTCATAGTGACCAAAGGAGAATACCACCAAATACCTCATGATCATTTAGAGTAGGTTTGTTTAATATTTCTGCAGACATAGGCACCCAAAAATAGGTCTAGGATACCCACATGCGCCCCCTCTCCGGACACCCCATTCTAGGAAAGTTATCATCTTAGACACTTTTAAGAGGCTATGTGCAATGCTTCCCTCTCTATTCATCCGGTCAACACTTTGGCACAGTCCAGAATAATTGTGAAATAACTAAGTCATCTTACCTCTTCTTTACACTTAGGGTTTCATATATTTTGGCTTATTTTGCTTGGGTTAATTTATGTATTTAATTGATTATTCATTTATTGCTACAATAGTAATTAGATTAGGCATATATTTCCATATTTAACTTAATCATTTTGGTGAACTCGACCTCTTCAAACACACTTAAGATCTTTATTTTTTTTCTTATATATTTCTATGATGCTCTCATCATGAATATTTCTATTCATGATTTCTTACTCCTCCATCTCAAGATAGGGGCTAAGATCATCACTTTCTTAGCTACTACTCGCGTTCCATATGACATTCATTAAGACCTACTATACAACACATTTATGGATGCATTTTCTCTATCCATTAGTTTTTGAGCTAATCCTATTGCTGATCATGTTGCTTTTGACAATGATTCTCCTTTATACATCATGATGTACATCCATAATATTGGTTTCAAGTGAGTTATAGTCGATAATGGATTATAAATTAACTTGTACACTCTAATGTTTCTTAACGCTTTAGGTCTCTCAACAGCTAATTCTAGTCCTTCATCTCTTTCTCTTAGTGCATTCGATGGTTCTACTCATCCATGCATCATTCATATTACTTTACCCATTACTAGTGGTCCAAAAACCCTTAATACAATTTTCTTTATCATGGAATTCCTATTTTTATAACTACTTACTTGGTAGACCATGACTTCATGCCATGCAAGTTGTACCTTCCATAATACATCGATGTGTCAAATTCTTACATGAGGGTATTGAATACACCATTTCTATTGATTGTGAACCATTCAAATATTGCAAACATGATCCCACCACTACCATACCCACTTTAAAATATGTTACTACTGATGAACCAAAACCTATGGATCCTCTGCTTAACTTAGTAGCTACTATTTGCATGTTGGATGTTGTTCCATCCTTGTCATCGCTCCTCGCATTACTACAAATTCTATGATACTTTATTGAGGAAATATCCACACATCATAAATCATTCCACCTACTACATCATCTCATGAGAAACCATTTTTAGAAAAACCTAATTTCATATGTACACTCTTCATGAATGATTCTTATTGGGAGCATATTCCATTTGATCCTACTTGTGATGACACTATATGCACACATGATGGGTTGGCTTAGCTAGGATTTACAGTTGATGACATATTTCCTCCACCCTATGATCCTCATCGTTATCATGGATTCATTCACATTACTACTACTTATGGGATTCACGTATTTCATCTCATAGTGTTTCTTGCACGAGATCCTTGTGCTTCTTTGTTTACACTTGGACAGTCTTGGCTTGACTATATTGGGGGCACCTTCAATCCCGATAATATTGACATTTTGTTTCTTATGAATTTTGGCCTTTTGGTCATGTCTTCATTTTGCAATAACTCTTTTCTTGGCTATTCATAAAATCTTACACGCTGGTATGCACATGGTTTTCCACCACCTCCTTTCATTGATAAAGAATATGCAAAGGTCATGTACAACCTTCACCATAATGGCTCACTACGTGATCAACCCAAAACTATTGCTTATCATGTATTAGATTCTTTACCTATAATTTTTTATCATGACAATAATGACCTCCTAGATGACGTTACTTGATCTATTTTCTCATCAAAAACTTGGGGGGCATAACACCTCTTTCTTCCCCCTAGCATTAGCAAGCGTCTTATTTTCTCATCATTTCACATATAGTATCTCGCATACACATCTTGACATATTTTCATATTGTCATTTCCTATGATGCACTCTTGTGGTTTAGTTCACACTCGATTGTTAAGGGTGTACTATACGAATTAACCTCACACACTACACATTTCACATATACGACACATTCTTCTACACATTTCACATCCTACACATATTTTACCTCTTCTTCTTACATATACTATATATCTTAAAAACTTTGTGCTTTCCATGCATTACACATCTTATGCCTCTATGACATCTTATTATTCCTACACATCATACATATTGTGCACTTTCTACATCTTCTATTCACATCTTCTTTCTATACATCATATGCACTTTGTGCTACACACTATACACATCTTCGACTTTATTTGCTTACATATACTATATGCATAATAGGATATTTGCGCTCTCCTACTACACCTTCCATAAAGTTCGAGCTGTACACTACACATCTTCACTCAACCCATTCAACACACATATTTCTAGTGTCACAATCTCAAACACCATACTACATACTTACAATCTACATATTCCTAGCACATCCTACTTACACATCTCACTATTACACTTCAGGTGTCAAACCCTTACAAGTGCACACTACCCGACGATGCACTCTAGTCTCATGGTTCATACTCGAATACTAGGGGTCTAGATCTACATTGAACCTCACCTCACCAAACTCACATAATCCTACACTTGGTATTCACAATCAATCAATCCTTCTAGCTATCAAATTGGGTGACGCTATTATGTAATTTCCACTTCATTCGTCATAATAATCACTCTTCTACAATCTTATTCAAACATTATAAGATATATGATACATCATCAATCATTCTAGTGTCTCATTCACACCTTCCTACATCCTAATTCAGTCTTACACATCACATGACATCATCCTACAATCTACTTTTCACGTTCTATTCATCAAATTTTACCGCATACAACAACATCATTCAAACTATTTCCTAATGACGCACTCTTGTTATATGGTTCACTCTCGAATGCTAAGGTGTATTGTTTAAATGAACCTAATCTCGATCATGCATACATATGTACTTAGAGGGCACACTACCCCTATCACATTCACATTGCATTCCATTCCATACCATCCAAAACATACTTCATATATTGGTTGCATTTACTTTTGTGTACTTTTGCATTTACTTTTGTGTACTTATGCTTTTACATGTTAATTTTTACACATGTCAGATAGATATCTTGTATGTCATTATATTTTTCCATATATACATGTGCGTTTAATTGATTTATAGTTGTGATCAAATATTCTATAGATCCATACACACAAAATGAATGTTTGGTGTAGTATCTATTACCAGTCCATAGATGATCCTAGGGGCATCTATTTTCATACATTTGAGGTTTTATTGTTTCATTTTGTTTCATAGCACCTTACTTTATCAGATTATACATGTTTTGACATAATTTTTATTTTTCTAACATGTTTATGGGTGTTTCATTTGAAAAATTTGTTATGCATGATTATTTTCTTCCATGGTTATTTGTTACATTGCTTATCATTGTTTAATCTTTATACGACATTACTTACAATATTTTCCATTAGTCTTGTGTGCACACTTTCTACTTTTAGATTCATCGGCCTTAATTGTCTTGCAAAATTGTGAGTGGGGTCCCATATTTGCAACCCACTTTTTGTGGTATATATTGTCTTCCTTCATCTTTATCTTATACATTGTATGTTTAGATTACATTTAGTCTTGTACATGCATCTTTGTATTTTATTGTACTAACACTTGTCTCCTACCCACTTTGTTTATGGTTTCTACCAAGCATATTCCCTTCCCCCTGTAGGGCACAATTTTATCACATCGGTCGGTCCTTATTTGGGTGACATACTCCTTTAGCAACGTGCATGCACCCTAAATGAGGGGGCATAATTTGGGTGAATTAATCACCCCATACAATGTTATACACTGATCACAATTCCTCACAACACAATACCGGTATAACATAGTAGTCGGTATAGGAGTGGGTTTAGAATGAAACTTGGGTCCTTAGCACAACAAAGACACCAGTGCCTAGACTAGGATAGTAGCACTTGAGTGCCCCTCACCTTTCATAGAATCCTATGACCAGGGGAAGTTACACAACATTTGATAGTTCAACACAGTCTACAAAAATCCACACAACATATTTTATAGGGCACACAATCCTTAGCACTTGACATGCATGCACTATAAAAAACTTTTCAATTTCACATTTGATAGAATTGTTTGAATTTTTACTTACCATCTACAATGGAGTTATATATTACGAGAAGCAGTTAAAGCTTGGAGGATAACACTAAACTTTTCTCCCTACACTTCTTCCATGACTTGGCGTGAGATCGCCCCAAACACTTGTGTATGGTGCACCTGATGTGAGATATCCCAAAAACATCATTCATCTACAACATATTCAAGATCCTTTATACATCATATTTATCATCATGGATTAGGTGCATATGTTCCTTTTTCACTTTCATATTTTACATACTTTCTTTACATACATTTTACACATTTCAATCATATACAAGCGTATTTGACAATTTTTATGTTCTTCTTTGTTGCGGGTCCATCCTTAAGGGAAGCGATAGTCACCTCACAACATCATCAACAAAAATCACATCAACATCAACATCGACAATGGGAAAACCACGACATCTATACTTGAGTTTTTACCCTAGGGTAATTTTCATCATCACTTTTACACTTTTTCCTCTTAAGCATCCACGCTTCACACATTTTTATCGAGTCCTTGCTTTGTCTTGTCGCTCAATATGTTCTCATAATAGATCTACATGGTTATCAGGTACACATCTCTTATCTACTTTATGTTATCGAGATTTCACTTAGTAACATAAAGTGGTGGAAAATGTAAACACAAAGTCAAGCACTTTGGGTATCTATTTAATCCTTATTACATACTACTATTCATATGATTCCTAAGTAAGAAAACTAGTAATTAACCCATGTCTTTGGCTACATTTCTTTAATTTTTGTGTCCTTTCACACTTACTTGCTTAGTCTGACTTTTTATAACTCGACATTTATTATCCTATACACTAATGCTCAGCCTAAGACGTCAGCGCCAGGTGCCCTCATTCCCTCTAGGTTCCCCTGACCTCAGTATACTTTGTTCACAATTTTTAGGTCCTTTCTAACAATTTTAGCATCTTATATTTTTGGTATTCAACCTTTTCGGGATTAATTACAAAATTCAAGCAAGGGAATCATATAAATATAAAATTATGTGATCATAATAAAACACCAATCACTAAGCATTAGCTATCACCACCTAAGGTGACATCCATTAAATATATAATAGATGCAATACATACATCTAGCACCATCTAAGGGACACAAGGGCTGGAAATTTTACATATAATTCATATGAGGGAAGTTCATTTTATTCCATGCACATATCTATTACATTTCGCACATCTAGCTACTTTCTTGCTATCAAGTGTGACACACGCAAGAGCCACCTAGGGCATGATTCCGTAAAAAACACACATAAAACTAAATTGGGTTATATATGTAGTGCAATGCATAGTCGTAAGATCACCATTGCGACATTTGAGGATAGTCGACCCCTTAGTTTGCATCTTTCTTTTTAGGATTTGATGTCTCTTTAAGGGTTTTGGAGGTCATTATTTTATTGCAAGTTTCAAGTGACTTTGGCGATCATTGCAGTGACCTCATAACAACAAAATAAAAATAACAATGAATAGCTTGTGACTACTCACATGAGGTTTCTTAAACATTTCCGTAGACGAGGCATGCAAAAACAGGTCTAGGGTTCCTCCAGTGCCCCTATCCCTCTCAAGATGCCCCAATCAAGGAAGATTGTCATCTCACACACTTTTCTAAGGCTTTTCTAAAAATATCTCCCTCTTTATTCATCTGGTTAGCATTTCAGCATAGTCTAGGAATAATTGTGAAATAACAAGTCATCTTACCTCTTATTTACACTTAGGGCTTCATATATTTTTGCTTAGATTGCTTGGGTTGATTTTTATATTTAATTGATTATTAATTTGGTGCTACAATAAGAATTATATTAGGCATATATTTCCATATTTATTTTAATCATGAATCTTCTAAGGAAAATGAAAATGGAAAAGTGGAGAGAGAAAGAATAAGTAAAAGAGAAACCAAAGGGTAAATCTCTAGTTGCATTCGTACCTTTGAATCATATATGGGTTATTTATTTTGGTGCATCACATCATATGGATTATTCAAACATTGAGTTAATTTCCTTGGACCAATGTGACATGCCTACTATGTGATTGGATGATGAAATTTCTACTCATGTTTTTGGGAAAGGTTATATTAAAGTGATTGAAGGAGCATTCAATAATGTTCTAAGTATTCCATCACTATCAACTAATATCCTATTATTTTATCACATTACTCACCTTAGTTAGGGTATTCAAGTTGATTTCAATCTAAATTTAGTTTATGTTAGAGATTTGTATAGTGACACTATCATTGCAGTGGGTTTATTCGATCATCAAACTTGGTTATATTCTTTCTCTTATTTTGTATCTTCTTCAAATTGTTCATTAGATTCAATTGTAATTTATGATAATCCTAAGATTGAGAAATACTATGATTATGAGGAATTTTATTCTAGCAAAAATGAATGGAATAGTGATGGGGAACCAAATCCACCATCTATTTGTCACCTTTAAAAGTTTGAGGAGTTATTTCTTGATCCACCTACTTCTAGTCCACTAGTTACTTTTTAGGGAGAAAGCAATTTGATTTAGTACTCATGAGACATAGAGGAGTATTATAAAAATTATAGGGCTTCCACATTCCTTCTTTGTTGTTTCTTCATATCCATCATCCCTTCATAATAAATTGACACTTCTAAATTATATGAGAAACATATTTATTTGGATAAGAACCACACCTTTGTTAGCGTTCCATTAGACACTTTTCAAATGCATTCAATACTTCATGGTGATCCACTCTTCACTACATCTAGTTTTAATCCATAGTCACTCCAGGAGGCTTATATACATGATATATGGTGGCGTTAGATAGTTTTAGCTATGAGTGGGAATTTTTAGTCCTACCTTATCTTCTTTACCTCTCTTTTTGGGGAGTTTTTTTCCACTTGGTTTTCTCCTATCACTCCAATTTTTGATAGATGCATTATACGTGGGTACCTCATAAGGCCTTACTTCTTTGGGACCCGCTTTATTTTTTTTTTCCCATTTAAGCTATGATTAAGGGGGTGTCGGTGTAGGATATTTTTTTCCTCATATTTATTTACTTGAAATAAATCCTCACCCTTGGTGACTCATCTTGCTTAGGTATATTCAGTATCACAATAGTTACTATGACATATCATAGTGTGTCATAGAAGTTATATTCCTATTCTAGCATGTAACTCCCCTTCCCATTCTATGACTATTCTCATGGAGGAGTTTCAAAAACATTTTATTTGTACATACCACCTATTGAGAGGTTCCTTGTTTTACATTATTCTTATTTTTCTGAGTTAATTTCATATTACATTACTTGTTAGATCATTATTAAAATTCATGCAATTATATGTGTGCAAGTAATCTTTATCAGAGATTCTAGTGGAAATTCTAATAGTTCTAATAGTCCCTTTTATAACCATACTTTGTATGGTGGTTCGTTATGACCTTTGTTAAATAATGTGTATCATAGTGTCATAGGAAAGAGATTGTTTTCATGACACATTTTTTTGTTTTTGGTGTTTGTTTTTTTGATAATTTAATTTCTATAAATAACATAAATACTTGTTACAAGTCCTTATTACAATTTTCATCCCAAATATGGGTTAAAAAACACATCTCCCAAGTATGTAAAACTCACTCAAATTTACTTGATTAGGTGGAATGATACTTGAGCGGTTTCTATATATCCTCCTCCCTGAATATTTAATATTTTTTTGACATGTATATTACAACAATATGAGGATATTCAATCAGATTTTAAAACATCCATTCACATCTTATAGAAGTATCTAGTAGATGTTGTCTATGCATTACAATTGTAAATCAAACTATTTAGTGTTTGTTGCACTTAGTATAATGAGCCAAGTTGGCTTACCTATTTAAAGAATAAAACTCATTAACTAACTATGACATGAATTCTTTTCTAATCTATTC
This sequence comes from Taxus wallichiana var. yunnanensis, assembly GCA_018340775.1. Lineage (NCBI taxonomy): Eukaryota > Viridiplantae > Streptophyta > Pinopsida > Cupressales > Taxaceae > Taxus > Taxus wallichiana. The sequence goes on along the minus strand of CM031238.1, from coordinate 685,667,417 downwards.
CCATGAATATTTTTACCAAAACACATTACATACATTCAACTAGCTGAATTCTTTTATCACACACTTATTGGTATAGTTTTTTTATTAAAGATAAATAGTTTTGAAGGGACCATACCCTAAAGTAAAACCAAAAGGCTCAACATCCAAGATATACAAGCAAGAAAAAAGTGGTTTTTGATATGTGGTGACCATACCCCAACCAAAATAAAAAAATCTTGATAAAACTATAAGAACGCCAACAAAGAAACTTAAATTAAATTCTATGTAGTTTTCCATCTACCTTCACTACTTAATATTGGTTAAATAGGTGGTTTACAATAAGCTAATTTATTTTTCCCATCATCCTTAGAATAAAACCAAAGGTAGATAACTAGTAGCACAGGACATAAAATTTAATTAACATACTTTAATTTTAAATCAAGTAAACCCAAATTTATACTTTATAAGAAATAAAAAAATTAATATTAAAACTTATTTTATATTAAGATGTTATAGTTTGATAATTAATCAAGTAGACCTCATATTTTAAATATATAATTAAGTAATTACAACATTAAAAATAATTAATCATTTATAATAATAAAATTTATTATTGAGTAAATAAGGTTACACACACACACACACAAATTTTAATTACTTTTTTTTTAAACAAAGGTTGTAAGGGAGCCTTTCCTATCTATATTAATATTTCATAAAAATTACATTAGGAAATTCTTGGATCATGTTGCAATTATGCAAACTAAACCTCCTACCCTTAATAACTTATATATTATGTACATCTTCATATTTATATTTTATAATATATTCCAACAACTTAAAATAATTGGACTATACCCCCAAAAAAAGAGCCTAAACAAAATAAGATGGCCCCTTACCCCATTTTTAAGGTGAATCAACTTCCTTTATCTTTATGAAACTACCAGCATGGGGACCTTCCTTATTTCATGTAGGGAGGAATATATAAGCCTACATATCCTTTTGTAGTTTTTCATTCTTCTCAAAACTCATCCCAAATGGGATTTTTAAGTTCCATCAAATCCAATTTTTAATGAGAGAGCTAGGGGATTAAATTTTGTAAAGATTGTAGAGATATACCATTACAACTAAAATATTATTATCCAATTGAGTATATGTAGTTGTAGGAATAAATCCATGTTGCATTCTAGGTAAACATGAAGTGGTACATTCTACAAAAATTGATACATCATGCCCTTATGTTTAGGATTAATGAAGTGAATTTCAAGGAAAGGGTCATGCACCTATATAGTACCACTTCTAGAAAAGTATCTATGAAAATTGAGGAAATATATGAGTTAAAATGAGACCTCCATTCATATTCCAAATACTGAGAACCCAAGATTTCTAAGATGGAAACATAGAGTTCCCTTAATTGTAGAATAAAATTTCCCTTTAGCCACCCTTTTGAAACTTACTAAATAAATTCAATTTCCGCATACTCTCTTAAACTAGGATAGAGAAAATTATACATGCTAGAGTATATGTGAGATAAAGTGAATCCAAACATAAGATATTGAATGTATTAACAAATGATGCATGAAAAATCTTATGAAGGACAATACGCATGGCTGAAATGAAAGAGAAGGAAAATATGCATGGGTTAGATCATGGGAATAAAAACTTGTGATATTGAATGTATAAAAAAATGAAGCATGGAAAACCTTATAAAGGAAAATATGCATGGGTGAAATGAAGGAGAAGGAGACAACAAATGATTTCCCTAAAGAGAAATGTACTTTACATGCTCACTAAATCAATCATGAGGGAGATGTTTAATTATTGATGAAGGTAATATATTAAAGTGATAGAAAATGAGATGGATGAATCAAGGGGGAATCTTGACACCAACAAGATAGAATCCCCAACTTTAAATAATTTTTTTCCACCATGGAAGGATCCTCTTTATTTTTTCAAACATTTGCCAAGAAGTCTACAACCCTATTTTCCTCCCTATAAAAATGGAGTATATCCCAAGATATAAATTTTGAGAGGTGATTATTTTAAAAGGTCATAATTTATCTTTTGAAAAAGTTTTGGAATTCATATATTTTATTTCCTTAATAATAATAATAATAATAATGGAATCATATTCTATGCTCAAGTACCCAACACCAAATAATATGGATAGATAAATTCATTTGAATAATTCATTTGTTTCATCTTCATTGTTAGTACCATTAGGAATAATGAGAAATTCCACAGCGATTAGAGATCTCAAACAAGATCAAATAAATCAGCTAGCTCTATACACTCTTGGATTTCCTCATGAAGTTCCATACGTGATTAGTTTGAACTAACCTAGTTTGGGTGGGAACCACTCGAAATATCCTTAATTATTTAATTATAATATAGAAGAGATGTCTTTGGCCCATTACTCTAGAAGAGAAAGTAGGTACCATGATTTTTAATATAAATGTACCAAGTTGTGAATGGAAATGGATCCCTAGATATATTAATGATCACCATTTATGATATGGATACTTCGGTCTTTCTTGGACTACTTCTAGAGATGTTTTTTCCACATTGAATGATTATTTATATCCCACCATAAATTCTAAATTAAAAACATGGAATGAAATACCAAATTGAAGAGAAATGATCCTATTTGTGGATGACTAGACATGATTATAGTAACTCATTTTTTGTGATAGGGGATTTTAGGGAAGAAATTATTTACCACAAAGCCAATCCCATCATTTCCATTCATATGTGTATTACAAGAAGAGATTATTGATATCTTATTCATTTTATCTATAGATTAAAATTATCATCAAGACATGTAGACCCATTATTTGGTGTTTATCTTGAGTTAGGATTTTCCCTTTGAATTCCATTAATGTGAAAGAAGCAAATTTCGAGTAATTCCGATTCCAACAACCTCACCAACATTTATACATAGGAGTTTCATTGTGAAGAATGAAATTATAGCATATAATTAAAATTTAGAAACATATTTTTAATGGTACACAAGATAAAGTTAGGATCTATATTATAAAATAAATTAATGGACAAAAAAATTCTCTCTCGAAGTCAATGTTTCCTTATGATAAACAAAATTTTTACAAAATTCCATATTATTTGTATGAAGCCATGATCATTTGTAATGTTCCAATATAAAAAAATTTAGCTCCCTATATATTCATGAATTAGGCTTGAGATGCACCGGGAAAATGATCTTCCAGTAGTTGGGAAATCCATTCCATGAATCTTTCCAAAATTCATTCAACTATTTATTTTTACTTCTTAAGCGAAATGTTTTTATATGACCTTTTTGAATTCTATAATAAAATTCCAAATATGTGAGCCCCAGGTGGATTACTAATGGATGAGATTATATTAAGGTCCATGTTTCCTATATATTTATCATTAAGGATTTTTATCCATTTGATGTTCAACTCGAAAAACAATTTTAATACAAGCTTAGGTCCTAATGCCCTGGTTTTATATAGCTAGATGTTTCATCCCACCCCTAAAATTCTACATAAAAATATTTTTAAGGCTTAGGAAAATGTATGTTCCCATCATGTATAGGATTATAAGAACTTTCTATTGAGTACTTTATTATCTTCCCAACTCCTCTTGGAGCTCCTAGTATCATATGGACAAGTTGGCTTTCACCATTAGAGCCTTCATTCCCCATGCCTAAAAATCACCCGATCTTGCACAAGTTGTTCTCAAATTAAATTTATTCCACCAATTTTCCATAAAATGACTTGGATGAATTCCTTATTCTCAAATACAACTCCTTGATGATTTGAATCTTGTTTGTATGCTTTCGGAGGGTGTTTAACATTTGTAAAATGGCCCTTTCTAAGCCTTTACGAGAAATTTTTCTTCCTTGAATATTAGTAACCTCATAAGTCACCTTGGACACATTTAAAAACTTAAAAATATTGTTACCATGTTCCTCTAACAATAATGAAGGTGAAACTTAGAATGGGATTGCTAGAGGAAGGGTTCACATAGATAGAGATGAATTTTTAGGTGTGGGCTTAGTTGTCATGGCCAAAAAAATTACAAGCTTGAATGATAGAATGTTTTAACATGACAACAAATTGATTTATATTGGGTACATTATACCATACGGAGTAATGAAGAACCTTAGGTATCTCATGGGATTAATAGACCAATGTGTTGTCTATTGGGCCATAGAGTCACCTTATTTAAAGACTAGCAAATATACAAACACAACCAAGAAACAAATGAAAAAACAAACAACTGGGAAAAGAAACACAAAAGGGAAGAGAAACACACACAAAAAGTGAAACCAAAATAAAACTTCCTAAATAGCCTATGGTACACATGGGGGATAACCTGATTTCACAAAAGCATTGATTTTTCACCGAATTTTACCCATGCACAGTATCACTAGATGCCTATGTTTCACAAATCCATTTATAGGTTCACCAAAATATGACCACTTTATTAATTTCTTGGCAAACTTTTCATGATTTTTTTGGTAAGAGAGGGTCCATTTAGATGGCTGATTTCCTTTATTTATTTGACATTTTCTTTCCATATTCTCATTTATTTCTAAATCCATTCCAACTGTTAATCCTTCTTAATGATCCACATTACTCATCATCTTGGGATATACTTTTTGTAAGTTAAGGTCTCCATAACTTTCATCACTACTAAGTAGAGAATGGGTATTCATGCTCAACAGAAGTATAGACTACCATATTTTAGTTCCATCAAATCATCACGATATTTTTCAAAAAATATTCCACACTGGGTGCTCCTCCATCAACATGGGTAGCTCAACATATTCCTTAGAAGCTATACAAGATTTCTTATACTTTCAAGCTTGAAATAGGATGTCCACCCTTTGTTCATCTTTCTTTTAAATTATGTATTTCATTTTCCTTATGGGAAGGAGCTTATTTGTCTTACCATTTAGTACAATGGTGGCTTGAAAAACCCATCTCGTATATCTCTACCAACATCCCTACATAAGTTTTTCCTCAACAACATACCATATTAGGATGACATATCTCCTATAATTATTTTCATGGTGATATTATTATATGGAAATTATTCAAAATATACTTGGGAATATTTCACTTGGCTATGAAGAGTAAATTCTTTAGTTTCCATGGCGTAATAATGACCACTAGTAGTAGTAAGATAGAGACCAAGGGATTTGGAAAAAAATTAGGCATGAAATTGTAAGAGGCACCAGAGTCAATAATATAGTTATTCAATTTATATACATTTACTATCAAAGCAAGATAGAAAGGCTCTACCTTCCCAGAAGATTTAGATGTGGAAGTAAGAGGGTTATAAAAAGGGGTGGTATAAGGAGTGAGAGGTATTTTTTTAGCAGTTGCATTTTTGGGACATGAATTTGAACTACTTCCTTTGATAAAATGGAAAAGTTTATAGAATTTATTGGGATGAGTTTTCAAGTACTCAGATTCAAAATCTGAATTTAGGATTTCTTGACATGGTCAATGATTTCAAAGGGTGGAGAAGTGATAAGCATATCATGGACTATGAAAACCTTGACAAGGCTATGCTTTGCATTCTTAGGATCAATAGAAGTAAAAAAATTTTTTTCAAGAGGAGATGAAATACACTTACCAAAATAGAGAGATGGATTCTTGGACTGAGGTAATCTCAATCTACTTCTTTTTGACCCCATAGAATTGAAGAAACGATGATCCTCCTTTTTTAATTTTTTAAAGAGTCTCCACTTGAGGATTCAAGTTGTTTCCTTGGGTAGTGGATGAAAATGATTTTTCTCCATTTGTGAGTGAGTGAACATTTTACAAGAGTAACTATTTACATCATCCATGGACTCTTCAAAATATTCATCTAGTGAAAATTCAAAATACCAAATCTGGCACATCCATCTTGTAGAATTTGGATTAGTTTTGCAGAAATAAATCAAAGCAATATTACATTATTCATATAGGAAGATACATTTAAATATATGAGATGAGCCGAAAGATAGGGAGAGTCACTCAACTACACAACCACCTAATAACACTCAAATGAATATCTACATGAGTTTGATTTAACAACCAAAACTCACGTACAAACTACAAATAAAATTTTATATAATATGTAACAATAATGTTGATTTACTAATTTGCCACACCATAGACTAAAAATTACCATAATAAATACTAATTTCCTAAAATTCCCCTCTTAGTGTTTCCATTCGAAGAAGCACATCTAAGAAACTAGAAACAAAATCGTATGTGTATGCATAATTCTAGGTCCGCATATTATTGGCTTGGATATTGTTGTTTGGATTTTATGAACATGACCATCTGTTTAACCACAACGAATCCTTTAAAGAGATGATCAAACTTCCACCAATACACCTACATACGTTAACTCAATAATTCCCACTTTCACTTCTAGTGAATTCACTTTCACCAACCGATCGATGAAGAATTTTGATGATCAAATAATCTCAAAGAATCGAGGATCACTCCAGCTCAACACCCCTCCTATACATTTTCTCACATATTTCAAAATGCAAATCTCTTGGTCTCAATCATAGTAAGGAATGAAACCACACACAATTTGCAGCAATAAATAAAAATATGGAAAATAATTCATATCACATTCCACAAGAATAACAATGTTCTTAATTCTTGCCATTGTTTTCAATTGCTTCCACTTAATCTCGAATAGCAAAGGAAACTCGCCAATACGATTGTAAGGTGCCCTTGACTTTAATTGTTTTAGATGCATAATGGAAATGGAACATTGGTGTCATGTTCCTCACCACAATGTGGAATTTCCATTTATTTCACAACCAGAACACTAAAAGGAAAATAAAATGAAAGCTGGAACTTAGAAAATAAAGCAAAAATTCACACCACACATATGTTACCACAACTAATATGTGACTTCATCATTGCTGACTTATGAGAGGTCATTGAATGACCTCCATCCTCTTTACCTCTCGTCCTCTAGTTTGAAGCTATTAACTCAATGGAATGTGATAATGGTGCTTAATTGTTTCCACTAGACATTAGGTAACACCGAAAATGCATCCATGAGACAAATTTTTACAATTTTTGACATTGACATGATGAGGCTAAAAAAAGAGGGTATTTTTCAAACTTCATATTTTTCAACGAAATTGGAATCAATATGACGAGGATATATATATTTTTTTGGTAAAAGATGGAACTTGATTTTGAGGTATTGGGAAAATTTTATTAAGGTTTCAATTTCCCATTAAAGTCCCAATTTTAATTAAAATTGGATCAACGATTAAAAAATTACTCCAAATGAAGAGAAAATTTATCATTTGACCACTCATTGGAACTAGGAGAAATCGAGGATTCTAAAAAATCAAAGGCACGTAAAAAATGGCACCCAAAAATAATAATTTGGCAAAAACGTAATAATTTCCATTAAAATGCAATTATTAAAAAAAAATATATATAAAAATTAAAAATTTCAAACTATAGTCTTTCCTAAAAATCGAACAAAAATTCCAATCAAAACTGGCTATGCAAAAATCATGGCTCATTAAAGTGATTAGGAATGATTCGTTGATAACCGAGAACCATAACTCTGTTTTATAAATCGAAAAATGTGTTAGAAAGGTGGTTTCAAGATATTAAAAATGGTACTAAAAAAATTGATTTCATTATCTAAAATAAAACTTGTTCAGGACTTAGTTATATGTTAATTTGGAGTACATCATTCGAGCCTAAAAATTATTGAATGATTAAATATTGATGAAAATATATGTATGTAAATTTATGAAGAGTATTCCATGAGGACAAGATTTGAAAAAATCATTTTGATAAAAAACATAGCCTCCATATCAAATTATTGTTGGACCTTTGTCATTTGTCATTGGTTTTTTCATTTATGTCAAGCCCCATTGATGGAAAAACATATGGTTTAGGTATTGTGCAAGTGTCTCAAGATCAATTTGTGTATGAAAGAGGGGTTAGCAAGCATTAGGAATAATTTCAAGAAAAACTCAACAAGATAATTGTGAGCGGCTTTTGGTAGTGTCATCTCCTAGATGATTCTAAGGGGATTAATCATGTTCGGGAAATCCACAAACATCATAAGTAAGCCATCAAAGCTTAAAGAAATCGATTGATGAAGTAAAGTAGAAGCCACATGTTGTTAGTGAAAGCTGCGGATGAAAGGAAAAAGTTGCAGGTGAAAAAGATGAAGCCACAAATGAGAAGGAAAATCCACGAAAGGAAAGGGAAACTTGGGGAAGTCTTATGTAAAGGAGAAAATTCGAGAAATACTAGAAAATTCGTGGAAGACTAGAAAATTTGAAAGAGAAGAAGAAATGTTGTAGATCAAGTAAAAAGCCACGATGTGAGGAAATAATGGAGTGTGGATAAGTGATGCGAGGAAGGAACCTTAGAAAAAGTTGTATTTATCTAACAAATGAAGGTAATAGATAACGGTTTTGAAAATTATTTAAAGGTAGTGTACTGTGTGTTGTGCATAATAATAATATGGAACTTGTGCTTCACAAAAACATCGAACCAATCTAAAATTATCTAGAGCTCTAGGTGTCATAATTTAATGCTCTTTGACTTTGTGGAAAATTGATTACATCCTCTAGATAACGAAATCTAAAATCCTAATTTCAAGGAACAATTAAATATCAGAGAGGAAATATGGATTGTATCTTTATCTCTGTCTCTCTTCCTCTGTCGCTCCTTCAAATATAATGCATCTTTTTCTCGGTTGAGAAGCTCTGTTTTGCATCAATTTTTTACTTTTGTAGACAATCAAAACTTTCCATCACTTCATTGGTGTGTCATGCACTCTATCACACCTCTATGGGTTTACAAGTTTTGTCTCTTAAATTAATGCCACCAACTTCAGATTTACTATTTCTATATTCAGTTTTAAAACTTGACCTTTATATTTTCTGAGTGCATTAAATATTCAATGCGTTATTTGTGGAGCCATTTATGGAAAATTTTCTAAATATATATTTCTCACTATTCTAGGATTTTCAACAAATAAAAAAGAACAATAATGTTGAATGTGAGAGCCTAAAAAAGAAAGCACAAAAATAAAAATAAAACTGATCATAATCTATTATGTAACCAATCTCGATTATAAGTGATCAATGCATTTATAATATCATATTTCTAAGTGGATGCTTAGATTATAGGGGTGGGTGCTCCTTGCAAGTTGGAGCTTGCTAAAATTTGTTGAGTGGGTGCTCAGTTATCTTCAAGTGGGTTCTTGGAGAATTTGAAGTGGGTGCTTCATAGGTTGAGTGGGTGCTCAATCGAAACCAAGATATTGTATGCTTTGGAATTGGTGTTCCTAATAAAGCCTTGGTTTTAAAGTGGTTTTTTCTCCCGAAAGGGTTTCCCACTATAAATTTTGTGTTCAGTGTTATTATTGTTTGACATATATTTGTTTAAATGCTCATGGTATATTTATGCACTTTACTAAAGAGTTATTTATTAACATTGTTTGAAAAGTTTTAATCATGACCGATTCACCCCCTATTAGTTCTTGTGACCCCTAACAATTACTATCAGAGAGAGTCCTTCTAGTAGATGCTTAACATCTTCAAGGAGATACTCTCTTTACAAGCATGACAACAAATCTAGCACAAGGTGGTTTATCCTTTGTCAAGATTATCTCTCTTCATCGGAACAAATTATACATTCTCGGAGAATAAGGATGAAGACCCATCTCATGTCACTTATTTTTGATATATAGGAATTTTTCGAGAAAAGGATACAATCCTCGAACCACGCCAATCACTTCGCAAAAGACAAGGAAAAATATGAGTGTAACTCAAGAGCCATGAATGTGGTTGTATGTGGTCTAACTGAAATAGAGTTTGTAAAAAAAACATTGTACAACCATAAAGGAAATTCGGACCAAGCTTCAAGGTATCTATGAAAGGGATGACAAGGTCAAGTTATCCAAATCACGAGACCTATAAATTCCATTACGAGAATCTACAGATGATGAGAGTATAACAACCTACATACAGAGAGTAGATGAAGTAATCAATATGATCAGAGGCCTAGGTGAGAAGCTAGAAGAATCTATTATAGTCCAAAATATTCTAAGATCTTTGACTGCCAAATATGATGCAAAGGTTTTTTTGTGGAAGAAGCTAAAGACATGAAGACTCTAACAATGGATGAATTATAGAGCATCCTTTCAGCATACAAAATGAGGAATATTGGATTCAAGTCTACTAAGAAAGATGTTAGAGTAGGTATTTACCTTAGTTCATGTTCATCTAGGTACTTTATTTACATTTATTGTATTTATCCTCACCCACTTATGTGTGTGGATATTTCTTTTATCTTATTTAGATATCAGGAGATATTATCTAGTTGTTAGGTATAGTTCTTTCCTTGATCTATGGTATTGACTATATCCTTGATGTCTAGTTCTCTCCTAAATCTATGGTCTTGACTAGTTCTTTGATGACTAGTTATTTCCTTGATTTATGGCTTGATCTATGACCTTGACTAGTTCTTAGATTGTTATTCCTTGCCTATTTAAGCAAGGCCCATTCTCAATGTATTGCATTGAGTTCCATAATAATATATGATATTGTTGCTCATTTGTTTACAAATATTTTATGTAAAGTTATTCGGTGAATTGCTTTCATCTTATAGATTGTGGTGTTTGATTAGCATCTGTGTTCTTGGCTTGGTACAATCTGGTTATCGTTCCTTTCATAGTATCAGAGCACCCATTAAAATCCTTAGCCCTTGGTCATATGGTATGGTCATATGAGGGCTTAAAGATTGTGATTCTTACTAGTTGGTGCTTAACTTCAGCCCCCTTTATTTTTATTTGTGTGGTGAAGGAAACAACAATTTTTTTTTTTTAGTGGTAAGTAAAATAAATAACAAAGCAAAATATTGAAAACCTTGTAACTTTTGATCGATAACTCGGTTTTAAGTGCCATTTTTACAAAAGTGATTGTTTTTTCATGATATTTCCATTGGAAATATTTATTTTGAGACTTGCACTATAATTATAAAGTGCCAAATATGGAGGAGTGTTGTAATCAATTGTGGATGTAATTTCAGTTGAGCCTGATGTCCTAAATTTTTGGGAGTTGCAGTTTGTACTTATCATGGATTCTGAGAATGATATGATTTTCACTGAAGTATGTGGAATTCAAGAGGATATTGAAAAATTTGTGGAAGAAAATAGATCACTCAAGAAGTGAAATTCTCTTCTACAATCACTCGTTCATGATAATGATGCGATAATACACTCCATGCAGAACAAACTTGCTAGCCTACAACATCACCATCATATTGTGGACAACCATATCCATGTTCCTAGTCCACTTGTAGTTGTTGCTCTTGTACCCACTGACATTGATCTGCCAGTCTTTGAGCTTGAACCTGCTTTTGATGCTTCTAAACCTGTGAGGCTTTTTACTGCATGCTCTTCCACATCTGTGCCTATTACAGTACCACATATTGTGTATCCTACTTTTTCTTAGCTGCATGGATTTTTTGAGAAGCATACCATTGCATTCTGTTCTCGTATGCTCCGTTCTATGGGTCTCACTAGCGGAGTCATTGGCAGACATTCATAGGGTATTGTTTGCTCTATTCCACATGTCAAGTGGAATTCTTGTCATGACATGGTTTTCAAGAAGATACTTCATTAGGATCACACATTGATAGAGCTCCCTTTTTGTTTTCTCGACTTTTTAAGTGTAGACAAGTAGGCCATTTCACTACTAAATTCCTAGACAAGAAGAAAGAAATTCAATCTTATCATGATGAATAAAGTCACAAACACAACAAGAAAAAGATGAACTTCAAGAAGAAATATGAAAAGAAAGAAACTATTTAAGAACAAATGGAATTTATACTCAAAATAACAATCAAGTGAATATGATTCAAACAACCCATAAAGCTATTTAAATGAGGATGATGAAACTCAGTCTGAATTTTTGTTTATGGATTTAGATGTATCTCAATAATGCAACTCAAAATGAAAGAATGTAGTTAATTATGAAGAATCTGATGAAGAAGAAGAAAATGTAAATTTGGAAGCATAACTTGTTTGTTCTCTTGAAGAATTGAAATTGTGCATGAGAAAGAATTTAAAAGTTGAGATGCACCTTAAAAGATTATGAAGAAAAATTCTAATCTTTGAGAAAAGACAAAGTTTAAAGGAAGAGGAAGAAACTAATGAGCTCAAAGAACTTGAAACTTAGCCGAGAAAATATTTCCAAATCTTACAAATCAAAAGAGGATGAATGCATGAATCTAAACTCAGAATTAAAGCAACTAAAGACTGAGCTAGAACAAATGACCAACAAGCTGATAATGTATGAGAATCTAGAAAAGAGCTCAAATGTTTTAACTGGTATACTGAGCGTCAATAGGATACAAATGATAAATTAGGGATAGGTTTCAAGGAAGAAAGCAAATAAATAGATCCTACAAAGAAGGAAGGAGATAAGATTGCAATAATGATAAAAACCTTTCCTATTGTAAATAAATGAGTCATTAAATCCACCAAGAGGAAGAATAATGCTCCCAAAATCACCTATGCTATGAGGTACACACATTATTTCTATGGTTATTGCTTTTCATGTAACCAGTTTGGACACAAATTTGCTAAATGTAGAAGATATACTAGAGGCTATGGAAGAAACTATAGCTCACCATACACTAGAATGAACTATAATGATGTTTACTAAAAATATCACAAGAAAGGTCATGTAGCTTCAACAAGTAAACAAGAACCTCCTAAACAAAAGAGATGGGTGTATGTTGTAAAGGAAGAAGCCAACAAAAGAAAAGAGTCTTGCTCAATAGTAAAAATTGTGTTTCATGTCTAAGATGAATTGAAAATATGGCACTTAGATACGACTACACCATTCATATGATATGTGAAAAAATAAAATTCATCTCTCTATCAAACAATGCATCAGGAGCTGTTAGATTTGGTGATAATAATTCAGAAAAATAGTTGGAAAAGGAACTTTGAGTCTAGACAATGGAAAAACTATTACTGAGAATGTTCTATATGTTGAAGGACTCAAGCACAATCTATTAAGTGTGATTCAAATGTGTAAGAAAGGCTATAATATGATATTCCATGATAAAGGTTGTGATATTATCAATGGAAAAACAGGAAATAAAGTTGTAAAAGATAAATGGACAAAGAACAATATGTATGTTCTCAACAAAATAAATAAATAAAAATTCCTCACAAGTAAAGTTGATTATAGTTGGTTGTGGCATAGGATATTGGGACATATGAGTTTTGAAAATCTTGTGAAACTAAGTGCTAAGGGTGGTGTGAGACATATGCCAAAGATTGTAAAACCAACAGACACACTTTGCAAAGCATGCTTGCATGGTAAAAAAATAATAATATCATTCAAATCCAAGGAGTAATCAACCCTAAGATCCTTGTAAATGATCCATACAGATCTTTGTGGGCCTGCAAGAACTAAAAGTATACAAGGAGATGTGTACTTCATGCTATTAATAGATTATTACACCAGAATGACATGGGTAGCTTGTTTGAAGCACAAATTAGAAGCTTTGGAAATATTTAAATCCTTTAAGGAACTAGTGGAGAATGAGAAGAACACCAAAATCAAATGCTTAAGATCAAATAGAGGTGGAGAATTTTTTTCCAATGAGTTTGATGAGTTTTGTGAAGAACATGGGATTAGAAGACAATTCTCAACTGCTAGAACACCTCAACAAAATGGGGTTGTTGAAAGAAAGAACATGACTGTACAAGAAATGGAAAGAACTATGTTGAATGAATCTAAACTTCCTAATAGATATTGGAGTGAAGCAGTCTACATAGCAGTCTACATTCTAAACAGAGCCCAATTGAGAATAAATAGTGACAAGACACCCTATGAAATTTGGAAAAACAAGCCAACCAATGTAAAACACATAAGAGTCTTTGGAAGTAAATGTTACATAAAAAGAGATGAAGATAACTTGGGAAAATTTGAACAAGGTGTGATGAAGGAATATTTCTTGGTTACTCAACAATAGGTGTGGCATATAGATGCTATAATAAGAGGTTGCATAAAATTATTGAGAGAAAAATGTAAATTTTGATGAGTCTTATCCTACAAAATCCAACACTCAGCCCAATGATAGTCATGAAGATCAAGAATATGATGAAGAAATGTAAAGTACACATGAAGAATTGGAAGAAAGATAAGACACCCTCAATATAATTCAAGAGGGATCATCTAACAAACCAAATCATTGGAAACAAAGAAGACAACATTATCACAAGAAGAAGACTAAGAGATCAACAAAATCATGAAGACATAACACTCTTATCCATGATAGAACCCAAGAATGTTGCATAAGCTAACAAGGATCAACATTGGGTGAATTCCATGAATGAATAACTTGATCATATTGAAAATAATGAGACCTAGGAGCTTGTACCAAGACCAAAAGACAAGAATGTGATAGGAACAAAATGGGTTTTCATAAATAAATTGAATGAAAAGGAGGAGTAACAAGAAATAAGGAAAGACTTGTGTGTAAAGGCAATGCACAAATGTAAGGAATCAAATTTGATGGAACGTTTGCACAAAGTGGTAAGGATAGAATCAATCATACTTTTCTAGCATACGTGGCTCATAAGAAAATTATAGTTTTCCAAATGGATGCTATTTCAGCTTTTCTCAATGGTTATCTAATTGAAGTAGAATATATTGATAAAATTGATGGAATTTGTTTATAAGATGACAATTATTATGTGTGTAGGTTGAAAAAGGCTCTGTATGGACTCAAACAAGCTCCTAGAGCTTGGTATAGCATGTTGGATTCATATCTCATTGAGTAAGGATTTAGAAAAGGTGTTGCTTGATAAGTAATCTAAAATCTCTTTATCAAAGAAGAAGGGGATCATTTTCTCATTGTCATTGTATACATGGATGATATCATATTTGGAGGAGATCATGATAAAATGAATTATGAATTTTCTAATATGATGAAAGAAGAATTTTAAATTTCTATGCTTGGGGATCTCTCATTCTTCCTAGGCTTACAAATTAGTCAATTAGACCAATGTCTCTTAAAATCCCAAACCAAATATATCAAAGAAATGCTGAAAAGATTTAGTATGGAAGAATGAAGACCTATAGGAACACCAATGGAAGTGGGATGCAAGATGAGAAAAGAGGACAACTCACCAAAAGTAGACAAAACCTTGTACAAATCCATGATAGGTAGTCTATTATACTCCACTGCATCAAGACCTGATATCATGTAGGATGTGGGTCTAGCTGGAGGATTTCAAGAAGATACAAGGAAATAAATTTCAAGGAATTTAAGAGGATGTTGAGATATCTCATGAGTATTATTAAACATAGACCGTGGTATCATAAAAGCAATTTTTTCAACATGAAAGCATACACTGATACATATTGGGTATGAAGCATCGATGATAGGAAGAGAAAAAATGAAGGAGCATTATTTGTTGGTAATTTCTTGGTATCCTATTTAAGCAAGTAACAATCATCATTGGCACTCTCAACATGTGGGGAAGATTATATAGCTACTGAGAATGTGTTGTACTCAATTTCTTTGGATGAAACATACATTGGAGGATTACAAGGTAAAATCTCATAGCCCAATTCCTTTTCTTTGTGATAATACTAGTGCTATAAGTGTCTCTAAAAACCTTGTGTTCCACTCAAAGAAAAATCACATTCCAATTAGATATCACTTCTTGAGGGAACAAGTGAATGAAAAGAAAATCAGTCTTGAGTATGTGAGCACAAAAGAAGAAATTACAGATATCATGACAAAACCACTACCAAAAATCAAAATTTGAGCACCTCGAAATGAGTGGGGGTCATTCCTGATCCCACCTACAACTAGAAAGTGTTGAGACAAGGTAAGGGAGAATTATCATGCATTATCAACTCCTAATCAGTGAAATAAAGTCTTCATGTGAGGGGGAGCTAGTCTGCTAGCTCATTTTAACAATCTTGGTTTGGCAACTTGTTTTTACATCTTCTCTTCTATGTGTTATTTCTTGTAATGAGTAAATATCATACAAGTATGTATCAGCTCAAGGGGATTTTTTCCAAGTGCATACTAATTCAAATGGATAACCTTTTTGGACATGAAGCAAATAGAGTGTCAAAAGTTGTACAACTAAGTAAGAAGCATGAACCTAGGGGGAGATCCTTGAGATGGCCCTTTGTCATAGATGTAAAAGGAGGAGAGAGTGAAATCAGAAACATGATTATAAATGAGAGAGTGAAATCAGAATGAAATCGTGAGAGAATAAATGTTTTTCCATCAAGGGTTTAGTGTTTTTGAGAAAGTTGTCATGAATGAAAAAGGGGAGTTTATTGGACCTTTTTCATTTGTCATTGTTGTTTTCATTGATGGAAATATGTAGGGTGTAGGAATTGTGCAGGTGTCTCAAGATCAACCATGTATAAAAGAGGGGTTAACAAGCCTGTAACAAGCTTTAGGAAGAAGTTCAAGAAAGACTCAACAAGATATTTGTGAAGGTTGTTTTGTAGTGTTATCTCTCAGATGATTCAGGATGATTCTAAGGGGCTTAATCATGTTTTGTGAAAGATGAAAACATCAAAATGAAGTTCCCAAAGACTAAATAAATCCTCCACAAAAGTCTAGTAGAAGTCATAGAGGTTAATCGAAATCCCCGGATAACAGGACAAAGCCGCAGTGAAAAAGACGAAGCCATGGATGAGAAGGAAAAGCCAAAGAAGAAAAGGGAAACTAGGGAAGCCATGTGTAAAGGAGAAAACCGAGGAAGACTAGAAAAGCCACAAAATACTAGAAAAACCAAAAGAGAAGAATAAAATCTGGAGATCAAGTAAAAATCCACGATTCGAGGAAATAATGGAGTGTGGATAAGTGATGTGATGGATGAACCTTAGAACGAGTTTGATTTATCTGAAAAATGAAGGTAATGGATAAAGGTTTTGAAAAATATCAAAAGGTAGTGTACTACGTGTTGTGCATAATAATAATATGGAACTTGTGCTTCATGAAAAACATCGAATCGATATGAAATTATATATAGATCCAGTGTGTTAGAATTTAATGCTCTTTGACTTTGTGGAAAACTGATTACATCCTCTAGATCATGAAATCTAAAATCCTGATTTCAAGGAACAATTAAATATCAGAGAGGAAATATGGATCATTTTTTTATCTATTGAAAATCCTAGAATGATGAGAAATATATTTTTAGAAATTGTTCCATAATTGGCTCCATAAACAATGCATTGAATATTTAATGCACTCAGAAAATAGAAAGGTCAAGTTTTAAAGCTGAATATAGAGAGAGTAAATCCAGAGTTGGTGGCATTCATTTAATAGACATAATTTGTAAATGCATAGAGGTGTGATAGAGTGCACGATACACCAAGGAAGTGATGGAGAGTGTTGATTTTCTATAAAATAAAAACTCCATGCAAATATAGGAGCTTATCAAGTGAGAAAAATATGCATTAGAGTTGAAGGAGTGACAAAGGAAGAGTGACAAAGAGAGAGAGAGAGAGAGAGAGAGAGAGAGAGAGAGAGAGAGAGAGAGAGAGAGAGAGAGAGAGAGAGAGAGAGAGAGAATGTTGAATGTGAGATCTTGAAAGAGCAAACACAAAAAGAAAAAGAAAAGTGATCATAATCTATTATGTAATAAATCTCGATTCTAAGTGATCAATGCATTTGTAATATCATATTTCTAAGTGGGTTCTTAGATTATAGGGGTGGGTGATCCTTACAAGTTAGAGTTTGCTAAAATATTCTGAGTAGATTCTTAGTTATCTTAAAGTGGGTGCTTGGAGAATCTGAAGTGGGTGTTTCACAGTTTAAGTGGGTGCTCAACCAAAACAAAGATATTGTATGCTTTGGAATTGGTGTTCCTAATAAAGACTTGGTTTCAAAGTGGGTTTTTCTCTCAAAATGGTTTCCCACTATAAATTTTGTGTTCAGTGTCATTATTGTCTACAATATGTTTGTTTAAATGCTCATGGTATATTGTTGCTCTTTATTAAATAATTCCTGATTGGTATTGTTTGAAAAGTTTTAATCTACATTGATTCAGCCCCCTCTCATTTTTGTGATCTCTAACAACTAAGCTAATAATACAATTCATTTACAAATTCCATTCAATAGGAAACAACACATCTTGCTCCTCGAGCAATATCATAATTCAATAATATGTACAAGAGTAACCTTGTTTGTTACCATATGTAGAATTTGGATCACATTTGTAGAAATAAATCAAAAAAATAATGTATTATTTCTTAAGATATTATTCATACGAGAAGATACATTTAAATAGATGAGATGAGGCTAAAGATAGAGAGATCCACCCAACTTCACAACCACCTTATAGCATTCAAATGAATATCTACATGAGTTTGGTTTAACAACCAAAACTCACTTACAAACTATATATTAACATTATTGTTATATGTAACAATAATGTTGATTTACTAATTTACCACACAATATACTACAAATTAACATAGTAAATACTAATTTCATAACACATCTTATTCTTCTTCTTCAATATATGATTCAAAATTTTTGTCTCCTTCATCTTCATAGGTTCCACATATTCGCAATAACCAATGGATCTTCTAAGGAAATCCTTCAGGATTCTCAAACAATTTTATTCCTATTTCGAATTTTATATGAAGCATGTTGAAAAATTTCCTTCTTCAATGTAGTCAAGTCATTGACCAAATGTTTTACAAATGGGTCATCTTTTTCATCTTTAGAACATTGGGCCTTATCCTTCATTAAATAGTTCTTGATCTTCCCTCACATTAAAATATCATTTTATACTTTAATCAAAAGTTTCTAAGCATTTTGTAGAGTGTTTGAATGATCTCTCCATAACATGAAACCAACTTCAGAAAAAAAAGCATTCACAAAGAGCCTTTTTCGTTACGTAGTAGGGTGAGTTCCAATAGGAATATTATTGCTAAAATTATTAAAATTTCCTATAAATTCTCTCATGGGATCTTGTGTTTCTTTCTTCATCTAATCCAATTGAGAAAAGAGGGCATATACATCTTCCACAGTCTTGAATCGCCTCAATCTGGGATTTCATATTTTCCCAATTGGTAATGTAGGAAGATGGTAAGTAGTAAAACCACACCACAATAACATCTTGCAATAAATCCATGAATAATTTAATGTAAACATATTCATTTCCCACTATAAGAATACCATAGGCTATGATGAAATCTATAATGTGATCATTTGGGAGTTAATTTCCATCTACATAGAATTTAGGAAAGTTCCCTCTCAATCATTTTGGTAATTCTTTAATTGGGGAAGAAAATGATAACGGAAAAGTGTTCTCTCCCATGGCACATGTGGAGAAATCATTATAGGAAGAGTGTTCAATGGTTGAGGAGAGAGTGGAGATGCAACGGCGAGATAATAGGTGAAGACTTAATTGTTTTCCTTGGAATTTTTATGGGAGTCAGTATGAAATTAGCTTGTTCCTCCAATTCAAATGTAGGATTGTGAAATACCAAAGTGCCACTTACTTTGTCTACTCTAGTGATTATTTCCTCTACAGGTTTGTAAAATATATTTGAATATGTGAATCAAAATTTGCAACTTGGAAATGATAGGTTTATAATAGAAATCACCAATGAGCTATTAACAATGAGTTTCTAAGTTTCTGAATTTATATTTTATGATTTTTCTGAATTTCAAATATTTGATTTTTATTTTATTTTTAGACATCTATAAAGGGTGGAAAAAGGGAAGATCTTCCACCTTTGTAGAGTCACTAAAAACTATAGGTGAAATAATTTTTCACATTGCATATGATTGGTTTTAACCAATGGTCATAGGGATAAGACCCACCTTCTTGGTTATGGGTAGGATTCCATTATTGAATGTAAACTAACTAAAATTTTGGGGTAGATTTTAGGATGGGGATCATACAGAACACTCCACTAAACTATGGTAAACTACTTGTACAATTTAAAAAAGAGGAATTTTCTTAGGAAAGAGGTAAATGAGAGTATGAGAAATAGGGAGAGGGAGTTATAAATATGTGTTGATTTACATAATTCACATACATTATCCATAGTAGGTCCACATTCATTTAGAATAATTTAACCATGAAATTAAAATAAGACTAATAAAGAAAAGATACAAAGTTTTATAGATCCATTAATCAAGGACAAAAATTCCTTCTTTGTTGTATAAGATCACAATTCTTGCAAAGTTAGATAGAAGAAATATATATTTTTATTATTTGAAAATATTCTAATTTATAACTTATAAATGTCTTTTAATCTCACCCCATATGAATTTTCACCTTTCCTCATCACTTGTGACCTTGCATATTCCTAGGGAATAAAAGCAAGCCTTTTTATTAATGAAAAGGATTCTAACAATGTTAAGTTGAAGGTCACTTAAGTGAATATGAAAAAATAGTGTAATGGTGCATATTTAAGGAAGAATTAGAATATGTAGAGAAAATAAATAGGAGAGAGAAGGATATATTGATCAATATGATGAAGACAACGCCTTTGCGAAAAGAAGAAATTGTTAACTTGAAAAATTGTGAATACAACCTCCTTCTTATCTCGAGATATGAAAAACATTCCAAGGCATTGGATAAGCGCTAAAAATATTGTTATCAGATCTACACTAATACGAGAACATGATGATATTATTTGATCACAAGGTAGTAGTTAGGATATACATATCACTATCTTACTCTTATTGGCCTTCAAAATTCATCTTTGTGGATAAGATTAATCCTCTTTGATTAAAATCAACTTCAAGATTCTCAAACCTTTTCAAGTTTGTCTATTACTCACTAAAATAGGTCTTCATATTAAATATACAAGGATTGCTATTTGAATGAAATTATTTTCCTATGACCACCCATTGAACTGAAATATTGTGATTGCATATGCTTCCTCATATGAGGTGTGAACACACTTTAAGGGGCTGACATAGTTTTTAAGAACACTACTAAGTGAATTGGAGTATGTGATGGTTTCCGTTCTTAAAAATATGGTAATTTACTTTTGAACACAAACTCATAATGAAAATATGGAGATCATCACCTCACTCTCCTTGGATTTAAAATTCACCTCTATGAAAAATATGTCACCCTTTTGAATGGAATCAACTACAAGATGCTCAGACACCTTATTTCTCATTTTATATTAACTAAAAGAGGTCCTTTTCAAGATACAAGTGTACACACCGAATGTGGGTCACACTCCCGTAGTCCCCTTTAATCAATTGACGTAACATATTCACCTAACCATGACCCCTTACTCTGCATTCATATTAATTTAATTACTTACAATTGAATTAATGTTCATCCTCACATTATTAATTAACTTAATTACTTTAATTAAGTTAATTTACACATCACCTAGATACCTCACCATGGACTTATTCCTATCCTATTAATTAACTAAGATTGATTCTCTACTTATCTTAAACAATTGGGACTCTTTCAAACCCTAAAATTAAATTCCTATTCCTTCTCCAACAACACTCACTTATCTAAGCGCCAACCCTCACTTGAGACGCGGATTAGCAATATAGATCACGCCAAACATATTAAAGATCAAGCATTTTTTGTGAATTTTGACTAATTTATCGTAACCAACGCCAGTTTAGGTGGCCAACGTCGGTCACCTAAACCACCATCAGTTCCTTTATATACAATTTTAAAACTTTTTACATGGGTTGGTCATTAAGTTTTGGTATTTCTAATTGCAATCAAGTGCGAATCTTAGAGCCATTCCTTCATCCAAATGACATCTCTGAGACCACTAGAGGGAAACACAAGTAACATGTTCTCTTCAAGAGCATTGGATTATCCATAGGAACACACAGTCGAGGTTGACTTGCTTTATGGCTCTGGACAAGCCATCACCTCGCCTATAAACCACCACCACCTTCATTCGTTGAAGATCTTCATCCCAACAAGTAAGTAACATGGGTTTCATCATCTATGATTACTTTACTATTTATCTTTTACTTCTTTCAAAGATTTCCATTTATGCTATTACCCAGATATCTCCATCTTCCCACCAATCCACCTACCCAACCATTTCAAATCTTTTCACATTTCCTAATCTCTTCCTCTCTATTCCCGAGTCTTCTCAGTTATATTACGATCCTAACCACACCTTCCTCACTCTCTATGCAATCACATAGAGGCTCAAAATCTATTTTTATTAAGTTATAACCCATTTCCCCTACCAACATCGGTTTACCCTACCTCCATTGGTTTCACCCCTATACCGGTGTTGGTCACCTAACCGATATCGGTCTCTATGTAACTCTATACCCTCGATGAGAAAGCATTCAATTCAACAAAACCAACCTGACCTCACCCGATCATTCCTAGACCCTTTATTAGACCTCTCGCTAGACTGTAAAACTCGAACAACCTACCAAACCTCCGATACAATCATAACTTTTCTTGTTAGGTTAGATTTACTTATTGTATTAAGACGACTAAATCATACAACTATAGTAGGATTTACTTATTTCATGGTATTTGTTACATTAAATTGTATTTAAAAGTTGATTTACAACCTTCTAGGAAGCACCTCACTTCCCATATATAGCACTCAAGAGTCAGTCCACTAACCTATATTATTAATGTTATTTTGTGGTCTTGTTGTGTTTCTTACAGTCATTCCTCCTAGCCAAAGGGAAGATCTCCACGATCATCTTAGATCAAAATTCAATAACATGTGCATTCTACCTTTGACCTTCGATTTTATAGGTATTCCTCCTAACCTCTTACCTTATTTGTTTTACGCAAACTATTTGGTGAAACATTTTGGCATGCCCAGTGGGACCCTTGTTGGGTTTCATTGCATTTGTTAATTTTTAGGAAAAAATCTTATGTCTATTTCATTTAAAACAAGTTCACATTAAGCTTATTCTCTGGAAACATTCTCCTCTTCTAATTGTCTCAATGAAATTTGTCTTTTGGGATTAGAAATAACTCTTCTTTCATTTCTTGCATTTCATCTAGTAAAAGTTATACTCTTTACCCCTTCATAATTTGTTCTCATTAAATAAAATTTGTGGATTTGGGTTTAAAATATTTTCATCTAATTTCTATATGCTATCATTGTAGCTCATTTAAATTATGGGAAACCTATCTCATTGAGAGTCATGATAAGTCGATGGTTGACAAATTGATTCGTAGCTCACATTTTTCATAATCTCTCTCTCTCTCTCTATACCAAACCAATGAAAACAAACTACACATTTATGAAAAACATATTTCCTAGAAGAATCATCAATGATCACATGATCAGAGGATTGACAGTGGGATCCAACTAGTTTTCGGCTAGTCATCATATCACAAGTAGGGCCCCGAGTACGCAAAGTATATATTCGGACAACATGCCAAAACTTACTAGAAACCAAACATAGTTTTCAATTTCGTGGGGAACCTTCGGTAACCAAAAACTCTATTCTATTTACAAGTCGGTCCTAAATGGCATAATCCACAACATAAAATCTACATAAAAGGATTTCATGTTTGCTAGCTTTTACTTGATTTGTGTTTTGAGGTGCGAGTTCATTTTATTCATTTTTTCTCTCTTCCTACAAACTCCACAATCATAGTTAGTGTATTCCAACTATTTCTAAGTGTGTTAGGACTAATCATCTCCATACTTGTTCTCTCGAGTTAGTCTTTTTCTTTCACCCGAATCACCAAAAATCACTTTTTCCATTTTTCATAGATTTCATAAGTAACCACTATCGATCCAAATGACCACCATTAGTTTCATCATCGCACCTCTATTAATTCATTGATTGCCATCAATTTTATGTTATTTTGGTCATTTATACCAAAGTAGCATTCAATCTATATTTATTTTCTTTCTATGACTTCCTCTATCACTTTACTATATCTTTGAGTCCTTAATATAACCTTCTGATTGCAATTCTACTTCATCTTCATCATTTATTGCCGATTTTTAAATCTTTCATAGATCTACAAAGAATCGACATCAGCTTTTTCCAACCAGCAAGTGGTTACCCTCTCATACTAGCATCAGTTACCCAACCACCATTGGTCTCGTGTTTTGACTTTTCAATCGAAATAACGATCAAATAACACATTTTAGACCCATTTTCTCTATTCTTTCTATGTCTCAGGCATGATTAGCAGGGATTAGATCACCCATTCTATTATCATTCACATAGTTTTGAATCATAAACAAGATAACACTCTCATTTCTCAAACTAACCACCAACCTCTTCCACTTAGCCCATCACCCCATGCATCTCATCACCTACGAACTCTAATAAGTATCTTACCATACCCACTGGTGATGAGGAGTTTACGAGACTCCTTGATCAAAACACCACCACTCTACAGTATTACCTTGATCATTCATCTACCTATGATTCATCCTGGGAAACTTGTATATAGTATGGTGAGTCCATTCCTCATACTCTCACACCCACTTCTACATCAAATACTACCAGCGTAGCCTTAGCCTCTTCCACCTTACCACCTATGATTTCCTAGCTTGACCCTACATTATCAATATCTATTGCACTTATGAAATCTATTGCTCCTCGACGTATGTAGTCCCTATAAATTCCGGCATTCCTTCACCAAACGACCTTCATATAGGTCTATCTACATCCTCCACTTCTCATATACCCATTGCATTTCAACCACCACTAGTGTTGGCAACCCATACTCTCTTCCAAATCCTTATCCTCTCCATCTTGTAATCTCATCCTCCAATTTCTATGAGAGTCTTTATGTCCACCCCACCTACCTACACCTATCATAAAAAAACCCCTATTTCATTTACCGCTTATTTAGGATACTTTCCCTCTATATCTACTCCAACCTATGTTCCTTCATCATAATTTTCGTACTTACAACCACCGCATACTAGGATGTAATAAACATCATACCCCTTATAATATAGTGGGTGCCCCATCATCACAACCTACCAATGATCTTATCCAAATGATGATGGACAAGATGCAGACATTAGAAGCATTTGTCTCTAGCTCTTGTAAATCTCTGACATACGATGAGATTTACAATGATCCCATTCATCTGTCCATTCCTATTCATCCATACCCTGCCCATTGGGAAATTCCTAAATTCAATCGAATCAAAAACAAAGAATACCCACAATAGTACTTGTGGTATTTTAAACGTGTGTGTTATCTAATCACTCACGATGATGCTTTGCTCTTGCGGACATCCCAAATGTCCTTGATGGGACTGGCTTTAGATTGGTATAGTGCTCCATATTTTCATTTAATCAGGTAGCTCAAAATTTTCTAAACCAACTTTCTATCAACATTGTCAAGAAGGTCACTATGACCGACTTGTACATGACACGTCAATATAAAGACAAATCTATTGTAGTTTTTTTCGCTCATTGGTAGAGCCAAATCAAAAACTCACATTCCAATTACTTGATGAGAGTTGATAGATTTTTTTACCAGAGCTTGTGCTAGACACATCTCTCTCGACTCTTCAAGTTAAAACCTTTGCATGTTTGATGAGGCATTCACCATGGCTCTGAAAAATTGAAATCTATGCCATCAAGAGAAGAAAATAAAATTGTGTAATAAAAATGCTACCTATAAATCAAATAATACCTCTTCTTCTTCCAAACCACAAGATAATTATTCTAAAGCAAAAGGATTTTCCAATGTAGTAGTTTCAAAAGCTGGTCCATCTTTTCCATCCAACCAATCAAAACCTTCTTCTAACCTTTCTCCCCTGCTCGGATTTTGAGTTCAAGCGGGAGCAATGAAAATATACTCCCATAGAATAAACCTACTCTTCAGTTTTAGAACTTCTAAAATCCAGAGCACTCACTCTTCCACCCACAAACCACATATCGGCTTTGAACCTACTTATCATGTTCTTGCACAATACAAAGAAAATGATTACTAAAACTATCATTATAGTTGAGGTCATAGTGATGGTAATTATATAGATTTTAAAAATATCGTTCAAGAAATGTTAGATAATGGAGATATAGTCTTGGATAACCCTAATGCACTAGATAATTAGAACATTCACATATTCAAGAAGTTGTTCCCAAATTATACCACATTGTCTAACCAAACCAAGAAAAACATCAACCGTTGAAAGTAACGTTTGTGAGATTCATGTCATTTTTGATGTCATACTATCTCCTTTTGCTCAATTTCCTCCCATTCAATTTATTGAGGAGATTCTCACATGATCCCCTTCATCCATGGAGGGACTTGTTTCATCTACTCCTCTACCCATGGAGGAGTCTCCCTTATCTTCTCCTCCACCCATGAAGGAGTCCACCATATTTGTTGATGCAGTTTCCCCACTGACCTCTCAACCTTACGAACAACCCGCAATACTTACTCTTCTACCCATGGGAGATTCATGCTTACCTTCTTCTTCACCAAAAGAAGAACCTACCTCATCCAACTTTCCTTCTCCCCTAACCCACAAGGGGGTCCATTACTAATGTTTCTTCTTATTTGTGACAATTCTACACTGGAATTCAAGGATCCTGTTGATCTACTCTCATCTCTTCTACCCATAGAGTCTAAAGCTAACCATTTCCCTATCTCACGAAATTCTTACAAGGATTACTACCAAATCAACATCATCCTCCCCTACATCGGTGTGATTATGATGTTTGGATGACCACTTGGATTATGTTGACAATTACATGCTTTGGGGATTTCTTTGACTTTTTGTCTCAACTCAAATGCAGATGTTGTCTACTGACACTTCCACAATCTATCCAAATGTGTTTTAGAAAATTAAACCCACCATACCCATACCAGTTGTAGCTACCCCTTCTTCATCACCCTCACCAATACCTAAACCTTTACATTTAATTTTTTTTTCCTATGCCTAAAACTCTACTCCGCACCGATATCTTCCTCTACCTCCGCACTCCATTACCACATTGGGAGTCATGTCAAAATCAAACCTAATCCATCCTCCTGTCAAACTAGATTTATCCACATTATCACAAGATGTCGCAAAGACTATTCCCCCACCTAACAGAACACCCAACCTCTTAGGCCACATACACCAGCTTTACCCACTACCCTCTCGTCACCTTCATCAATTCCATCTATCCTAGGTCCCCACCCATCAACCTTGATCAAGAAACCTCCAATCCAATGTAAATAAAAACAAACCATCCCACCTCCTCATCAATATCCTCTCGTTTAACACAATTTAACTACATAGCCTACGTTTTCACTATTTGTCACCTACATCCTTTCTACCTCCTATACCTACACCACTTCTTGTATCCTCATCATTACCCATGCCATTCCCTTCTCCTCAACCAGTCCCTTCCACATTTCCTCTTACCACCGCCTTCACCGCACCTCCATTATCACCTTGGCTAACATGTCCCCTTCTCGCCATCTACCTTCCCTTATACATCATGTACTCCTTCTTCACCTTTACCCAAGAAGGTGCAACCCAAGCCCAAAACCCCACTACCTTCCAAAGAGGTAGTTAAACCTACACCACCTCCAACAACTAGTTCACCTACTACACCTTTACCCAAGAAGGTGCAACCCAAACCTAAAACTATACTATCTACCAAAAAAATAGTCAAACTTACTCAACCTCTAATTCCACCTCCAAGTGACACCTCTCCCACCAAATTCACCCACACTTCCATCCTAACCCATATTTACTTCACATTTTGATCCATCGGTAGGGTCTTACGTTAACATCTTAGCTAACCTTTTTTAATTTCTATCATCACATTGCCACCACTTAGACCTTATGACCGATTCAAACCTAAACAAGAAGGGTTTGATGATACCAAAATGTGTTCTTACCATCGTGTGCTAGGGAATGATGTGGAAAAATGTAAGGCTCTTAAGATTACTCTTCTCCAACTATATCCTCTCGAAGAAAAGTTTGACAATGATGATATTTTAGATGAGGACCCTATTCCACTGCACCTATCACCACACAACCTCGTACCTTACTTATTCGGTGACCTCCATATCCAACTTCACAACCATTTTATCCTCCTCCAACATTTGAGATTAATATGGTCCACATCATAGAGCTATCCAAACCTCCACCAAAATGCCAATGTGCCACATTGCTTTCACAAAACCATTATATTTCCTCACCATATTTTTTCCTTTCCTATTGTTATACCTTTCACAACTCATCTTATCCTTCACCATAGATCAATATGGTTCAAGTTACCACTCAAGCTCAGAAGGTCAAAGGAAAGGATAAAATAACTAGCTCATTCGCTAATCCTTTACCCAACATTCCATCTACACCTACACCCAAAATCACCATCCGTGGACCCACATACCCTATTTATGATGAGGTTTCCCATCGTACAATGCTTAAACAATTACACCAATATCCTCTAAAAATGTCTTTGTATGACCTCGTCCAAACCTCTGAGTCTCATCGTCAGACCCTCATTGAGGTCATGTAATCTATTAAGGTTATACCTAGTGACTCTACACTGTTGCATCCATTATTACTCCTCACCACGTCACCTCTCTCACCACTTCGCCCCCTTCATCTACTCCCATTACCACTCATCAAGTATCCACTCTCAATTTCTCTTATGATGAGATTGAACCTCTCATATAGGATGATCCCGACCCCAACTTATTGATTTTTGTCTACGTTGATAATATACACGTTCAATGCATTATGGTCAATAGAGGTACTAGTATGAACATAATTTCCTCCCATATGTACAACCAAATGCGCATCCCTATAAATTATATGCATAGTAACCCATTTATGCTGTGTTCATTTAATGATGTCATTACTTCCACCCTCACCACCATCATTCTCCACATTCGCATGGGCCCCTCGTGCCATTTTCGAATTATTCTGTCTTAGACAGGGAATTTCAAGATAACTTCTTTCTTTTCCAACCATTGATTCACATCATGCTTTTCGCTCCTTCGACTTACACCTTGCTGTTTAAAATTTGAACATGAAGGACACAACTACACAATCCTAACCGATCCTTTACTATATAAAACTTATAACATGCTCTCCAACCTAATGATCTCCTTATTGTAGTTAAGGAATTTACCATAACTTCCGCTCCTTCTTCATCCGTTATCCCATCTACCACCGCCGACACCTCCTCTTTAGCTGCTACATCATCCACCGGTTCTACCACCGCATCTTCCATAATCAACTCCTCTATTCCCACTACTACCGTAGCTTCTACAACTGACCCATCAGCCAACCCATCTACTTCTCAAACATCCAATGCTTCTTCTTCCTATCCGTCTAGTGATTCATCCATTCCCGCTACCCACATACCAACTACTGATCCCTTAGAAGGTTTTTTTCAATGCCTCACTCTGGGGAGTACCATCTTTATAAAATTGACACATTCCTTACTCCTCAAGAGTATGGTAACCTTCACCAACATCCTTGTTATGATCACCATGTAGGAAAATTTTCCCCTACGATCCTCCCCACCTTCGCACCAACTTAATGTATGGGGGACTTGATGCTTCTACCTACTCACCCGAGCCACCTTTCAAAACTTGACCATTTTCCTCCAACCTTCAATATCTAACAAACTACCGCTTCACCCACTCATTCCTCCATCGTTGCACTTGAAAGGGCTTTCGCTTTGGTTTCTATGAACAAGGCCAACATATTGTCATTCTTTACACACCCATAAGCATAAAGACCATAGTGGTATTGGATTTACCAAACCACCTCCCAAGAAAGCTGAGTTGAACTCATTGAGGATGATAAACCTTCCCCACCCCATTCACCTACCTCACCACCTTCACCTACAGAGTCTATGGATCCAAAATCCATTCCTCCTAATTTTTTTTTCATGAACACCATTTCCCTGGGACCTCTAACTTATTAGCGCGATGATGAGGCTCCCTCTTCTCTTCCCTTCATGTATCTTGACATGATTGATAATGATACACCTTCTATTAATGTCATTCAATGTCAAGATGATGAGTCTATTCTCACCTACCTTGGTGTGGAAGATTCTTATATTCACCGGTCATTACCTTCTAAGATGCAAACCATGTTGAATGAATCAACCATCGAAATCAACATTCACACTCAAGATGACCTACACATTCTAAAAATAGGAAAATATTTAGATGTTGTTGAACATGAAGCTTTCACTTCTTTCCTTCGGGATCATAACAACGATTTTCTCGACCTATGCCTTTGATATGCCTGGTATTGACCCAAACATTATGGTCTACAATATAATAGCCATTTTTGATGCCAAACCAGAGAAATAAAAGATGTGAAAAATACATCCTCACATTACCCTTCTTGTCAAAGAATAACTCCAAAGTGCCTCATTTCTATTTCCTTCATTCTACCCATTGATTATCCCTAATGGATCTCTAACATTGTTCCTATCACAAAAGTGACAGGGGGACTCCACATTTACATGGATTTCCATGACCTTATCTTGGCTTACCCCTAAGATGATTTTCCTCTATCTAGTATTGACCAGCTAGTTTGTCTCACCACCATCCATGAGATGTTATCACTCATGGACGGTTTCTAAAGTTATAACCAAATATTACGCATGCTAAAAGATCAACACAAAACTACCTTCATCACTCCTTGGGGGACCTTTTGCTATCATGTCATGCCCTTTGACCTTCAAAACGTTGGTGCTACATATCAGTCGGCTATGCCTTATATATTTCATGACATCATGCAGGACATATTGGAAGATTACGTTGATGATATTATTGCCAAATCTAGAAAATAGGCCGAACACCTGCATTCCTTCAGTTTTCTTTAATCATCTCATCGAATATTACGTTCACCTTCAACCTAAGAAGTGTGTCTTTTACATTCTCTTAGGAAATCTCCTTGGTTTAATTATTTATTTACATGGCATTGAAGTTGATCCGCTAAAATCAAGGCTATTCTCAAGATTCCTCCACCTAATAACTTTTGTTAACTTTGTATTTAACAAAGCAACTCACAATCTATTCATTGCTTTATTTCTCGCTTTTCCGACAATTGCCATCCATTTCATCATCTTCTAGAAAAGGGTGTATCCTTAAAATGGGATTATGAGTGCCAAAAATCCTTTGATGCCTTAAACCAATACCTCCTCTAACGAATTGTTCTCATTCCACCTAAGGATGACCAACCATTTTAACTTTACATTTTTGCCAATGATCATTCTTTGGGTGTTATGCTCACTCATCGCGATGAGAAACATAGCCAAAGCAAGTGGTTTATTATATAAGTCGTATGATTTTAAAATACAAGACTAGATATACTCATGCCAAAAAAATTTCCTAGCATTAGTCTTTTTGTCGTAAACTTCTCCATTACCTACTCAACTAGAAAACCTTTTTTGTCACTAATACTAACCCCTTACATTACATGTATGCTAATCCTTACAAACATCAATTTGCTACACGTTGGATCATGTTTTTTGCAGACCTACATCTTGAATTCATCCATCAAAATTATTTCATAGAAAAACCACTTTGTTTACCGGTTTAGACACACACCTCTCTCTAGAAACCAAGCTTCTAACTTCAAATTCCTTAATTAATCCATTGCACTTTACCCTCTCTAAGGAAGATATTGTTTACAAGATGACCTTATTCTTTAATGGTTCCAAATGTCAGCGTGGGGGTGGTGTAGGAGTTATCCTCATTCCTCTTGATGTTGAGCCTATTCCATTATCTTTCAAACTAGATTTTGATTATACTAACAATATCGATTAATATGAAGCACTCATGTTAGGTATTCAAACTGCCATAGCCTTAAATGTTAATTCAATTAATATATTTGGTGACTCTCAACTAGTTCTAAACTAAGTGAATGGTATATACCAAAGGTTTGTCATAATGAGATATTTCAAAAGTATAAACATCATGTTGACATGCTTTTGACTACCTTTGACCATTTTGAACATCAAACCACCCCGTGTTCCACTAACAAATTCATGGACACCATGGTCTATCTCGCTTCTTAAATACGCACTTCACCCTCTCAATCAAAATATTTGTCCCAGTAAAAAGTTTGCAATCACCTTCTTATCAATTCCGAGATGTTAACTTTGTAGGAAACATTGAAACTGACCCACTTGACCCTTGGTATAAACAATTTATCGACTTCCTTTTCCTTTCAATTCTGCCTCTTGATCTTACTTGCAATGGAAAACAAGTCTTCCTCAAAAGTGTCTCTCATTATGTCG
This sequence comes from Taxus wallichiana var. yunnanensis, assembly GCA_018340775.1. NCBI lineage: Eukaryota > Viridiplantae > Streptophyta > Pinopsida > Cupressales > Taxaceae > Taxus > Taxus wallichiana. The sequence continues at coordinate 685,635,193 of CM031238.1, read as the reverse complement.
TCATGATTTGCATTCTTATAAATGTAGCTTTGATAGTGTCCTCTTATGATGCCTTATAAGTTATGAAATCCCATACATAAACAAGGAAGTTCACAATGGGATTTGTGGAGGTCATTTCAGTGAATTCACTATCACTAAGTACATCCTTCACCTTGGCTATTTACATGCCAACCCTAAAAAAAAATTGTGTGACTATATCAAACATTCTGTGAAATTTCAGCAATATGTTAATCTTCATCACATCCCTATTCATGCATTACAGGTCGCACGAGACCTTTGGCCTTTCTCTCAATGGGGTTTGGATCCTTTCAGAGAGATTAGCCCTTAGTATTCCCAACGTCATCAATGGATTATTACTGCTACCGAATATTACACTAAATGGGTGGAATTCATACCTCTCATTTTTACAAAAGCCAAGAAAATATGTGAATTCATCAGTCATCAAATAATTTATCACTTTAGTGTTCCTCACCACATCATCACTAATAACGAAAAAAAATTCAAAATCAAAACCCTACGTAAACTCGTGATGCCTACGAAATTCAACTCATTTTCTCTTCACCTTATTAGCCTAAAAAAATGGCCAAGTTGAATCAACTAGCAAAACCCTAAAAAAAATTCTTATGAAAGTGGTTGAAGATAGTTATAAGGATTGACACATGAACATTTATTTTTCCTTATGGGCTTATCACAATAGTATTCACACCTCAACTATTGCCATACCTTTTTATTTGGTCTACGGTATAGAGGTTTTCTTGCCTCTCGAAATCCAAATTCCATCTCTTCGTATCTCACTCAAAGATATGCTCAATGATGATGATTTTCTCCAAGATCGTTTGGTGGAGATTGAGTTATTAGATGAACACCATCTAAATTCTCTCGATCACCTACAAATATACCAAAAATGTATCAAATTTGCCTATGATAAACATGTCCAAAAATGAACCTTCAAGGTTGGTGATCTCATCCTAAAGGAAAACCAACATGTAAGCAAAGATGAGAAAATTAAATGGGGAAATTTCACTCCTAACTTGCTTGGACCCTATATCGTTACTCATACCTATGGATCAAGTGCATATCGTTTATCTTCCCTTAAATGTAAACCTGAAACCGAGACCCTTAACGCCTTCCATCTTTGAACATTATATTATTAAATCAAGTCCTATATTACCTTCTCGTCTATTAAACACTCATCACTTGAAAAACCTTCACCTTCCATTTACCTATTTAAAGGATCAATGACTAGTAGAGAATCATTTGATTATCCAACACCTTTCAGACCTTATCTTCAATATGAGTACCACAACTCTACTCATGGCATGATTCTCATGGATACTTTTCATCCTTTTCAGGATGAAATACCATTGTCATTCATCACTTAAAAACTTTCTTTTATAACTAACCTCTACGTGATATGGTTTGCCTTCATAAAATAATCCTATAATCCTTTATAGTCTTGATCATGACCTAAAAGTCCAATAACAAAAGTTTAAAAGTAATATATGAGATTTTCAAATCCAACTCCTTGAGTTAAACTTCTAGAAAATAGATGAATCCCTAAAAAGGACATCTATCTTTCTATCTTTCACGCTATAAATAGACTTCTCCTCAAGGACAACTATACAAAGCTAGCCATATGTATGTAGTCTACAAAAAGACTATTTTTTACAAAATAAAAATAAAATATTTTGAATCTTCCCGATTGATTAACTTCATGAAGACATCAAGGATTCATTCTATTTATCCCACGTATACTTCTCGCATTGATCAATCTATCAAACAAAAGCAAAAAAATAATAGTAAAATCAAGAGAAGTACAACTTTTTCGGTTTTGGGTATCTTGCAGAAGAGGGATGTTGTCTCACAACAAGGTTATGCTAAACAACCCATTTCACTTCATATTCCTTCCTTTCTTATCTTCTACCTACTCAAGGGATGTGCAAAAGCTGTGACATTTTGTGATCATGTAAATTCTTTCACCCTTTTAAAAATCAATCATGCACTAACTGTTGATGCAAAATCACAGCACCCCTGGAGGCAGATCGAGTTTCTAGGTTGATAACTTAGGCATCCAGTGTGATTGCATAACATTGAATCCTTTCTCCAAGTGTGGGACTTGAAAAATGAGAAAAGATTCTCCAGAGAAAGGCTGGTTCCTATTCCTCTGTTCAGATGCACCAATGAAACGCAGAGGTTTACCCAAAAAACCTAAACTAACTACCAAGGAGACAGGGAGAGAGAAATGTACATAAATAAACCTAAGCTAAGGGGGTGATGCACCGAGGAATGAAGAACATAAGCTTTGCAAAAATAAACACAGACCATATAGATGCAATACCACACCATGCACAGGTAACCGAAATGCAATGAGAGATCAAAATGACAACAATGAATACATGAGAGGATTTAAATTTAATCACAGACATATATATATTGCTCAAAGGGTCGATTCAATACATTGCAATGGCCAAAAGGCAACAATGGCATTACAGTCCATGTGGGAGGCTTGAAAACTCCACGAATTCTCTTGCAAGCAGGAGAGAAGGGAGGGGTTGCAAAACAAAAATGTCCAACCGTTAGAAAGAAGCCCCTCCTTACAATTTATAGGAAGAATGAGAGAGAAAAGAGAGAGGAAATCGAAACCTGCCCCAACCACCTCCAGAATGCACTTAACTCATCTCATCATGGCAGAAGCGGTGGATCCTGGCGAAACGGTGGATCGCTTAATGCAATGAAGCGGCGAATCATGCGTCACTGCATTAAAGTTGTTCGTTGACGCATCACTTCTGTTTGTTATTCGCGCCAGAGGCGTTTCTTGATTTTCATCCTCCAAACTGAACCAAAACTCGAGATTGATCCCAGAATCATGTAGAGAATCTCATAAGCTTTCCGTTGATATAAAGAACGTGGAAATCTGAGCTCTGGATCAAAAGATATGGCAATCTGAAGATTTAGGGCACGGAACAGGCGAAAACGGATTTTTTAAATTTCTTCCCGCGCTCTGCCACCTGGACGACACGTGGCACGTGCTGACTCACTGAGCAACTCTCTCTCCTCCACTTCTCGGTGGGTTCTCCTTTTGAAATTTCCTTGTGGGCCCTAACTGGGACACGTGGCATTATCCCATTGGTTCGGATCGGTGCTCGAAAACTCACCCTTTGACTTTTTGACCTTTTCTCCTTGAGACACGTGTCATGATCTGATTGGCTCTCGGCCCTGCCGGCTCTTTCACGCCCTTCGCGTCTTTTCATCCCGGATGTCCCAAATGCTTCGGACTCCTTGTGCTGATTTCGCGCGAACCGGCCGGTTCGCGTCCATTTGTCCTAAATGTCCCATTTTGCTTTGGACTGTCTGGCCCTTTTTCACCCGGTTCGGCCGGTTCGCGCCTTTTTGTCCTAAATGTCCCATTTTGCTTTGGACTGTCTGGCCCTTTTTCACCCGGTTCGGCCGGTTCGCGCCTTTTTGGCCCGCTTGTCCCACTGGCGTCCCTCTCAGCAGTTAGCCAATTTTCTCTCTTTCGACCGGATCGGCTTTTCGCGCCTGCCGCGTACTTTTGTCCCAGATGTCCCTGTTGCTACTTGGGCCGCCTGGAGGCTTTTCGGCCGATCCGCGCATTTCTGTCCCAAATGTCCCATTTGCTCCTAGGACTAGGACTTAGCCGATTTTCACGATTTTTCCCGGATCAACCTATTTGCCTTTCTGCAACTTTTGATGCATGTTATCGAAATTTACCGGGGGGAAATTTTGACAACACTAACTTTTAGGGGTTTAAGTTTAGCATCCCATCCTCAAGTATGCTCATTATGGTCCTTTCAACTTCTAGATCATTGCACCTCTTTTACCATTTGTCTCTTTTCTTACTTATTGATTCTACTACACAGAATATACCTTTGGCACCTACATTATAGGATTTATTCTCTTTCAACCATGCCTATTAAACCTAAACTCAACCAATCTTAAGTAACCTAGACTTAATCATGCCTAAAAGGTACCAAACCATTCATCTACCTCATCATATTATTCCCTAGCTTATGGGAGAACCGCATCGGCCTCAAGCCCCTTTTCATCAAGGCTATTTAGGAAGCACTTGTAGGGAATGGGGCCATTGGAGGTTAGCTTGGACACTTTTACCCCTAACCAATTTTCCCCCTTTACATTCACATTAAAACTTAGTTAGAATCCATTTACAAAAAAACTTGGAAATTAATATATCAGAAAAACATACATTGTTTCATTATATCCACCATTTTATAACCTCAACCATATAACACCTACATCATTTAAAATTTCCATGATATCAACTACATGGAAATTTAAACATAACATACATCCAACACATCATTTCCTCTAAACCAATAACTTGGAAATTTTTCTCGACTCAACCATGCCTACACTTGATTCGATCGGGCCTATACCGAACTCAACCATTCCTACACCTAAATCCATCATGCCTATACCTGACTCAACCATGCCTACACCTAACTCAACCATGCCTAAATGACCTAGACTCAACCATGCCTAACTCACCTAGTTTCCATAATAAACAATAACAATGGAAATGAAAACAAATACATCATCAGTCCAATAATCATCATCAACTATATAAAAGGGAATGTCTATGTATCAATACATATATACACAGGGATAAATAATCAAAGTATCTCAAAAATATCCGATAAAATCTCACAATCTTCGGCATGTAGGCCGGTATATATATCAAAATCAAAATCATAATACAATATCATGATGAATCAACCCACCCGAGGCCCTCCTATCCACTATCACCTATCTCCTCCTATCACCCTATCAACTACCCTCCAAGCATCTCTACACTCTACTCTGGGCCCTATCTTCCCACCATCTCCTCCTGCTCACCCTTAGATGGGCCTGTCTCTACGAGAGCCTGGTAACCTCACCATGATCCTATCTCTTACGTGAATGAACCCCTATTCTACCTAAACTATGAGTCCTAGATCTAATGCTCTCACCGGATGCCCTAAGCCATGTGCTCAATGTATGATGGAACATCAATACCTTCCATGGTTAGATGATCCTAATAATAACATGCCTCATTCGGGGATTCATGAACCTTTCCATCAATATAGTCTTAGGTGGCGCCATCGGCCTAGCTACAACTCGTGAACTCGACCTAAGAATAGAGGCCCCGTCCTCCTGGATGTACTACGAGACCATGTCCCGGTCCCTATGTTGGTACCTATACAACTACCTAGGTGCAGTAGGGCCACAACCTATGCCTAAGAGGCTATCACCACGGCCCTATAAACTAGTGATATGCACCTGTAGCACCACTACTTGGGATCCATCCCCTACAAGAGCCTATTACCTATGCCTATGCTTGAGCCACTACCAATAGATCTTATAACATAGTCACCTACCTTTTCAAACTATCTCTATGCATTTGTGCTACTATCAACTAAAAACCCGGACCAATCACCTATCCCGAAAGACATCCCTCTTAACCATCATTGTGGCTAACTCCAACTAACCGGTCGTGGCGGTGTTGCTTGTAAATCTATTTCCCATCATTGTCTATATGCCACGGTGGTCCCTATGTCATCCAACCTCATTTAAACCGATACATCCTCTTGTCCATCTAGGTTTGTAGGATGTCATGGAGACAAAGGTATCTTTGTATCATCATCTCGTGGTATTGTGGGAATGGTGGCGGAACATCTGCTATAGTCCAAACCGGGTGTAAGACTTTGTCCACCAAAATCATCTCATGCTCACTAACATGTCTGCCTCTATATCCACCTCTATATTTGGAGCCCATGTAACTCTTGGGCCATCCCTCTAAATGTAGGGAAACCAACATAGGGCCGTCATACTATGTTCATGACATAAACCCTCTAGCTATCATCTCTAATACAACGCATCCTGTGCTACCTCCTCTACTCGTGGATGACCACCTACGATCACCCATATCTTGTATCTTACCCTCTTTCCACCACACAGTGCCAATCTTCTCTTGGATGTCCCCATGGCCACACAATCATTATGTGCTCATACACCGAACAATGCAAAGAGGGAATGTCACATCCTCTAGTAGGCCCATAAATCCTTTTATAACTGCACTAAATATGCAGTGCCCATGAAAAGTAAACACTATCTCGGATCATATTTCATAGAACTCCCATCAATCCCCTAGGAAATCAGTCACCCTCTAAATCATATACTACATAGCATCCCACCGCTACCACCATCAATAATGCTAGCCATGTCTCCTATGGGTGCACCGCATACAAAGCCCCATAAAAAGACTGACACTATGCTTATTCAGGTCACTCGCCATCTCCCCAAACACTTCAATCATCACCTCAAAGGATCCATCCATTGATAATGAATACACAAGCTCACCAACAATTGGTATCCACATAATCCTATAAACATCTTGACACGTGATCGTCATCTCGTCGATGGGTAGATGGAAGGTGTTGGTCATTACATCCCATCTATCAATGAGAGCAACCATGAGACTATGATCCCATTGGATCCACTGTACCACCTAATACTAACTTATCTCGACCTCTTGCATGTGTGTCCACTTGTCCTCGGTGACACTGGGTCACATCTCCCCTAATAATGGTGGGACCCTATCCTACATCATCAACTGATGTCGTTCCTACATCCATAAAACTCAATAATGTCAAGTACTAAACTACTTTACTCATTTCTTCAACCCTAACTACCCCCACCCCACACCCACATTTCTCTACCCACCTATCTAGTTCCTAACTATTTTTCCTCACCTATCATCCATTTTATCTATACCCATACCCATACCCACCTTTTCCTAGCTATATATAGCCTAAACCCACCTATCCCTATTCTAATCTACATCTCATATCTCTCAATGTAACTACCTATTTGTTTTTCTAGTTTCTAACCTAGGTCACTTTTCACACTTTGAATGACATCGGTTACCTTAAACCAACACCTTGGTCACTCTAACCAAGATCGTTCACCTAGCTAGCCACCAACACCGGTATACCCAAGTCGACATCAGTTGACTCCAAAATGGTGTTAGTCTCTCGGTTTGTACCTAAGGTCAAACCCCATGCCCCCAACTTAAAAAGAATAAAATAACAACATAAATACTATTTCAAACCCACCTACAATCCATCCCCATTAAATTATCTACCTATTTAATCAGTATTCCACCCTCCTCCAACCCAAATTCATTCATGTTTACCACATTTCAGTTTTTTTCCTTTCCCACAAAATTTCTTCAGTTTAACCTTAAATTTCAGTTCAACATAAACAATATGGATTGATTACAACCTCAACATGTTGCCTCCTCCTCCCTAGCACCTACGGTATTTGAATTGGTGGACCTCCAAGGCCTCCTCCTCTAGCAGCCATGCCTCCAATCAAATTGTAGTGCCCACTTCCCTTTAACACATTTTGATACTGATCATGACACTATTGACTATATCATGGACATTATTATAGTTTTGATTTAGTATGATGTTAGATGTTCGATCATGGATTATTGTTGACTTTGATTCTTATATGATGCGTGATGATTATTAGAGACATTTTAGATATTCATGTTGATATATTGTTTGACATGGTTATGCTATAGATGTTGTTCAAACTTGTGATATTTAGATATTTTGAGTAGACCTAGAAAATGAGAATTGAATTAAAATTGATGATGATATAGTTGTGAGGAAATTATAAGTGATACTACTGATTGTCTCGATGATTGTTGTGATTCACATATATATTGATGATCTTGAAATTATATTTATATTCATTTGGATGTTCTGATATGGCCACGAGGCCGAAGGATGTATTTGTATTTTGCGGGGTTAAAATATCACAACAAACATTGAGGGATTGGAGACCAACCACTTTGGAATTCTAGATGAATTCAACAAGGTCACCATGGCAACTATAATTGTTTGTGTGTTTGATTTTTTTGTTAGGGATTCCCATGGGCGGGGGAATCACCTTAAAATGTGACCAAGGGATTTTATATATTTCTTTTATGTGGTCCATTTGTTAATGTTTTCATGTGTTTATTTTAGGTGCATTGACCCTTTTATTATTTATTAAATGGTGTGTAATATTGTGAGTAATCATGTTGTTAAGTTAATTAATTAAAATATGTCATAAGAAAGTAATTAATAGATTTGTTTGTGTAAGAGATATGTAAGTTGATTTTGGAGTAAGAAACACTTCATCTTCTTTGAAATTCGAATTTATCCTTGGAGGCTAATTTTAGAGACTTGTGGGACAAGTTAAACTTGTCCCATGCCTCTTAAATTTACATACCAACCTTACCTATGGTTGGAGAGTTAAATTTATCCCTTCTTTATGCATTTTTGTAAGTCATGTTGAATGTTTTTATTACACTTTTCTTACATGTTTTAATTTCAGTCCTTATGGGGTGTGGGCTTGATTTGAGTGTGTAAGTAAAAATGTCATATTATTCACCCACCTATTGATTATGCATTAGAGAATGAAGTTGAATTTGGTGTTGGGGTTGAGGATGTGTGATGTGGCATCCTACATGGATCCACCTCATCCTCTTCCCTTCCCTCTTCTATAAATTGGAATTCTTTAGCTTGTTTTTGGGTTACTTCACTTTTGCATACTTCATTTTGGGAAACTTCTTTTGCTATTTTGGAGCTCTTGCTTTTGGAGAAGATTGGAGATTGTTGCATGCTTGTAGATTGTTGATCTCTTGGACTATTTTGCATTAGAGAGATTGTTGTTATACAACCTTGGAAAAAATCCATCATGGAGAGGTAGGAGCTTGGATCTTGAAATGATCTTCTTTCATTTTTATGTTTATGTGAATGGTTGAATGTTTGAGTGTGTTTTTTTATTTGTTGGCTAGTTGGGTAGATGACTTAGGGATGGTGTAGGAGAAGGATATGGGGTTTATTTTTTGGGAGGTATAAGTGTGAAGGGATTTGGGATTTTGGTTCCACCTTACAAATAAATAGCTTGCATTTCTTTACTCGTTATGGGGTGCTATAAGAGGTTGGGGAGACATAAGGAAATGCGACGAATAAGGGATACTTGGGAGAGGCATAAGGGTATGTTAGGGATTTGAAATGATATGTATTTAGGAGGCATAAGTAGCATCCCCCATAGTTTATTGCTCCTTTGGCTTGCATGCTGAAGCCCGATTTTTGTTTGTTATGTCTTAAAGTGGTTGCAAAATACTATTCTGTTTTGGACTATGTTTTGAATGTGAAAAATTGCATGTGAAAGATTTCCTTTGTGATGTGGAAGCCTGTTGTTGCCATGAGTTGAGTCACATTTCTTATTGCAATGTGGTTGGGGCTCGGGGGCCAATGAAGAAGGATGGCTTCTCCTTTCATTGGATTTCTTGGTTGGGTGGAGAGCGTTGCCTCTCCCCTTCCTTTTTGTGATAAAGATTGGAGAATGATGGATTTGCATGTTATTCTGGAGCAAAGGAAAAGATAGTTTTGATAGTCCTTGTTGAGATTATTATTTATTGTAACCCTTTCCCACTTTGAAGTGGATGAACATGTATTTTATTGGTGATGGAATGATATTATGCATTGGCTATGGAAGTTGTAATTCGAAGTATGAAAGAGATGTAATTTGTTTTTCAGTATATTGAAATTGAGGAATGGAAGAAGAAAGTTGTAAAGATATCATTTTTGAATTAATAAAAGTTGTATTATTTTCCACAAAGGGAGTTACTGCTGTTTAAAATATGTGTTGAAATATGTTGAGGAATTTTTGTTTGAAAGAAAGAAATATGTATGCAGAAATGTATGATATGGAAATCAAAACTGCATATTTGGGTGTTTGTAAATTTTGATTTAAATGAACTTAGTATGTTATATTTGTTTGGAATGAATTTCTAGTTTGAGCTTAGTAAATGCAAATAGATCAATTCGAATTTGAAGTTGTAGAGCTCTATTAGACAACTTATCAAACTAACAATTATTTTATTCAAAATGCATAGAACGACCCCTGTAGCAATGAACAATAAAATGAAACATTAAAATTTAACTTAGTATGATTAAGGCACCCCAAACAAACTAAACCACTTAAGAAATGGTTATGGATCCTTTCAAATCGAACAAGGCACAACCTGCATCGTTTTGTTGTCAAAATTGAGAAATTTCAAATTAATTTTTAATCAAGAAAATTATACCTTACAATCCATCCTAAATCCCTCTAAGATAAACCATCCATGTCTGTTTGGAATGTTGAGAAAGGAAGGAGGTTGAATTGAACAAAATTTATAAGTTGAATTTTACCAGTTTTCATTTTATAAGCCTGTAGATCGTTTTCCTCAAAATTGACCCTTAAAAATTTATCCAAATTATATCTTAAGGTTTATGTGCAAAGAGGACGTCAAGATATTTCCAAAAAATCCTCATTTTCTAAAAATACATTTCCCTATCAAAAGTTATGGCCTTTTGAAGTTCGCAGATGAGAAAAGGCCTCTTGCATGCCCAGAGCCTCTTGCGCACCCATCTTATGTGCCCTAGAGAAAAGAGTCTCCTCCACACCCATCTTTCGCACCCAGGATAAAATAGTTTCTTCCACACACTTTCTTCCATGCTAGGGAGGAAAGTTTCTTTAAGTGCACCGCAAGAAGGTAGTCTATCTACGCTAAGGATGACTTTCTCTCTCTTAGTGTTTTGTAGGATGATTTGATAAATGTTGTAATGGACTTTGGGATTTCATTGAGAACACTCAAAAGAAAATTATTCCTTAACTTTTCCTAACTAAACCTAGGTTGTTCTTGAGTCTCGAGTGGTTTTTATTTGGGCATTACACGAACTCTCACTCCCATGGCCAATCCAATCACTCCAACTAATCTTGTGGACCCATCTACCTCACTCCTCCAGCCACTTGGATGCCTCCAACTCAGCTAGGTACACTACCTCATCCTTTTCTCCACAAAAGAATGCACAAAAATGGTTTACTCTGTCATTTTTCTAACAAGTGAAATGGTTAAAATGAATGTAATATATGGATTTTTACTTTTTATCCTACCCCGACGACCGAAGTCGGTTTATCTTGACTGACATTGGTCATGTTCCTAACACACCATGGTAAATTTCCTTTGGTGACATCGGTTTATCATATCGATATTGGCTAGCCAATTTGAACCCATTGCACCATTTTTCACAACAAATGATTGCTCGAAACCCTTTTCACCTTACCCAAATTTGACCTTAGCCTAACCACTTAACCTTGTGACCCTATTACCTATGACCCAACCTCATAATTAGTTGGGGCATGTTTTTCCCATAATGTGGCCTTACCTATGGCCATGCCTAAATGAACCAACCCAATCCCAACCATTGTGACACTCGAATTCACTTACTCATTATACCTTGCGATGATGTTACTTGTGTTGTTTAGCCTAATGACCTTACCTTGCTTAATGTCATGTTGTTTATCGACCACATGATTTGGTAACTTCAAACAAACCTATTTCTTGTTCCCACACCTTTCCTAGTTGTGTTTCTAGATCGTATCCTATACCTTGGATACCTGAACCACTTCAACCTTATTTGGATAAACTTATTGACCTTTGATGAAGTGGAGTTTGAGATCTCTTCACCTTGGTACCATATCACATTCTATACGTGTGCATGTGTTTGAATGTCACTACCTATTACCTAAACCAAACTAACCCTTACCTAGAACCCACCTACACTTGTTGTCATCACTTATACTTATATCAAACCACTCACTGAATCCCTCTGTTACCTCTTTATATCCTAGTTTGAGGGAGATCACCTCCACCCATAATTGGGGTAACCTAATATTCACTCATACCACGAGACAAAAATTCTTTTTTTGTCATGGGCGTCACTTATCATTACAAGATATGTGACAAAAATGGGTAGATGTAGACATCAAATTTGGGTCACACTCTCATTAGTCCCCTTTAATTAATTCAAGTAACGTATTCACCTAGCCATGGCCCATTACCTCACATTCATATTAATTTAATTTCTTACAATTTAATTAATGTTCATCCTCACATTATTAATTAACTTAATTAATTTAATTAAGTTAATTTACACATCACCTAGACACCTCACCATGGACTTATTCCTAGCCTATTAATTAACTAAGATTGAGTCTCTACTTATCTTAAACAATTGGGACTCTTTCAAACCCTAAAATTAAAGTCCTATTCCTTCTCTAACAACACTCTCACTTATCTAAGCGCCAACCCTCACTTGAGACCCAGATTAGCAATCAAGATCACACCAAACATAGTAAAGATTAGGATATTTTTGGTAACTTTGACTAATTCACGCTATACAACGTCGGTCACATAAATTACCATCGATTCCTTTATATACAATTTTACAACTCTTTACATGAGTTGGTCATTTAGTTTTTGGATTTATAATTGCAATCAAGCGTGAATCTTAGAGCCATTACTTCATCTATATGAAGTCTACACACCACTAGAGGGAAACACAAACAACAACTTCTCTTCCAGAGCATTGGATTATCGGCAGAACACACAGTTTGCACTATCGCATCACCGGGTGGCCATCACCTTTCTTATCAACCATTAGCCACCATCGTTCATGAGATCTTCATAGTAACAAGGAATGTGGTTTTCATCATCTGTTCTTACTTTACCGTAGATCTTTTACTTCTTTTAGTATTTCCATTTCTACTATTACCTAGATATCTCCATCTTCCCACCAATCCACCTACCCAACCATTTCAAGTCTTTCCACCTTTCCTAACCTCTTCCTCTGCATTCTTGAGTCTTCTCAGTTATATTACAAGCCTAACCACACCTTCCTCACTCTCTGTGCAATCAAAGAGAGGCCCAAAAGCCATTTTTATTAAGTTATTACCCATTTCCCCTACTGACGTTGGTTTACCCTACCATCGTTGGTTTCATCCCTATACCAAGTGTCATTCACCGACCAATTTCGATCTCTATGTCATTTTATAACCTCTAACCTAAGCACACTTTCAATTCAACCAAAACCAACCCAGACCTCACTTGATCAATCCTAGACCCTTTATTAGACCTCTGTCAGACTGCAAAACCTAGAACAACCTACCAAACCTCCAGATCTAATTGTAACTTTTCTTATTAGATTAGATTTACTTATTGTATTAGCACAAGATACCTAAATCATAAAACTACAGTAGGATTTCCTTATTTCATGGTATTTGTTGCATTAAATTGTATTTGAAAGTGGATTGACACCTTCTAGGAAGCACCTCACTTCCCGGATCTAGCACTCGCTAGGCAGTCCACTAACCTATATTATTAATTCTATTTTGTGGTCTTGTTTTGTTTCTTACAGGTCATTCCTCCTAGCCAAAGGGAATATCTCCATGATCAACTCAGATCAAAAGTCAATAATGCACACATTATACCTTCGACGTTCAATTTTATAGGTATTCCTCCTAACCTCTTACCTTATCTATTTTACATAAACTATTCAATTAAATAACAAGAATTATTCCATGAATGAAACTATGTTCCTTTGACCGCATGTTAGCTAGAAAAATTATAGTTGTAATCTCCTTCTTCTTTGAGATGCGGGAACACTCCAATGTGTTGAATAAGTGTACCAAAACATTGTTGTGAGATTTTCATTGAGTGCACTTGTGATGAGTTCTTGATCCTACAAACATGATGATATTTGATTGAGGATTATTGGGAGTGGTGGATATGATGAAAGAGAATAAATTTTATTCACATGGGAGGGTCAATTCATGTTTTAGAGGTTGAAATACTCCATCAACATTTTGGTCTTGATCTTCCCATGTTTATGATCTGGATCATGCGTAAACTTGGTCTAGAGATTCTCTATAATTCTTCTAGAGATTCTATATAATTCTTCTTGATCTTTCCAATTCAAATTAATGGAGAAGAAATATCCTTCTTCGATGGATTAAACCATGATGAATCCCATATGTGAAAATAAGGATGGCTTGAATCATCCAACTTGTTGCATCAAAGTGTTCCATACAAAATTCATCTCGTGGTGATGTTTTGCGAACTGCAAGGGTTTTATCTCCTGTTTGAACCATGAGACAACTTCATGGCCTTGAAATTATGGAAAAAATTTGTTAGATATGAGGAATGTGAGTTGGCACAAGTGACTTGAGCCCGATTGAAATTATTTCTATTTCTTAGCACGTCATGTCTAGGGCATCTATTGTTATTAAGTTTTCACAATTTTCACCTTCTAATGGTTTTTTCTTGTTTGGAGTATCACCGGTTTCAAATTTTTCCATTTTTAGAAAATTATTATATCTAGACATGTGGATCCTTATAAACTTGCTATTATTTATTGGAGTTCTTCTAGATGTCGGATTGCAATGAAATTGGTCTCAAAATTTTGGGTTTTGCTTCAAGACCTTCAACTCCAATTTTTGAGGTTTTTATTCCCATATAACTCTATACATATTAAAGGTAACTTTCCAAGCTGTAATTTTCAAATGGATGTTGCAAATTATAGTGCCAACATAAACAAAAATATATAAATATAATCTAACATTTAAAATAAAATCAAATTAAGAGAGAGAGAGAGAGAGAGAGAGAGAGAGAGTTTAGTGAGAATTAATGGGGATGTGCAGGCATGATGAATGTTGGTGCTAGGGGGTTGTGTGTGGTAGGATCCATCAGCTTGCAAGGAGAGTGACTCATCCTCGTAGCACTTTTAAAATAATCAATCTCCATGCATAATAAAACAAGCACTCTACTCAAGACTCATAGGAACTAATCATGGTCAAACCAAAGTTAATGTTGAAATTTAATAGTAGTTGAATAGTTCCAGCAAGAGAAAATGTGTCATAATTAAATAAAGAATAGATTATGTAAAATTATGCTTAGTGAAGCTATAAATAATAGTCCTTTCTTATAAATGATGCATTTCTTGTTGATCTGGATGAGTCACAACCTTTATGGAATAAATTTTCCTACTATACTTGGCCTCTACAAAAATCCTAGCATAGCTCTTGACCAAATATGGGACAAAAGTCAAAGTTTCAGGAAGATTTCAACTACTTGATCTTTTCTCCTACTCTTTATCTTTTATTTTGAGATGGTGTTGCATTGACTAAGTGATCTAAAAATCAAATTTAACTAGCAATTGTGCACACACTTAACTTTGCTTTGTATTGATTTTTGATATAAAAATTGACTATTATATCCTTTTTATTTTTAATAAAAGAATTAAAAATGAAAGTACTATGTAAAAATATAAAATAAAGAGATGAATCACCAATAATTTGACACAAGAATTGATAACGGAGTTTGACACTTGTGGCCTACGTCTCAGGTCCTGGTTGAATGGGACTGATCTATTAAAATATTGAAAATAAATATTTAAAAATATTTCTACAAGAATATGATCTTCTCATCATGTTCCTCTACCAAAAATAATAGGAGTCACTTTTTACTTCATCTCAAAATTCCATCTCTAGCTCAAGTTATGAGCAAAACAATAACACAGTCACTTTCCCGTGTCTATACTAGTAAAACATAGCTCCTTTTATAACATTTCATAGCTCTGGGTGCAATGGTTGGGTGCCTATCTTTTTACCCAAGTGGCCCAGGTTCAAATCCCACTCCATGTGGGGTGCATTTTACATAGGGATAAGATCCCACATTTGTTGGGCGTGAAAATAGGAAGGCATTTATATAGGTGGGTGGTGTATGTAGTTATTGGCTTAAGAGCTATCTTATCCCCAAGGATGGGGTGCTCAATGTGGGTGATTGGAGAGATAAGAGGTGTGACATGGTAGGTATTTGTGCTTGGATATTTTAATATATGGCAGTTTGGAAAATGTGCATTGAAAAATAAGGATAATAGTTGGAAATTAAATAATGTGGCCAATGTGGAGTATTAAATGGGTGTGGCTAAATTTTTAATATTATTATTTATTTATTTTCCATATTGCCACGTGTCACTTTTCCATTGGTCCACTTGATGAGCATGCACATGTTCAACCTGTGCATAATCCCCAAAATTTTCCAGTTACCCGAAAATTTCAGCGAGCCATAACTTTTGCATACGAACTCCGTTTCCTGCAAACGAGATATCAACGGAAACATCTAATTTTTCTCCATGCCATGGAACTAACTGAAAATAATTTTGAGAAGATCTTAGATCAGTGTTTCTCTATGAGGATCCTCTGGATCACTAAGGAAGAGAAGTTCCTTTTTATCCTACTATCCCACGTATGTCTCTTTCAAAATCTTCCCTGTGTGTCGTTTTGGCTAGAATAATCCTCATTTATGCCAAAATAAGAGCTTTGGAATAGGCGTGGATATCCAACACAACATAATGGAAAGGGTTTTTGTCACATGTTGTAATTACAAGTTTTCTCGGATGACATATATGCAAAATGTGGGAGCATGCCCATGGCACGTGAACTATTTGACAGAATAACCCAAAGAATCTGGTTTCATGGAGTGCATCGATTACATGTGTGCACAAAAAGGGCTCATTGAAAAATCCCGTGAACTATCTAGAAAATGCTTTTGGTAGGTTTTAAAATAAAAATCCACAACTGTTTTAGCATCTCCTCAACGAATGTCAGAATGGGGAATTTTGGGTGTGTAGTGGAAGCCATAAAATTTTTAGCTCCTCCCAAACCTGGTAAAATAAGAATTTGAAACAACGTACAATTTACTCTTCAAATCATAGTGACAAGGTTGGATCTGTAGATGACTTGGTATTGGTAGAGAAATATGTAAAAGTGTGGATTTATGCTCAGCACGTGAACTATTTGACAAAACGCCTTGAAGGAAGATAGTTTTATTAAATGTCATGGTTGCGAAGTGCTCACAATGGTGGTCATGATGAGACTTAAAGGTTGCTCAAGAAATTTCCCAGCCAGATGTTATCCCTTGGAGTGCCATGATTGTGCATATGTGAAAATGGGTTCATTAGAAAAGCTTTAGAAACTTTCAAGCAAATGCAAAATGGTGGAATTGTGGATGCACACAAACTGCTTTATGAAATGCCTATATGAGTTGCTAAAACAAATACCACAATTTCAACCAAATTCATTTCTCCAGGAATGATAGGATCTATCCCTTCTTTTATGGGTTACTTTCTCTGATAACTGCATAAGTGGAATCATGTCTTAAGTTTTATTGTTTTAATAAATCTGGGTGTTGTGGAATGTATTATATCTGTGATATTTTAATCTTCAGAAAATTACAGATCTAGGCATAAAAGTGATACCTAGAAACATACTTTACCTTAACTAGTCTTATGGTTGCATGTACGAAGGCGTTTAGAATATAATAAAACTTGGTTATAATGGATTGAGCGATATGGGTATGTGATGTTTACCCGGTATGTATATCGTTATAAATTATATATAAAACCTTGCATGCATCATCTAGTTGTTTATATAGGAGAATTGTAAAAATGTGAATGTTGTAATAAGCCGAGCCATGCATCTTGGGGTGGTTTTAGTTATATCAATTTCTTGGTGTGGTTACTCTTGCTCTATTTGATCGAAATCATATCGATTTCTATTTCAGGTTGTTCTTTCTTTGTGAAATGAAATCACTTAGATTCTGTATACCCAAATTCTCTTCCCTGTGGCTTAGTAGTTTATGGGTTTACGTGTTGACTATAAATCCTTCCTTGAGGAAGAACTCTCTCGTTTCTGAGGTTACTTAAGTATCACATGGTCTTCCAAGCCTTTGTATCCAAAATTAATCTTGGTAGGAAAATTATGGGATCTTAATGGTCAACCTTAAGCATTATGTCATCTTGGAATGCTCGTGACCTTTCTGTTTTTCCCTGGTGGATTATAGGCTAAGAAAATTATCTGTTTATGTTATCAAGTTGAGTACATTTTTTGACGTTAATAGTGATTTGGTATTAGCCAATTGAAAATGACAATGGATTATTTGTATGTTAAGTTGAAGCTAAGGATCTATACGTAAGTATATCATAATGCTAATCATTACTATGGTTAGGAAATATCGTGGTGAACTTAAGGGGATACACTGTTAATATAAACAACAATGACCATTTGATTAATAAGTAAATATTTTACTTGGTACCCTGGAATGATGCATTGATGCATCATAACATTGAGCATAACTTTAATAGACTATATTATGGGTTGTAGAGTCCATTCACTGTTAATACAAATAGTAATATTATTTGAATGATATATATATATATATATATATTGTTTATTATGCAGGAATGGTATATATATATATATATATATCTAAATTAGATACTTAGGTAACTTATGGTACTTAAGTATTGTTCCATTTTATAGACTATCTATCTGAATCATACTAGAAGAATCATATTACCTAATAATTATTGAGTTCAAATCAATAATATTAGTTATTGAAGGAAACAAGGATTGTTGACTTACATGGTTTGCAAAGTTAAAATATTATAAGCTACTATTACCTATTTGGCTAAGTCAAGAATTATTGATACTCGAATCAAAATATGGGAGAGTATATAAGTAATAGTAACTTAATGTTACGAAAGTATAAATGAATGATAACGTTTTGTTTTTCCTTGTTGGTAGTGTGATTAAAACTTGTATGTTTACATTTAGGTTGCTATATCTTAGTGATGCATACATCCTTGAAATGTAAAGTGGTTTTCTTGAATTGTTATAATTATGACTTATCCTCTTTAATCAATAAAGTGATTCTAACTTAATGCAATATTTCCTTTATGAAAATACTAGTTGGTGTAAGTTGTTAAAGGAGGTATAGATCTTATCATGCCAGTTCATATGAACTGATAGTTGCTAACAATTTTGTAGATGGACTACTTGAAAGATGAAAGGAAGATGAAGTTTTAAATGTTGCATTTATTCTATTGACTGAAGAAAGTTGAATTGTATTACTTGTTGTATTCATCAATAAATTAAGTACCATTGTATTTTTTATTAATGAGGGCCAATTAGCCTAGTTATATGTATTAATTCCAAAAAGTGAAATTGTAAGACTTACACTGTATTTAGGAAAATATGTTTTATCTCATTTTAAAGAAATGAATAAGAGGCTTTCATATAATCATTGTGTGTTAAATTGCATCAGATGTTGCAAGGTAGTTTATTAAACTTAGTTGCATATATGATTGTAATTAGGAGGAATCACACATTAATATATATGTTAAATGTAATTGAGTTTGACATCTTATAGTGCCCTTTTAGGGTGAAATTGATGACTAAATCTCTGGTGTGTTGTGTTATTTTCCTTGATAACATAGAAAGAAAATCTAAATAAAACAATCAACCTTAGTATAAAACTCTCACATAACTACCTTCTCGTGTGTTCCTTCTTAACACAAAAAAAATATTAACCATAGGGTGAACCTAAATCATTAAACTCGATAGAAAATTATAGCTTAAGGAAAAAAAATACCAAGTTAGATATTATCACCTTAGCCTGTATGCTTAGCGATATTGTCGTGTACCCAACAACTAGGAATGACATGGTTAAATTTTTTTCTTGAGTATGGGGTATCCTCCTAGGATTAGTAATCGTGTGTGTTTTAAGGAGAATGTGTTTTCTTAAGGTAGTATTCCATGAGAAAACAATCTTTAACATAATGTAAAACCATATTGGCCCAACACACTTGTAGAGTGAAGGGTGTTAGGTTTCAAGGATCGCCAACTACTATTGAAAGTCACCTTTAGCATTTGGGATTATAAATGAACTCAAAAACCAATTTTTATTATCATTTGAGAGTCTATGGTACAATGTTAGGAGTTGATTTTATAACTTAACAAAATTTTAATTTATGATTAATTTGTGAAAGGCTAGGCTAACCTTGAGATGGTATGCAAGGAGAAAATCACAATTGAGATCTTTCAGTAACATGTTTAAATCACCATGTTGAGAGAAAATAAATCCATGATGCGTAAAATCTAATGTGAATCTTAAAATATTTAAACAAAGTGTTACTCCATTTTGTGCTACAACTTGTCCCATTATGAAATGAATGTTTGATGTGAAAACATGTAATCATATGCTTGAGTCAATTCCCTAGGATGAGAGATAGTAGTGTCATGAGCATGCAAATGTAGCTTATTAACAAATTGGTTATACAAATAATTTCAAAACACTATTTAAATCAAACTAAGTGAAATTATTTTAAGATGAATGTAAATGATTCAAGTGGATCCTATATTTTAGTTACCTACACATGATAATTTTGAGTGTGAATCCCCTTTAACCCCTCTCAACACAAGAGTGTCAGCTTGACAAGAAGTATTGAATTTACCTAGAGTTACATGAAGATTGTTGGAGATAAGGGTGTTCAATCACTCTAGTTGTGACCTTAGTAAGGTGTGTAAAATTTATAAATGAATGTCTCCTTGTAACATGCATCTAATACTTAATTTCCCAAGAATCCAAACTTGGTTGAGTGTGAAATCATACTCCTTGGGACCTTTATGATTAAGAATTTAAGTGAAATAGATGGGATATATGGTTAGTTGTAATAACTTAAAAACAAAATAGAGTAACCTTAGAAATTAAATGCTAATCTGAAAACATCACATCATCTATTTATCCTTGAACTAATAAACTTCCTTTGTTTCATGTCAACCTTAACCAAGATAAATTACAAATCCAAAAAAACATTCAACTTAGAATACAAATCATTAAAACAAACACTAGTAGCTCTGTAGGACCACATTCCTATCAAAAATCAGGCTACATCATTCTATTGCGATAAGATAAAAGAGAAAAGTCACAATAAAACCACTGCAAGTAAAAATTTAAGTAAGATAAAAATAATGTAGCCTAGATAAAGAAGAATGAAGGAATCCATGAAAAGTGATTGTCAAATAAGTAAGGTCAATAACAAAATATGACTGTAATAAATGTACAAACTAGGAAAGTGTTGTGTTACGGATGGTGCATATATGAAAGTTTATATTGTAGTAGAATTATTGTGTTATGCCTTGTCATTTGGGAAATGTGGCCTTGATGTGTTTCATCTTACCTATGTGGTATAAAATTTGTGCAAATGTCTCATGAGTATGCGTTGTCCTAAGAAATCCCTTGTGTTGTCATGTATAAATAAATGTAAGTAAAAAAACATTATTCTGATATTTTACTATTGTATTTGTGTGTCAAAATTGTGGGCGATACACAAATTACATAGAGCATCAATGATAATTCTCTTATAATTCCACGCCCTTAGTCTTAGAGGTTATATTGGATATGTATTTCTGAATTTTGGCATACATAATCTCTTTTCTTGTCATATGTCATTCATTTATGCTTTCATATGTTTAGTATGTTGGTCTTGGTGTTACCCATATCATAGGATTAATATATAAAGGTGGTACTAAGGATTATTTAATCATTATATTGAGCACTCGAGTCTTATTGTATGGTTTAGAGGTTACCCCAGAAAAGTAGCTAAGCTATAAAAATTGCATATTGTGATCCTTCATTTACAATTTAGTTTTATTTGAAATTCTATTATTCTTGATATTGAGATTTATCCAAGTAATTTCATTACAAGTGGTATTAGAGCTTGATCTAAGACAAAATTATGTCAAACCCTAATTTTGAAGGTTTGGCTATATATAAAAAATGGTAGCGCATTTTTCTATAATTTGTTTTGTGGTGGTGTGGAATCGGTGAAGTAAGATCCTCTCCAAATTTTTAACAGTTTGGACTTGTTTTGCAAAATTTATAGTAGTTTCAATTATTTTTTCATTAATCGGCCTCCTAGGTTGCAATTTTGGGATTTTTTTCACGTTTCATATATTTTCAGAAAGCTTTCAAAAAAATAAAGGGTTTTTATCTATATTCACATGTATTCGGAAAATAAATTTATGAAACTTAAAAACCATAAATTTTTACCCTAATCCTTATATCTTGAGATCCATTCCCTACATCATGATCGAACTATCAACTCGAGGCCAAGAGATAGGTCAAAAAGTCCATGAATGACTCCAAATAAATAAGATCTTTATTTAGAATTGTAGTGTGCCCTTCATACTCTGTGTTGTTTCTAGTCCCCATGCGCCATGGGGATCAAGATAACCCTTTTCTAGTTGTCAAATAAGTGCATTTGGAACCCTTTCCCCAAGGACTGTAGGATGGTCATTGATTGTTGGACTCATGTTGGGTTGTCATTTTGACCACTGAAGTAGGGATCAAAAATAAAATTAGCTATGGAATACATTTAAAATATGGTGGTAATAAAAATAAAGAGAGTAATGTTGAATTTATCCTTCGCGTGATATATGTATCTTTGTGCCTTCAATTCGTGAGGTGATTTCATTTGCCTTACGATTCGTTCAACTCGAGAGCATTTTGAGGTTTGAGTTTGTGATAGGTATGTAGTTTTTACTATGTTTATCATTGTCCTAATCAAATTATTTTATAGATAACATTAAAACTAATCTGCATAATATTTTAGTGAAAATATTGTTTTGATAAGGTGAATGCAGTAGCGGGGATTTGTTTTGGCTATGAATTTTGAAGTAATAAATAATTTATCAATTATCTATATTAATTATTTCACGTATAATAATTAAGGTAACGAGAGTAATTTTCAAATGAATATAATTAAATTATCTAATATTCTTAACTATACCTAAACTCCTTCAAATTATAAGAGCTTGTTCCAAACCTTCTTCCAAGGAAATAAAATCATGGAATATTTGGTAATTATGATAATGATGTGCCAAAATTAGCAGGAACTTGAAAATGTCATAACTTGTGCTTTGGGTGTCCGTTTGAGTTCGTTCTTTTTGAAACCACATGTTTTGATGAGATAAATTCATTGGTCAACTTTCCCTACTAATTGGAGCAATTTTTGGCATATTTTTGGGCCCAAAATCCACAATCTTGAGGTTGAAAATTAGGATTTAAGTTGTAGTTCGGTTTTTCCTAGTTTAGGGCATTAGTTAATTTTATTCTATTAGTTGAATTATGAGTTGGAAAGTTGGAAATTCCTCTAATTTAGGCATGTAGAAGATGCATGGAAATTTCTATGCCTGTACGAATAAGCATGCAAACTTACTAAGAATAGTAGGTTCTAGTAAACTGCTAAAAATAGTAATTTCTGCCATTTAGAGTAGATTTAGTCAAAGTAAGTTAGATTTTTCTAGGAAAATAAAGTTGAGTGTTGTTTTCCTATTTAGGAAACATTATAACTCATGATTTAATAATGAAGAAGAAGATCTATTTTCTTTTGGAGTTCATATTATTTACAGTATATTGAGTTTGTATAGAATTTGGCTACATTATATGGTATTACAGTTGGTTCGAGTATTAAAAAAATGGCAGGAAGAGGAAGAGGAAGAGGAGGCAGATACCCAGATGAATAGAAATATGCAATATCTGTAGAGGAAAGTTGTTGTGCTTGCTATAATGATAACCCAAAGAGGAAATTAAGGTGGAGATGACACAAATGAAGAAGAAGTTTGTGAAGAGGAGGAAACGTAAGCGCCACCCTTAGCTTTTGAAGAAAGGATGCTTCGAGCATTAGAAGGAAAGAATGATGGGATAATATTTGATGTTTTAGAGTATGGAGGTAGTCTAAAACTAGAGGACCTGATAGACTGGTTGACTAGCATGGGGAAATTTTTTGAGTGGAAGGCTATGTCAGAAGAAAAGAAGGTAAAATTTGCATGCACGAAATTTAAAGGTCATGTTATGTTATGGTGGGATCACCTACGAATGAGTGGTCAAGAAAGGGAAAGAAATAAGTAGGACAGGAGTAATATGGAGAAGAAGATGAAAGATAAATTTCTCCTGTGGATTATGACATGAGGTTTAGAATATCGAGACAAAACTTATAAACAATGCTAGAATACATAGATGAGATATACAATTTTTCCATCCATGTAGAGCATGAAGAAATTGAGGAATAAATGGCTACAAGGTATGTAAATGGATTAAAAATTTCTAGTCAATATGAGATAAGTATGCATAGGATTAAGAGCATGGAGGATGCTTATTAATTATCCTTAAAGGCCGAGGAAATATTTTTTTCAAAGTTTTAGGAGATCACATGGAATGAATAGGGAGCCTCATCTTCCTTTCGAGGACGAGATGGTTTCAACCAAGGTAGGGGAGAATCACCTTATGGAGTGGAAAATAAGGAAGATACGAGAAAAGATTCCCAGAATCAACAAAGAGGAAGAGGATTTTCTAGGGGAAAAGGATATGCTAGCGATAGAGGATGGGAGGCTCCACGTAGACCATTTTTTTGTTATAGATGTGGTGAAGAGGCCCATTGGGATTTTGAATGTCCACATTCTTATACACATGACAAGAGACAAGTAGATACTCCAAGAGTAAATCTCGTTGAATCTAAACAAGTAGAAGACAAACATGATCTATAAATTCCACCAGATGTTGGAGAAAATCTAATGATCAAGAGGATGATGATTTCTCCAAGAAAGGATATCAAGGGGGATGCATGGGTTGCGTTAAAATATTTTCAAAACAAGATGCACTTCTGGATAAAAGGTATGTAATGTTATTATTGATGGTGGTAGTTGTGAGAACATGGTTTCAAATGAGATGGTTGAGAAATCGGGTCTGCATTGTGAGAATAATATTAACCCTTACTGTAATGCATGGTTTAAGAAGGGTAATGAAGTTACTATTGATAAGAGATATTTAATAATTTTTTCTATTAGGAACAATTACAAGGATGAGATTTTATGTGATGTTATTCCTATGGATGCATGCCATATGTTGCTACGAAGACCATGGCAATTTGATATAAAAGTTATTCATGACAGGGGAAAGAATACTTATACTTTCTAGAAGGATGGTACAAAAATAGTTTTTCTACTTCTTAAGGAAGAGGGGAAGGTTGAAAATATGTTTTCTAAAAAGGAATTTGTGAAGGAGGAAAAGGCAACGAGTTTTTGTTATGCACTAGTCATAAATAAGGATGAACCTGCAAGTGCACAAATATCAATAGAAATAAAATAATTAATAAAAGAATTTTCTGATGTTATTCATAATGAGCTACCAAACGGATTACTACCCAAAAGATATATTCAACACCATATTGATTTGATTCTAGGGTCTTCACTCCCAAATTAAGCGAGGTTATAGGATGAGGTGACATTGTATGCAGAGTTAAATAGGAAAGTGACATAGCTCGTGAGAAAGGGGGCCGTAAGGGAGAGCATGA
Source organism: Taxus wallichiana var. yunnanensis (assembly GCA_018340775.1). Classification (NCBI taxonomy): domain Eukaryota; kingdom Viridiplantae; phylum Streptophyta; class Pinopsida; order Cupressales; family Taxaceae; genus Taxus; species Taxus wallichiana. Next base: position 685,610,036 of record CM031238.1, on the reverse strand, counting down.
GTCCATGTGCAACCCCAAATTTATTAACACCAAATAAGGATGGAACATGGAGAATGTGCATGGATAGCAGAGCAATCAATAAAATTACAATCAAGTATAGGTTCCCAATACCTCACCTTGATGATATGATGGATGTGCTTGTTGGATCTAGGTATTTCACCAAGATTGATCTTCAAAGTGGTTACCATAAGATTCATATCAGAGAAGGAGATGAGTGGAAAACAACATTCAAGATAGGAAATGGATTATATGAGTGGTTGGTGATGCCATTCGGGTTATCCAATGCACCTATTACTTTTATGAGACTGATGAACACCGTGCTTTACGGGAGTATAATGGTAAGTTTGTTGTGGTTTATTTTGATGATATCTTGATCTTTAGTAAAACTAAAGAAGAACATATGAGGCATCTAAGGGTGATATTTGAAGTGTTAAGGAAAGAGAAACTCTATACAAATATGAAGAAGTGCATGTTTATGCAAGAGATTTTGGTATTCTTGGGCTTTATTATTTCAGTAGATGGGGTATAGATGGACTCAGAGAAGATAAAGACAATTATTGAATGGCCTAATCCACGAAGTATAGTAGAGGCAAGAAGATTTAACGGTCTAACAACATTTTACATAAAGTTTATTAAAAATTGCAACAATATTGTAGCACCTATAAAAAATTACACAAAAGGAAGGGATTTTTTTTTGGACAAAGGCAATCGAGGATAGTTTTTAGTTCTTGAAGAAGAAGGTGTGAGAGGCACCCATTTTGGCACTACTGATTTTGATAAAGTGTTTGAGGTGATGTTATACCTCACATGTGGGTATTGGTGCGATTCTAAGTCAAGGTGGAAAGCCAGTACCTTTATTTAGTGAGAAACTGAATGAGGTAAGAAAGAACTAATCTACTTATGATGTGGAATTTTATGCAATTGTATAAGCATTGAGGCATTGGAGGCATTACTTAGTGCCTAAGGAGTTTTTGTTATTTACAAACCACATAGCCCTGAAGTATGTGAATACACAAAATAATTTGAATAGTAGGCATGCAAAGTGGGTATCTTTTTTAAAGGGTTATACTTTTCTCTAGAAGATAAATCGGAAAAAAATTAAGTTGCGAGATGCATTGAGTAGGCGTGTATCTTTGTTTACCACTATGGAAAATGAGGCGGTGGGGTTTGAATTAATAAAGGGTTTGTATTCTTCTAATTATGATTTCAAGAATATTTTTAAAAGGTTAATTCGTCCATTTTTAGATAATATCGGGGAGATGTCCATGATGAGTATATTTTATAGGATGGCTATCTATTCGATGGATGACAACTATGTATTCTAGTTGGGTCTATGAGAGAGAATATAGTGAAAGAGTTGCATATCGGAGGATTGGATGGGCATTTTGTTAAAGATAGGACCATAGCCTTGGTAAAGAAAGAAATACTATTGGAAAAATCTTAAAAGAGATGTGGTAAGATATGTGGAGGGATATCAAATTTTCCAAGTTTCGAAAGGCCATGCACATAATACATGGTTGTATATGTCGTTTCTTGTTCTTAAAGGGCCGTGGAAATATTTGAGTATGTATTTTGTTTTGGGATTGCAAAAACAAAATGAGGTAATGAATCAATTTTTTTGGTTGTTGATAGGTTTTATAAGATGGTTCATTTTATTGCATGTAAGAAAACAAGTGATGCGACAGGCGTAGCAAATTTTTTTAGAGAAGTTTGTTTGCATGGTGTTCCAAAAACCATTACTTCAGATAGGGACACAAGGTTCTTAAGTCACTTCTGGAGGACTTTATGGAAGAAGTTGGGAACTCAAATACAGTTCATCAATTCCTATCATCCTCAGACCGATGGGAAAACAGAGGTGGTAAATCGAGTTTGGGAAACTGTTAAGTTGGGGAATAGTTGAAACAATGGGACTTAGCATTACCACGTTTGAGTTTGCAAATAACAGTTCCATAAATAGATCCATAGGAAAGTATCAATTTTTGAGTGTGTATGGGAGTAATCATAATGGGGTGTTATATTTGGTATAACTACCAATTGATGGTAGAGTCAGTGATGATGCGAAGCATTTTCTAAACATATACAACAATTGCGGGAAGAAATGCGGAAGAAGTAATGATAATTATAAGGAAATAAAAATGTGCACATATGGATAAATGCATTTATAGTTGGAGAGTTGGTTATGGTATACCTTTGGAAGGAAACATTTCCAAAAAGAACCTATAACAAGAGGAAGCACAAGAAGATTGGTCCTTGTAAAATTGTGAAAAAAATTAATGATAATGCTTAAGAGGTAGAATTACAAGGGAATTTTGATATTTCTCCAATGTTTAATGTTTCAAATTTGTATTATTTTCATGGGGATGGTATAGAAGGGGATTTTATTGATGAAGGATTAGATTGGAGGCAGTAGGTTCCAATGAAGAAGAAAGAAGAAGTGGATCGGATTCTAGATAACAAAATAATGGACACGCAAAATGGGGAAATGTTTTTGCTACATTGAAAAGGACTAGAACAAGAGGAAAATACTTGGGTCACAGTGGGAGATTAAGAATTTGACGCAGATAAATGGAAGCCATTTAAATAAGACAACTTGCGGGAGTTTCGTTTGTTTATCAATCAAGGGAGAATGATGCGCTAAAATTAACAGGAACTTGAAAATGCCATAACTTGTGCTCGGGTGTCTGTTTTTTCTTTGAAAAAACATGTTTCGAGAGATGAACACACTATTAAATTTTACCTATTGGTTAGAGTGAGTTTCAACACATTTTTGGGCCTGAAATATGCCATCTTGAGACCAAAAATTAGGATTTAAGTTGTAGTTCGGTTTTTTCCTATTATAGGGAATTAGTTAATTTTAGTCTATTAGTTGCATTATGAGTTGGAAAGTTGGAAATTCCTCTAATTTAGGCATGTAGAAGATGCATGGAAATTTTTGTGTCCGTACGAATAAGCATGCGAACTTACTAAGAATAGTAGGTTCTAATAAATTGCTAAAATTAGGAATTTCACTATCTAGAGTAGATCCAGTCAAATTTAGTTAGAGTTTTCTTGGAAACTTGAGTTGGGAGTTGTTTTCCTATTTAGGAAACATTGTAATTCATGATTCAATAATGAAGAAGGAGATCTATTTTCTTTTGGAGTTCATATTATTTGTAGTATATTGAGTTTGTTTAGAATTTGGCTACATTAGATAATGTTTTGTTCAAGGTTTGAGCATTCATGTGAAGGATTTTGGGAAATTATTCACGGGTTTTGTGAATTAATGTTCATATCTTTGGTTACATTCCCATGGTTTTGAGTTTAAGCTTCCTAGTGTGTGGGAAATTATTTTCTTTTGAAATTATTTCTCATCTTATTTCTTTTGTTAAAAAGGACCTCTGCTAGTTCCTCCATGTGTGTGCCAAATTGGAGCATTAGAGTAGGATTCGGCATCCAAAGAAGGCTATATTAGTTGCATGATCCGGGTGTTTTTGGTTGTTTTTTGAGTTGTGTTATAACATATATATTTTTGGATTTTTTTCATATGCATTGAGAGATGCGGTCATGCCCCCTCACTGAATACCTACATAAAATAGTTGTTTTCTTTGAAGAATGCTTTGGAAAATGTTTCAATAAAATATAAATTAAAAGGTGTAAAGACAAACAACTTATCTCTTTCCCTTATTTCCCTCCTGTGCAGAATATGAGTTTTACACGTGTGTCGAGCATGTAAATAGGAGGGGATTTTGGAAAATGTGTTTAGTTCTAGGAAATATGGAGACATGCATGCAAATGGAGAAGCACCTTGTTGGTATAGGTAAAGCCACTCATGCCAACTGTTTGTTAAAATGTCAAAAACAAATGTGGTCACGTGAACTTTATTGATTGATGCACTACACAAAAGTGAGTTATTTGAAAATTCTTAGAAACCTTTTAATTAAATGTGTTTTACCATCTATAAATATGAACTCCACAAATTTTCCATTCTCCTCCTTGCACTGTGCTTAGAAAGGAGTTATGGAACACAGTATGGACTTCCATAAAAGCGTGTTATATAGAGAATAAATTTTAGTTGTTGTAATTGCAAATGCCTTGAGATACACATGTGAAAAATGTGGAAGCATACACAAGGTATAAAAATGTTCGATAAAATACGTAAAAAAATGGTTTCATGAAATGTGATGATTGCTAGATATGCATAAAAATGATGTAGTTGGGGAAGTTTTAAGGCTTTTAAAGAAATACCTAGACCTGATTTCATCTCATGAAGTTCGTGGTTTATGTGTATATATAAAATGGATCAATTAAAAAGGATTTGAAAACTTTCAAGAAAAAGTAAATTAACAATTGTAAAACCAAGAACCACATCCTCTACCAGTGCTGCCCAATTGTGCCTAATTTGGAGTTTTGAAACATTTCTTTCCATCCATCGAGCACATTAGGAGTTGAATATTTATCTTTTATTAGGGGATTGAGATTAGCAGTGTTTGACATTGGTATTGTGGACTACCTAATTAAAAATGGAAAGATGCGAGAGAAGATTAAACAAACCCTACGCATGCATGTGATATATTTGATAAAATTGTTTGGAAGAGTGAAATCCTTTGGACAACAATGCTTGTTGTATGCTAAATGGGTTCATTGAAATATTTTTTTAACCAATTTTGTTGGCTTTGGAATTTCACTTAATTAAAGTGGAGTGCTTATGTTGGCAATGTGGTTTAGTGTTTTGGTTTGTGGTAGTAAAATGTGTTATTGGAAACCATGCGGGAGGCCTTAGTCAACTCAAATTTTTTTGGGTAGTAGTTATTTGTTAGTTAACTATAAGTTACTTGGAGTCTCGTATACGAATGTGGAGTTAAGCACAATGATCGCAATTTGGTTCACAAAAATCCTCTTCATTAGATTAATCTTGTAGATCGTGAGTGTGGACCACTTGGAGTCCCTTGTGCCGCTTCAATTCTCAAACATGCATGGTCATCTTACCCTTCTTGCACGATTTTAATGATTCTAGTTTTCTTATTTAAATGTAGTATAAAATCAAACTAAAGTAGAATAAATTATCAGTGAACTAAATGAGACGTAGTGGCTTATAACAAATTTACCTCTATTTTGTATGCTCCTATAAAAGTAATATGGAATGTAAACTCAACTCCCTATCTACCTTTTGAGATATTTGGAAAAGCTCTTATGTTAGTTTTGGTTGTGGAAACCAGATGCTTGGTATGCTAAATGGGAAACTTTGTAAACATTACTTTTGACGACTTGTGCAATGATAATAAAAAACTATTTTCATGGAGACGCAAAATATTCTTTTAGACCCTAAAATGAGAAAAGAAAAATTAAACCATGTACCCTTTCATGTGGAGTGTCCAACTGAACCCCGGGTTGTTTTTTAGAAGTTTTTTTGACCTTTTTCGTAGCGAGGTTTATAGGCCAACGGGATATTATATATCTTTAAACAACTGCTAAAAGTGAAAAATGTAGATTGGTTTTTAACCATCATTTTGGCTCTGGGTGTTGAAACAGATTTTGGCTTCCATATACATCTAATATTTATATAACACAATTGCTTCAAACCCTCAGTTTGGAGACAAATTCCTCACAAGCTAGTTTTTCTGATAGGTTTTGTAGGCCTCCAGTCGTTAGGCAAAAAAATGCTTGAGTTGATAAAAAATCATAAGAAAAATTGCAAAATCCATCCAAATTTTCTTTAAATAATGACTTTTTAAATTAAAATCAACATTACGACTTTTATGTATTTTTTTATTAAAATTAAAAATCGTGAGTAGTATGTAAAATCGAAGAATAAACCTAGAAAATTTGACAAGAATTCAACACCATCCGTGATAATAGAGTTCGACATTTAGAGCCTACGTCTTTGGGTCCAATAAAGGGACTGATCTATTAAAATCATAAAAAAAAAAATACTTACACAAGTATTGCACAATTTAGACCTTCTCATCGTGTTCCTCTGCAAAACTAATCCTAGTCTCCTTTGGAAGTTTACCAAAATTCCTCTCGTTGGTCTCAAAATAAGCCTTTCAAAAATAGTGTCCACTACACATTACCCTTCAAATAGAACCTATCCCCTTTTATATATGTTTATACACCTCAATCATAGTGGTTAGTCCCCTTATCATTTACCGTGGTGGCCAAGGTTAAATCCTTGCTAAGCGCACCATTTGAGATCCTTGGCTAAGCTTGGTAGTAAAATCCCACATGTGCGGGAGTGTAAATAGCTAAGTGGTTTATATTATATTCACTTTCCATAGTAGATTGGATTATGATACTTTTTTGTCGGAATGTGTGGTTGTTTGGATATGTGTTAAGTTTGGTGGGTGAGGCCTAGATCCACGTTGGAGAGATAAAGAGGTTTGTTAGGATATAAGGTAGATATGTGGTTAGGAGGTAAGCTTGATTTGGAAAAATCCATGGAAGATAAGTGGATAATGAGATATGTTGGTTAAGTGGTATGGAGGTGAGGTAGGTGGGTGGGTCAACTCGGTCTATTGAGTCAACTCAGCTTGCCGAGTCGGGCTCCACTAAGACAACTCCAATGCAAAATGTTTAAAATGAAATAAAATAGTCCCATATTCACCCTGTTAAAAAAACTTGAGAAAATATATACACAAGGTCATCAATGGTAATATGAAGATTGGAGGCATACGACCTTATCAAAGAAAAATGAAGATTGGGAAACCTTGTGTATAAAGAAACATGACTGTAGTAAACCTCCTTGACACCTATTTGAAAAAAAAATTAATATTAGAAGAAATGGTGTTTTTTTCCCTCCTCTCTCTATCCTTATCTTTTGGCTTTGAAAATGAAATGAAATGGAAATTGCATTCTTACTTTCCTCAAAAGTGTTAGGTATTAGTTTTTTTATTATTGGAAAATTGTGATAATGTAAATCATGCTTGATAGTAGTTAGATGCCGTCTTAGTGGTTGTCTAACCATGTCGTGGTTCTAGGTACGTGATACATGAAGAAATTTACAAAACTCTACATGCTTTTGTAATAACGGGTTATCCTTGAATTGCATGTAATATTAAATGGATGTATATCAACACTATGATTATAAACATGAATGTTATTTTATTGATTATTTTATGATATGTAAGAAATGGTAGTATATTGGTATTCTTAAAAAATGGCGTTCATTCTAAAAGTGAAATTTGAATATATATATATATATATATATATATATATATATATATCTTGCTAATGTTGTAGATGTACTTTTTAACTGGAAATGAAATGATATTTCATAGTGTTCTTTTGTGGGTTATTAATGAATGAAATCCTTTGTGTATTTCTAATTACGTTGGAATTTGTAGAAGAACTAAAAAAAAAAAGTATGACTTTAGAGTAAAACCCTTATTTGTCACCCTCTTGTGTGGGAGCACATTAGCTTAAAAAATTGATAATTAAAGGATGAGCCTAGTGTGCATATATTTCTTTAACACCTCTAGTTTATGGTAATATGAGAAAAAAATTAGGATTATGTAGAATCTTGTCTATTGGTCAACTTTGTCTTGAAACCACCTATAGGAATAGAAATGGTTAAGTATTATTTAGAGTAAAAGGGTTAAGTGTAAATGCATAGTATGTTCTTGCATGTTGAAGCTACGTGGGATGCTTTAGATTAAGGCTTGGGTCAATTTTTATTCATATGGGATGTAGGTTCTAAGCTATAGAATTGTAAAGTAGTCTTAAGATTAAACATAGATGGCTATGTAATGATAATACTCAATTCATAGGAGAAGTTAGGAAATGCATTTCCACAACCTTGAAATGTGACCTTGTATAGCTTGGAAAACTAAGGAGGTACCTCACTTGTTACTTGTAATATAATCCCGACTCTTGTGAAATTTGATTGATATAAGATAGACACATAGGTGAAACCTCAAACTACCTTATTCTTAGTTATAACTTATTTTTTATTGAATTTTTTTATAAATTATTCTACATGAGTTCCAATATTTGAGCATATTAACCTATTCTCTTGAACTATTTTTGAAACGACACTAATCAATTATTGAACCATGGTGACTAAAACATTAGGCAAATGTGATTTTAGGTGAAATGGAAACTCTAGTTTGGAGACCGAGAGCTAAGAGACTCTCACATGTGCAATAAATTTTTTTAATCTATTATTGAGTTATGGAAATAATAGTAATAGAGAAAAGAACCAAATAAGTGTATTTGTTATAAGTTAGTTCTAAACTAAAATGAATAATTTGTAGCCTTGTGAATGAGATTATATGTTTGTTTGTTAAGTTCTCTTCAAACCTTTAAGGAAAAAAATGGAATATGAATACGACAAATATTTAACCACGAAAATGTAATATTGTGAAAAGTGCCAATTCATGAAACTCATGTTGTGTTGGTCGTGGTTTCATTCTTTCTCATGTATATAAGTGTGGTGTTGGTTTGCATCTTGTGTCATCTTGCTAATTGCATGTCCTTCATGTTGGTGTAAATGTTGCAAGTGGTGTCGTACAATCTCTTGTGAGTCTTCTTGGTGTCGCATAGTTGTATCAAGTAAAATGTATGTCAAAAAAATTATCCTAGTATTTTGGTCATGTGTTTGGGTCCCACATGGGTGGGCACTATAAGAATATTTAAGTTTTGGAATATCTAAGGTATTCAATCAAATTTAGGAAATGGTTAATAATATGGTGAGTAAGAATGACCTCAACAATGATCTTCATCTACTAGAAGGTAACTTTAAGGATGAAATGAAGATGGGGTTTGAGTCAATGCAAAAGAGAAGACGCTTTCAAGTTTCTCTTTCAAACATGAATAATAGCATGAATTCCCATTCCAATCACATGGTTTCCTCAAGAAATGTGCACATATATCTAAATAACACCAACCAAGGAAGATCCTTAACACATTCGGTGGATATTCTAACCAATGGAGTGGAATTATTTTGAAAGGGGAAATGTGTAAGTTGGATGGAAAGGATACACACAATTGGATTAACCAAATGGATAATTTGTTTCATCTATATCAAATCGCATTGGGACAAAAGGTGGTGATGGAACCTTTATATCTTGAACCGACCAATTACTATGGTTTCATTAGTTATATGCTAAAATGTAGAAGAATGGTATCAGTTTCACCAAGAAAATTTTCACTAAAGAGTTAAAATTTTACTATATTTATTGTGTGTTAGATAATTACTCTATCCACTTAGAAGCGTTAAGGCAAACAAGATCAGATAAGGATTATGTTCATCAATTCCAAAACCTATCCTTACGAGTGGAGAATATTACCGAAGGTTATCTAAATGACCTATTAAGGAACACATTAAGCATGAGGTGCACATGTTTAATCCACTCAAGGTTTTTGATTCTATTATCATGGTATGTAGGGAAGAGGAAAATTTTATTTCCAATAAAAGGTAGACTTTCACTAACATTAGAGACTATAACACCTTGACACCATCATACCCTTATCTAATTAGAATGAAACCTCAAAAAATTAAAGAAAAAGAGAAAAATGGTTATGTTTTATCTATGAAAACAAATATGGACTAGTTTATAAATGATTGAGAAGAAATTTCTTTACATTAAAGGGACTAGTGAGGAGAAAGAAGATGAAGAAACATCAAGTGATGAAGTCGAAAAAATAGAGGAAGAATCTGAATTGCCCCAAATAACTATCTCATACCATGCTCTATCTAGTATTAACACTCCACAAACCCTTTAGTTTGTTTGATACCTTAAGAAATAGGTGGTGGTATTGATTGATTTGGGGAGCACACATAATTTCATTAATAATAAGCTAACATCAAGACTAAATTATTTCATCTACCCCACACCTAAATTTTAATTAATGATTTGAGATGGTGGTATAGTCCAATGTTAAGATAAATACCATAAAATAAAAATTATGATGGATGCCTACAAAATGGAATCAACTATGTTCACTATTCTGTGGGTAGAGGTGATATTGTATTAGGTGTTTAGTGGTTCACAACTTTGGGCACCATAGGGCTAAATTTATAACAATTATTCATGTAATTTCATTCGAAGGAAGATAATTTTAACTTCGAGCACTACATGCAAAAACTCCTCAAGTGGTGAGCTCTCACCAAATGTAGAAGATTCTTAAAAAGGGGGTTGAACGATTTTTGGCATGATTGTTCGCATTGAATTTTAACCAACATTTACAATAGCACATCCTAATTTTCATAAGGTTATTGATCAAAATGCATTTCTCTTCAAGAATACTAGAGGATATCTTCGAAAAGAGATAATTATAATTTTATTCTTTTCATTCCATGAATCTAACTCCTTATTATCATGCCTTATAGATACCCATATGTGCACAAGAGTGAGATTGTGAAGATGGTTGAGGAAATGTTGGACCTAATATTATTCATCATATTCATAAATATTACTCTACTCTGGTGGTGATGGTGCGTTGAAAGGATGGAAGGTGGTGCATGTGTCCATAATCTGAGAACTTAACAAGTACACTATCAAATATAAGTTTCTTATGCTTGTCATTGATGATTTATTAGATGAGTTATATGATGCAGTTTATTTTACAAAACTAGATCTTCATTCTAGGTATCACCAAATTAGAGTAAAATAAGCGGATATTCATAAGACATCCTTTAGAACTCATCAAGGGAATTATGAATTTATATTGATTAATTTTTTTCTTACTAATGTACCATCCACATTTAAGAGTTTGATGAATTCTATATTTAGACCATTCCTACGGAATTTTTTCTTAGTATTTTTGATGATATCCTAATCTATATGAAATCATGGGAGTTTCATTTACATCATGTAAATAAAATCTTGAAATCCCTAGAAAAACATCAATTTTATGTAAATCCTTCGAAGTGTTCTTTTGAGGTATAAGAAGTAGAATACTTGGGACATATTGTCTCTATGAATGTATTAAGGTGGACCCTCGTAAGATAAAATCCACGGTGGAATGGGAAGCTCCCAAAACCCTCAAGAATTTACACAATTTCTAAGAGTTCATAGGATACTATAACACATTTGTAAAGAACTATGGAAGTATAGAAGCACCACTCACAACATTATTGAAAAAATACCGCTTTCATTGGAATGATGAAGATTTTAGCACATTTAAAAAATTAAAGGAGGAATTGTGCACCACCCTAGTGTTGGTAACCCCATATTTCTACAAGACCTTCATAATTGAATGTGATGCTTTAATAAATGGGATTGGGGTAGTACTGATCTAATTAAATCCCATATAATCGACATCCAATAAATAAAATAAAATAATTTATCGAAGCACACCTATGAAAAGGAAATGATGGAAATCTTGCATGCGAGTTAAACAATGGAGACCATACTTGATGGAAAGAAACTTAAAGGTAAAAATTGATAATGATAGTTTAAATACTTACAAGAGAAAAAAATATATTCATAACAGAATAACACAAATGGGTCACAAAGATGTTGGGTTATAAATTTGAGATTATTTATAAAAAGGGAACTAAAATGTGGTTGTTGATCGACTATCTAAACGAGATGAGTCCACATAATCATTATTATGTTTCTTCTTTATTCTAAAGGAAAATTGGGTAGATTAAGCAAGGGAAGAATGGTAGCAATATGCAGAGATGCACACTCTCATTAAGAATATCTATGGGATCAAACCATATCCAAAAAATATATATGGAAGAATGATACATTGTGGTATAATGACAAGTTTTAATTGTGTAAGGATTCTACACTTAAACATTGTGTTAGGGTTCACTTTAAGAATCCTTTAGTAAATTGGATGTGGAAAATCCCCAATGAATAAACCTTGAATTAATTTTTCCAGAAATGAAAAATTTCCTAGGTTTTAGAATGAAATTTTCACCTAATATTTTTAAGGGAGAGCCAGGGTTTTGTCGATGCATACACTATAGTTTTCAAATAACAATAAGGGTTTTTGACACACATCAGAAACCCTTGCTATCATGTGAAAACAACCCTTGTTGTCATGTGAAACTAAGGTTTGATTATGCGTGTCAACCATATTTTATGTCATGTGACAACCGAAAGTTGTTGATGTGCGTCAACAAATCTTGTTGTTGTGTGACAATAGTTCTTATTGATGCGCGTCAATAACCCTCATTCTTTCAGAAGAACAAGGGTTGTTGATATGCATCAACAAGAATTTTTGTCACACAACAATAAGGTTTTATTGATGCGCATCAACAAATGGTTGTTGACGCATGACAACAAAGCCTCATTGATGTACGTCCACCGTCGTAGATCCAAAAACCCTAATTTTTCCCTTTAAATACCCTATCAGCCATATTTTTCACATTCACACTTCCCGGATCCAAAATTTTTCCTTCATTCTACTTCTCCTAGTGCTACCTGCTACATGAACCGTACGTCAACACACTAGCATTCAATCTAAACCCAAGACAATCCACGTCTCCGGACTCCGGTCAAGCTCAAGTACTCATGGCTACTAGTGCTCAAGCTCAAGATCCAACACAAAATCAAACTAACCAGGCATTGACAACACCCCAAGCCCTACCCAAGGGAAAGATTCAATACAGGAGTGTGATGTGCCCCCACATATATACAGTTTTACAAATGAATGTAGAATACAAGGATTTTGTAGAAGCATGTGAATTCACAGGGCTCATTAACATGCCCCAATTTGAGATTGATCATGACATTCTTAACTACCTTCTCTCCTCATACAATACAAAAGATGGTCATTTACTGTTACTTTGGAATATGGTCATACATTCGGAGTTTCATGGATATCCATCAATTGGAAATCCTTCCATTTAAAAATTCACCCATAGGAATAACCAAAATAACCCTCGTTGAAAAGGATAATATTTACCGCGAATCTTGTTTCGGTTTCCATGTTGATTATATGTATAATCTGCTTTCATTTGATATATATATATATATATATATATATATATATATATATATATATATACATACATACATACATTAATATTAATTCAAATTAATATTAATTCTAATGAATTTTGCAGCTCATGTCAACAAATCAAGACAAGGCATGGATACACAAGGAATTACACACCACTTTCTTATTGTCATGATTTCTTTTTTCAAGCTAGAATTGTTCTGTAGGGTCGAGAAAAATGATATTCCAAATTGGGCTATTGCATACATTCTTGCAATGATCGGAAAGTAGAAATTTGATTGGTGCACATTTTTATCTAATAAGATAAAAGCTAACATTACAAATGCATCACTTTCTGAAAAACCAGTTATTCATTCCACAAACTATCTCCTTGCTCTTTATTACGAGGCATATTTTAATTTAAAAGACAAACCAACTCCCACTTGCACGAATGAGAATTTGAATAATTTGTCAATTCCATTTGAAGAACAATAGGTTAATAGTTTATTGTTTATATTTCAATGTTAGTAAGGTTATTGTCTTGATTATGTACTTCTGATTGAATCTTTATGCACTAACATTATGTACTTACTAATTTTGATTGAATCTTTACCATATGCAAAGAATATTTTTGGAGGCCCTTCCATGAAAAAATCAACATCAAGAGGAAGAGGCCAACAACACGTTGAGGCATTAGGAGATTCCCAATCTGAAATGGAAGTTCACTCATCACCTAACCCCCAAGAATTTACATTAGTTAAACGACAGAGACGTAATACCCTTAACACTCAATTTAGGGTTTTTAACACTTACCATTTACTATTTTCCATTTACCATTTACCATATAGAATTGACATGTAGTTGCTACACTTGCAGGGACTTTGGACTATATGCTTTCTTCTCAACAGAATCGACATCTAACTCGGTCTAATCGCATGAAAATTTTGATTCTCAAGAAAACCATTGACCCACATCTCCAACAGACCATCCACCCACCATTAATCGACAACAATCAAATTAAACTCGAGATGGAAACCTCTAGTACAACGCGAATTTTCCCTTCAACAAGGTATAATTTTATTTCTTTTGTGTAAGTTTTTAATAGTTTTTCATATAATTTAGTAGCTTGTGTAGTTTTTAATAGTTTTTCATATAATTTAGTAATGATTTTGTTGATTGTTCTTGGAATTTATAGTACATAGCACTCCTTTTCCATCTATTCAAACACCGACATCTTGCCATGTCCTCCACCAACATCATTACAATTCAAAATTCCCACAAGAGGTTCAAGTAAAAATACCATTGGTAAATGCATGCCAATTCTAGCCCCTAGCGGGACACTAAACATTGCCTCTTCATTTCCAATTCCAACCCTCTCTCTTGGTGGTTGGCCCAACGCAATGGGCCAATCAGTGTTGAATCAAATAAATTTAGATGAAGATTATTTGGGCATTGATAGTAATGACCCAATAGGTTTTTTCAACACACGTGATATGATTCAAGGCCAGTAGGTATATTTCCATTCCAATGTACTTTATTTAACTTTTTCACATTTCAATTTCAATTTCAATATTAATTAATTTTATCGCAAATAGGATCAGGGTGCCCAAAGGAAAAAGAGGCAACAGACATTGCTCAACCTGAAAGCCCCCATACCTCTCCATCGGCATCATCCTCTTCAGATATAGATAGTGAACATTTGCATCATTTCCTTTGGAGAACTTGATTGGTTATGATTGTCAATCCCATGTTAAAGAGTTTATTATACCTCATATCAATCAACTCATAGAATGGGAGTGAAGGGAAAAGTATTCATCAACGAGATAATAAGTCGTTATGATAACCATTGGAAAAGGGACAATTTATATGTGGCAGTCCAAAATCAACCTACCAAGATGGATGCCTTACTCATCCAAGCAAGAGGTGGGACTGTAACATATGACAACAATTATAATGACAATATTTTAGATAAAGTATTAAAAAATTGGAAAATATTAGTGTTGAAGCCCAAGCCTATTTCAACAAATGGTCAAAGGACAAGGATTTGGTGGCAATTGAAAATGCCAAAAGAGATAGAGCTATTGTAAGTATTATCAATTTGAAACAATATTTTTTATTAATTTGAAAATTTCTTATTTTAGTAATATGTTTAATTGAGCTCACTATTTTTGTTGCAGTTGAAATATGAAAATTTAAAGAGTCAAGCAAAGGTGTTCCAAGTTCACTTGGAAACCACAAAGAACAATTTAAACGCAACAATAAAGATGAAGGAAAATATTGTTTTGGTTAACAAACAAAATAATACACTTAAGCGAGATAATCAAAGAGAGTGGCTTCGACCCTGAGATTTTGTTCAAAGAAAAGGCAGTTGCAAATCCTTCTTTGGCATCCCATGGAGATGCTACAAAGGAAGAAGAAGCAATCATAAGGAATCTAGAAATTGTTGCGGAGGATCTGATTAGTTATGGTATTATTCAAGTAAAGAATACAGGAGGAAAACCATTGGGCAGCGGTGGCACAAAATATGTTCTTGAAACTCAAAAGGAAATTTCCAGTGGAGTGGGGAAAAAGTTAATGATTGAGGCTTGAGAAAATAGTGACTAGTTCAGTGGGTGTGGGGCAGGGAACTTGAAAAATTGAAACTTGAAATATTTTATATATTGAAGAATGAAACTTGAATATTTATTTAATTTGAAGTTGCAATCTAGATTTTTATATGTTGTTATATTTATATATAGAAATTCTAGATTGTATATGGTGTTTATGTTTGATATGGATGTGATGGTTATGAATATAATAGTGATAGATGATAATGATGATACAAATAATCATGATTCATGGATGATGATAATGGATTTAAACATTAGGCATTATTATCTCTACTTGCAATGATGATGACATTAAATGTGGATGATGACATTAAATGTGGATGATGACATTAGAATAGATATGGATGATGATGAATTGTATGTATGAATTGTATGGATGATGATGTATGAATTGTATGGATGATGATAATGGATAATTGTTTTAAGAAAATTTAGAATGTGGTATGACAGAGACATCTTAATATAGTAAAATCTTCTTCTCTCTACTTGTAAAATTCAAACTTTGTATCAGGTTTCTTCACATTTATACCTTCTCAAAATATTCTTCTCTCTACTTGTAATGATGATGACATTAGATGTGGATGATGACATTAGAATAGATATGGATGATGATGAATTGTATGTGACTGGACATTGATGTAGCTTCAAGCACAATCATGAATGATGATAATGGATAATTGTTTTAAGAAAATTTAGAATGTGGATAATTTGAACTCTGTATCAGGTTTCTTCACATTTAAATTGTATACCTTCTCAAAATCTTCTTCTCTCTACTTGTAATGATGATGACATTAGAATAGATATGGATGATGACATTAGAATAGATATGGATGATGACATTAGAATAGATATGGATGATGACATTAGAATAGATGTAGCTTCTAGCATGATCATGGATGATGATAAGATAATGGATTTAAATGATAATGTTTTAAGAAATTTGGAATGTGGTATGATATAGACATATTAATACAGTAAAATTGTCTTCTCTCTACTTGTAAAATTCAAACTCTGTATCAATTTTCTTAAAACTTCTCAATATCATTTTCTTTCTACTTGTAAATGCAATGTCTTTTGGGAAGATCAATTTTTACATGTAATTTGATATTCATGCCACAAAGTTCAAACACTACATCAAAGCATTTTACAAATACCAAAATAAATTAAACATGAATGTAAAAACTCCAACTATGATAGGGTTTAAGGTACCTCTTCTCTCTACTTGTAAAATTCGAACTTTGTATCAAGGTTTCTTCACATTTATACCTTCTCAAAATCTTCTTCTCTCTACTTGTAATGATGATGACATTATAATAGATATGGATGATGATGAATTGTATGTGACTGGACATTGATGTAGCTTCAAGCACGATCATGGATGATGATAATGGATAATTTTTAAAGAAAATTTAGAATGTGGTATGACAGAGACATCTTAATACTAGAAAAATCTTCTTCTATCTACTTGTAAAATTTGAACTCTATATCAGGTTTCTTCACATTTAAATTTTATACCTTCTCAAAATATTCTTCTCTCTACTTGTAATGATGATGACATTAGATGTGGATGATGACATTAGAATAGATATGGATGATGACATTAGAATAGATATGGATGATGACATTAGAATAGATGTAGCTTCTAGCATGATCATGGATGATGATAATATAATGGATTTAAACGATAATGTTTTAAGAAATTTGGAATGTGGTATGATAGAGACATCTTAATACAGTAAAATATTCTTCTCTCTACTTGTAAAATTTGAACTTTGTATTAGGTTTCTTCACATTTAAAACTTCTCAATATCATTTTCTTTCTACTTGTAAATGCAATGTCTTTTGGGAAGATCAATTTTTACATGTAATTTGATATTCATGCCAAAAATTATAAACATTTCATCAAATTATCTTGCAAATACAAAAATAAATAAAACATGAATGTAAAAATCTAGCTATGATAGGGTTTAAGGTACCTCTTTTCTTCTAGATGGGTGTGACAAAGCATATGGAAGGAAAATGAGAAATCATCCTTCGCAGATGAGCTAGATGACCTTTGATTCCAGAGAACTCAACATGAAAAATGGATTAGTATATAGATTGGTGAGTTTCCTAACAATGTATTATGTCAGTCCCGAGAAGTGAGAGCTTCCTCGGATGGATGTCAACCCATGTTTTCAAGAAAGAAAAGATGAATGAAATATTGATTAAGTAGATGAAAGAAGAAAGTAGAAACAAAAAGATTAAATAAAATTAAAGCAAACTTAGGTACCTCTTTTTTTCTAGATGGGTGTGACAAAGCATATGTTAGGAAAATGAGAAATCATCCTTCGCAGTGAGCTAGATGACCTTCGATTCTAGAGAACTAAAAACAAAAATGGATTAGTATATAGATGTGTGAGTTTCTTGAAAATGTCAGTCCCGAGAAGTGAGAGCTTCCTCGGATGGATGTCAACCCACATTTTCAATAAATAGAAGGTGAAATAATGACTCGAGAAGATGAACGAAGAAAACAAAAAGATTAAAACAAATTAAAGAAAAAGAGAAGTAGAATATGTGCTTGTCTAGACAGTGGAAGTTTGGAAGTGCAGGAAGTGTGCATGTCATAAACAAAACATCAAAGAACTTTGAAAAATAAAATAAAATATATTTTTATAAAAAATTTATTTAAATAAATGTAAAATATATATATATATATATATATATATATATATATATACCTATAACATATTCAATGATAATATTAGTGCGAAATCACAGCACCCCCAAATGACTTCTAAAGATTTGATTTTCTAAGGCGAATCATCGGTGTGATTTTATAAGACTCGAACTTTTCCTAAGGCATGGGACCTGTAATAATGGAAAAGATCTCCAGATTAAAGGTTGTTTCCTTATTCCTCTATTTTAGGTGCATACGTGAGGATTTGTAAAGGATCTATATCTATACCTAGTCCAAAACTTGCCAAGGAGACAAGGATAAAAGAGAGTACGAAATAAGAAATAACTAAACTACGGGTGATGCACCAAAGGAATGATGAACACTTAGTTTACCTTCATCACGAACCAATAAAATGCATACAATAAACGAGAAAAGATAGCCAGATCTGAAATGAGAGACAAGATAAAAGTAAAAGAAACAAAAAGGATATAAGATCGATCAAAAACATATTTTATTGCTCTATAGATTGATACAATCCATTACTGAGAATAGTGAAAGGCATAAACACATTACAATTTTAATGGAAGGCCTGAACCCCACAAATCTTTTCCGAGAAGAAGGAGAAGGAGCACGAAAACTAAGAATATCCAACCCTTTTGCAATGAATCTTGGCCCCATGTTTATAGATTCGATGGAGAGAAGAAAGAGAGAGAGAGAAGTGGGAAAACATGGGTCAAAGCTCAACCACCATTGTTAATGCTTCTACTAAAATCTACCCTCAAATCCATCTTTTCTACATTGATCCTTGATTTAACACCTTGAAGGAAGAGGAAATGGTGGAAATAGATTGAATTCGATCTGGTTGTTGAGACTCATAATCTTGCATTGAATCCTGAAGACATTTCACCATTTTCCTCTCACCTAACCTCCTCAAAATTAAAGTTTCAAACTCCCATGGCGTAGATGACATCGAGATCTTTCCAATGGTGTCAGATTTGCAATATTTCGAGCCCTGGGTCGAAAGATATGCCCCTTTGAAGTTTGCATCTATTCTATACACATGGGTGGGAAAATAATTTGAAAAATGGGTCCCCCTTTGGTTTGGGACATGTGGAAGCAGATTGGAATAAAAATTTGGTTTACATGGGTCCATAATCAATCTTTTTCCTTTTGCGCAAAAAATACAAAGCTTATAAAACTCCCGTAGCCTCGAAGCTCTGCATGGACACATGGCTCCTTTTGGTTGGCTGGGAAATGTGCTTCCACTTTTACCTTTGTGCCTTTTTGGTTGAAAGGAAAATTTTTACCTTTTTCCCCGATGCCCTGCCTTAGCTTTGACTCGGGTCTAAATGCTAAATTTTTCCTTGGGTAGAGTTATGGGCCATTTTGTAACTTTTACTCTCTTTTGAGGTAACAAGGGGAAAAAATTAACTTTTTCCCCAAGTCCCTGATTTCCCACAGGACACGCGTCAGTTTGGCACTCACTCGGGAACCTTTTCTCCTTTTAACCCTTGAAAAAGCACCCTTAGGACACTTGATAGTTTCCACAGGCCTAGCTAATGCATTGACTATTCAACTTACTCTACCCCATTTGAGGACACATGGAGGCACCACATTTGTTTGCAAACCTGACCCAAAGTTGCCCTTGGAGGAGCATCGAGTTGACACTTGTCGGCCTCCGCTGCTTTGTGGAATTTTCAATGGTCCCTCTTACTTTTTGACTTGGGCTACATGGCGAGCTCGTGCTCACTTGGGTCTCTGCATTTAGACCAACTCTTAGAAATGTGCCAGGCTAACACTTGGCACTCTCTGCTTAAAATTTCATACTTAGCCATTTTTTGAAGCTTTCTGCCCGCCCCTTGACTCTTTTTGACCATTTTCTATGTGGAGGGCTGGTGCAAGTTTGAGCTCCCCTTTTTGGATTCACTTTGGAGAAGTGTCATTAGGACACGTGTCTCTTCCGCTACCTCCTCCATACTTAGTCATTTTTGACCTTTTCTGAACCGTTTCAAGCCCAAGGACTTGAATCTTTGTTGTTCTTCCTTCTTCTTGCTTCTGGCTCCTTTGTAGCATCTTCCCTTCTTGTCTAACCCTGCTATTTTATAGTTCTACCTACCTTCCTGTAACTTGGAGAATGGATTTAAGATGTAGAAATGGCCCAACAGAGTCGTTTCTTTCTATACAGGATCCTTTTCTCTTTCTTCATCTCTGCCACTTCGTTGTTTGCTGAATATTTTTATAACCAATTTGTAGGATTTGAATGATTTTTCTTGGGTTCCTCCTATGCGGGGTCATGATTTGATCCAATATTTAGCTCGGGAAAAATTATGGATAAAAATTTGGTGACTCACGGGGACATTTTGCCTGCTAGATGAAGAGATCAGTTGCTTTGTCATATCTATTGGGCATGGAGTCAAGAATAATAGTCTAATACTAATCCTACCTTTGGTTCATGAGCCTAGCCACTTGCACTCTCAAATTTTATAAGAAAATATCGAAATGAAGATTTCTGAGAGTAGAAAATTATTTTATTCCTAGGGCTTCATCTGTCTTTCTAAATGGACTACATAAGAGCAACAAAAAATAGCACCACAACTATGTACAAAATTGAAATCATACATGCTCCAAATGGAACATGTAGAGCGTGCAAAGCACTTAGGAGAAAAGCAATCTACACTACAACAAGACAATGTGTAGAAGCACTTAGAGGAAAGAGAAACTAAACTAATATGTACAGGGTGAGACTTCCCTTTTAGTAGTAGTGCTTAAGATAGATCCCATTTACTAGAATCTGTAACTCTTCACCCTCCAATGTAGACAATTGGAAAGCATTACTACTTTTGCATCTTGTTATCATATAGGGGCCACTCTAGATGGCATCGAACTTAGAATGTCTCCTTGGTTTTCTTGATCTATATCCCATTTCAAAACCAGGTCTCCTTCTTAGAAGGTCCTTGCTTTTTCCTTCTTATCAAAGCATTTCTTGATTGAAGCTTGATTCTTCTCCAATTCTTGAGAGATTTCTCTCTGGTTTCTTCTAATTCTATCAGCTCTACATACCTGGCCTCCATTGGTCCAAATTCAGACATCTCTAGTTGCTTCATAAGCTCCAATGTTGGTAACTCAAGTGATATAGGCAACATTGCTTCTTTCCCATAGACAAGCTTGAATGGGGAGCTGCTTGTAGATCTCTTGGGTGTTATTCTATCATCCCATAAGGTCATTTTGAGCTTTGTGTGCTAGGTCCTTTGATTCTCATCAAGAGTCTCTGATGATCTTTAACAGGTTTTTGTTTGTGGACTCATCCTGGCCATTACCTTGGGGGTAATAGTTTGATGAAGTACTCAAATAAGTCCCATTTTTAACAACCCATCTTGTGATCTTGGAACCTATAAATGCTAATGCATTGTCTAATATGATGGTGGCTGGTACCCCAAATCTAGTCACTATCCCTTCATAGAAATCTAGGATGTTAGACTCATTTGCTTCTTTGAGTGCCACTGCCTCGGTCCACTTAGTGAAGTAATCAGTTGCCATCAAAATCCATTTGTGGCCTTGGCTTGAATTTGGATTGATGAATCCAATGAAGTCCAATCCCCATTGCATGAAAGGTTGGTCTACTAAGATTGGGTGCAATGGAAGTGTTGTTATCCTCTCTTTGCCTTTGAAGAATGCACAATTCTTGCCCCTTTTGATTCATGTGTAGTGATCACTAAACACTTTGGGCCGTAATATCCCGCTTTCATGATTTTGAGTGCTATCACTCTTGGGAAAAATGGCCTCGGTTGCTTCAATATGGAATTCTTGTAGCACCTTTCCACCTGGTTTGTCCCAATGCATCTCAGCAAAATGCCATTGATGTCTCTTTTAAACAAGACACCATCAATAAGAACATATGGGATGGCTTGTAGCCTGAAATTTTATCTTTTTATTTACTCATCCCATGAGGACACATACCTATTTGAAGGAAGTGAACCATGTCTTGAGTCCAACAAGGAGTAGGTACACCATCTCTCCCTTCCTCTTGATCATCTTGTAAGATAAGAACAACCTCCTTCTCACTATTTTCTTCATCTTGTAGGGAAGAGGCTAGTTGCTCACACAAGCCCCTCTCATCGACCAACTTGGTCACCCCGATCTCAATGTCATATTCCATGACACAAGTGATCCATCCTACATGTTTCTCATTCAGGTCCTTGCTAAGAAGGAATTCTTTGACTCCTGCATGGGAGACCAATAGTTGGATTTTGTTGTTTGAAACCAAATGCTTAAACTTCGTCAGTCCTCTAATCACCACCAAGACTTGCTTATCAATGAAGGAGTACCTCAACCCATAGTCTTCTCAGACTACGACTAAAGAAAGCAATTGGCTATTCTAAACTTTCTTTGTTCTGCTGAACTAAGATTGCAGAGATAGTGTCATTTGCATTAAAGGAATACAATATGAAGTCCTTGGATAAATATGGATTTACAAGAGTTGGGGCTTGTGATATAGCTTCTTTGATAGCTTCAAAGCTTACCTTTCCTTCAAATGTCCATTGAATGCTAAGATCTTCTTCAACATCAATGTTATTGGCTTAACCAGAGCAATAAAGTTTGGGACAAACCTTCAAACAAAGTTGATCTTCCCCAAGAAGCTTTGAAGAGCCTTCTTGTGACTTGGCAATGGTAGTGCCTTTATTGCTTCAACTCTTTCTGGATCAATTTCCAGACCCTCCTTAGACACAATGTGGCCAAAAGCCTACCCTCATGGGCCAAGAATATGCATTTTTTGGGGTTCAAAGATACCCAAAATCTTTTGCATCTTTGAAACACTTGCCTTAGATGAAAAAGGTGGTCTGTTGCATTCTTGGAGAACATAATGATATCATCTAGATAGATCAACACTATTTTTTTTATTAGCCCTTTGAATGCCATATCCATGGCTCTTTGGAAAGTAGCACCAACATTGGATAGTCCAAATGGAATTTTTTTGTATGCATAGGTGCCCCATTTGGTGGTGAAAGCTAGTTTTGAATTGATCATCTTATTTCACCATGATCTGATTGTATCTGAGTAGCCATCCAAGAGAGAAAATATCTCTAACCCAGACACCACTTGCAAGATCTATTCCATTGAAGGGAGTGGGTAGTGATCTTTGAGGGAGGCTCTGTTCAAATCCCTGAAGTCAACACACAACCTGATTTCTCCATTTTTCTTTCTGATTGGGACCAGATTTGCAACCCAACTTGAATGCTTGATTGGGAATATGATACTTTCCTCTATTAGTTTGTTCAGCTCCTTCTTCATCAGAGGCTCAATATGTGGGTTGACTGGTCTCTGCTTCTTCCTGATAGGCTGAGCAACTAGGTCCAATTCAATTGTGTGTTGTGCTAGTTTTGGATTAAAACCCTTAGGTCTTCATAACTCCAAGAAAACACATCAGGGAATTCTTGGCAAAGTTGTATGAATTCATACCTTTCCTGCTCGGTGGCCACCTTACCAATTTGAAGTGTTTTGCCTTCTCCAACTGGGATTGACTTTGAATCCTCTCCTTTGACCTACATGTTAGCCTTCTCTTTTCTGAACTAATCATTAGGATTGAAAATGGATTCCAGTGTCACTAAGCCCTTGGGAAGCTTGTTTGTATACAACTATACTATCTGGTTTTCATACTACTACTCTAGTCTATTTTGATTATGTGCTGAGAATTCAGCTTCTTCTTATAGAAAGTTAATGATCTGCTAATCATTCTTAAACACATGTCAAAGCATGTATTATAATATGGAAATGTTGGCCTCACCACATGGATATGTGGTTGTTCTTTGTCTCTTTTGATGTTGTTCACCACATCAAATGTTACTCCAACTATTGCAAGTCTATCAATAGCTTCATTCTCTTTTTGGGTATGGACACAATGCTGAAAGCTTTGAAATCCTCCATGAGATCCCATACCCTACTCTTATAGTTCTTGAGCAGGTCATTTTTGACAGCATTTAGTCCTCTGACTTGATTGGCAACCAGTTCACTATCACCAAACACTTGTAAATTCTTGATTCCTAGCTTTCTTGCCCAATGAAGACCTTGGACTAAAGCCTCATATTAGGCAATATTATTTGAACAAGAAAACTAGAATCTAAAGGCTGCATAATATTTCATACCTCTGGGAGACACAATCATAGCTCCTCCTCTAGCTCCTTATCTACTCCTTGAGCCATCAAAGAATAATTGCCATACTTCATTATCATCTTTATGCTCTAGCTTAATTAGGTCAGGAAGAGGATGATTCTCTTCATGTAGGTAGTAGACACCTAGCTCAGATTCTTCCATCTCCTTGTAGGGGTCAAAAGCATGTCTTTTTTTGGCCCACTCATCTAGAGTCAAGTCTGGGATACATTCCAACTTGGTATTTGCTTCATTAGTGCTTAGGAGGTCTTCTTGATCAAAAGTTGAGCAGTTGACATTAATTGGGCTAGGCACATAAGATTCAATATGATAGTCTGCAATGGGTTTAGATCTGATTGTGGCCTTTTCCCCATACCTTTTCCTAAAGAGCATATGTGACCAATCAGTAGATAGGTAGCCTCCAATTTTGGCAGTGAAGTCCCTGGACAGACACAAAGAAAAATGTGGTGGCAGGTCTATGATTGACATGTTTTGCAAAATAGTCACATTAGGGCAAGCATGTAGAGTGAGACTCAAATCCTTGATAATTCCCACAATGGTTACTGTTGTCCCATCTAATTGGACTACTCCTCTAGAGATGACCTCATATTGGAGACCCAACTGATCAACTATTTGTTTGGGCATCACAGAACTACTAGCCCCAGAATAAATCATATAATTATGCACTAATTTGTCCCCAATAATTAATGAGACATAGAATGGAGGGGGTCTCAGGTTCTTACCTTGTTGTTCTCCTTGGTTTCTTTCAGGTTGAACTACATTGGAAAGCACTCTCTCTTGCTAATTAGGGGGTTGATTTGAGCTTGACCAATTTTGCATGGTAGTTTGCAACATATCCCTCTACCTTGGAATGGCCAATGACTCCCATAGTGAAATGTTCACACTTGTCCTCTTCATTTTCTCAATAATATTGAATGAGCTATCCTTTTGCTGCCCTTTCCCAGACACATTTCTTTCTTGCACATGGGTTATTACAACTAGTGCCTGACTAGATTTGGGAGGTGGCTTGGATTGGTTCTGCATGTTGGGAGTCACTCTTGGAACACCAAGACCTTATGGAGTGATGGAAGGTTGAGGGTTACGTGAGTTTAGTGGTTGGCCTTCTCCAATAATTATCTTTTTGGACCGTGTGTTGACATCCACACTTTGAGAAAGGGATTGATTCATCCCACAAAAGTCTTCAACCTGCCAATTGATAAGCATGGTCTCTCCTAGAGGTTCACTTTGTTGAGCTCCTTGTTGCTGATCTCCCTCTTGGCTAGGTTCTTGTGGCAACATATTGGTTTGCACCATCAAATCCTGATTCAGAGCACCATTAAAACACATGGATTGGTTATGTGGCTGATTGCATGGAAAACACCAATCATATTCCTATGCCATATTGTTTTATTCAGGGACCAATGCCTTTGATGTTGAGGTTGTATTTGGATTATAAGACCTAAAAGGTCTAGTAGCTTGAGGTTGTCCTTGATTTTGATTCTGATTTGCAACCCGAGGTGGTGGCCTATTTTGCTAGTATTGGGGTCTAGTTTGATATCAATCACGAGATTGATATGGCCCCAGAGTTCTATGTTTCTTTGTCTTTTGATGGTCACTAGCTCATTTACCAAGTTTTGGAGTTGCTTCATCACTTCATGAAGCTTTTTAGAGGTGTTAGATGATGAAGTGGAAGCTTTAGCTAAGATTTGAATCCTAGGGGTGGGTATAGGAGCTAATGTAGGCACTTGGTTAGTATCTGGGCTTCCTAACTTAGGGTATAGAGGCATGGATGGCCTAGAAGCTATTTTTCTAGCTTGAATCAAATAGTTCTCAGCCCCTATGGAAAGGCTATAGGTTTCTGGTAGTGTAGTGCCTCCCATTGAATGAATCATCAGAGAAATATCAGAATTTAAAGCCCTAAGAAAGTATAGGAAAGCACCTTCATTTGTGGGCTTTACTGCTATTGGAATCCTATCCCAGGTTCACTGGAATATGAGGTTGAATTCAGTCAGTTATTCATTTGGGGCTCTTTTGATAGTTGTTAGTTGCTCCAACAAAGACAAATTGTCACCTTTCTCTCCAAACTGGTTATGAAGAGTTGTGCATAACTGATTCCAATTTTGAATAGAGCACTGCTCAAGACTCCTAAACCATTGTGAAGCCTTCCCTTTGAGTGAAGAGGAGGTAACTTGACCGCAATGTCCATTTCATGAATCAAATGAATTGTGCAGACATTTGCAATATCTTGGACATGATCACCCAGAGAAGCATGATTCTCCCAGTGAAATATGGGATACTCTTTAATGCTGCAATAGGAACTGGATTTTGTGCATTCAAGGTGAGTGGACTACTGCTAGTGAAGTTAACATAAGGATTTGGCTAAGCCATTCTAATCGGTCTGAGCACTCCTCTTGATTGAATGAATGGTCTATCGGGAGGAGGTGTTGATAAAGCTCTGCTTGGTGGGGATAGAGGCCTTTGGACTCTTCTTCCTCTTCTCCCTCTATCTGGGGATAAGTCTAAATAGACAAATAGTCCCTCTTCTCTAGTTCTTGACTGTGTTTGTATTCTTCTCATGAACTTACTTGGACTGCTAAAACCAGTAGATTTGTTTCTTTTGGATTCACCAGATATATAGTTTTAAAGCTTCTTAAAATCTAGAATCATATGAGTGTAAATAAATTCCTACTGTAATAAGATAGAGACTTCTTGGTCCCCAGCATGTGCAAAACTATTAGTGCAAAATCATAGCACCCCCGAATGACTTCTAAATATTTGCTTTTCTAAGGTAGAATCATCTGGTGTGATTACATAACATTGAACTTTTCCTAAGGTGTGGGACAATGTAAAAATGGGAAAGCTCTCAGATTAAAAGTTGGTTGCTTATTCCTATGTTTTAGGTGCATACGTGATGATTTGCAGAGGATCTATATCCATACCTAGTCTAAAAATTTCCAAGGAGATAGGGATAAACGAGTACGAAATAAGAAATAACTAAACTACTAGGTGATGCACCAAAGGAAAGATGAACACTTAGTTTTCATTCGACATGAACTAATAAAATGCATATAATAAATGAGAATAGATAGCCGGATCTGTAATGAGCAGACCAGATAGAAGAAAAAGAAACAAGAAGGATCAAAGATGGATCACAAATGTATTTTATTGCTATATAGATTGATACATCCCATTACATAATAAGTGAAAGGCAAAAACATAGTATATTTTTAATGGAAGGCCTAAAATCCACAAATCTTTTTCCGAGAAGGAGAATGGATCTGCAAAACTAAGAATATCAACCCTTTACAATGAATCATGCCCCCATGTTTATAGATTCGATCAAAGAGAAGAAAGAGAGAGAGAGAGAAACGGGAAAACGAAGGTCGAAGCTCAACCACTTTGCATTGTTAATGCTTCGCTTTAAAATATACCCTCAAATCTATATTTTTACATTGATTCTTGATTCAAGTGCCTTGAAGGAAAAGGAAATGGTGGAAATTGATCGAATCCGATCTGGTTGTTGAGGACCGATGATCTGCATTGAAGGACCAAATATGTTTCAACATTTTACTCTCACCTAACTTCCTCAAAATTAACATTTAAGACTCCCATGGCGTACAACGTTGAGATCTTTTTAATGGTGTAAGATTTGCAATATTTTGAGCCCCTGGGTTGAAAGATATGCCCCTTTGAAGTTTTCTTCGATTCCATACACATGGTTGGGAAAAATAATTTGAGAAATGGGTCCCCCTTTTAGTTTGGGACACTTAGAAGACAAATTAGAATGAAAATCGGGTTCGTAGGTCCATAATCAATCTTTTTCCCTTTTTGCGCAAAAAATGCAATGCTTAAAAACTCCCACAGCCTCAAAGCTCTGCATGGACATGTGGCTCCTTTTGGTTGGATGGGAAATGTGATTCCATTTTTACCTTTGTGCCTTTTTGGTTGAAAGGAAAATTTTTGTCTTTTTCCCCGATGCCCCACCTTGGCTTTGACTCGGGTCTAAATGCTGAATTTTTCCTTGGGCGGAGTTGTGGGCCATTTTGTAACTTTTACTCCCTTTTGAGGTAACAAGGGGAAAAAATCAACTTTTTCCCCGATTGCCTACTACTGCTAAGATAGGTGTCGAGTTCACTCGAGAACCTTTTCTCCTTTTAACCCTTGAAATAGTGCCCTTAGGACACTTGGCAGCCTCTCGCCAGCCTAGCTTATGCATTGACTATTCAACTAACTTTGCCCCCTTTGAGGACACGTGGAGGCACCACGCTTATTTACAAACCTGACCCAAAGTTGCCCTTGGAGGAGCATCGAGTTAACACTTGTCGACCTCCGTTGCTTTGTGGACTTTTCAATGGTCCCTCTTACTTTTTGACTTTGGGCTACGTGGCGAGCTTGCGCTCACTTGGGTCTCTGCCTTTGGACCAACTCTTGGAAATGTGCTAGGATGACACTTGGCACTCTCCGCTTACACTTTCATACTTAGCCATTTTTGAAGCTTTTTGCCCACCCCTTGACTCTTTTTGACCATTTTGCTACGTGGAGGGCTGGTGCAAGTTTGAGCTCCCCTTTTTGGATTCACTTTGGAGAAGTGTCGTTAGGACACTTGTCTCTTCCGCTACCTCCTCCATACTTAGTCATTTTTTGACCTTTTCTTGAACCGTTTCGAGCCCAAGGATTTTGAATCTTCATTGTTCTTCATTCTTCTTGCTTCTTGCTCCTTCGTAGCATTTTCCATTCTTGTCTAACCCTGCTATTTTATAGTTCTACCTACCTGTAACTTGGAGAATGGATTTAAGATGTAGAAACGACCCGATAGAGTCATTTCTTTATGTACATGATCCTTTGCTCTTTCTTCATCTCTGCCACTTCATTGTTGAATCTTTTTGCAACCAATTTACTAGGATTTGAATGAGTTTTCTCGGGTTCCTCCTATGAGGGGTCATGATTCGATCCAATATTTAGCTCAGGGTGAAATATGGATAATAGATAACAAGAGTTGAAACAAAATATGTTGAATATCCTTCTCATAGTCAATATTTTCATCTTTAGAGCTATAATTGTGTTACGTCTAACTATAAACTTTAATATTTGAATATATTAATATGAAATTGAATAAATAACCATAGTTAAAATGTAAGGTGACAAGAATAAAAGTAAGGTCAAGGAGATACCTATTTAAAGCTGAAACAATCCATTATCAATAGCTTCTTCAAAGTTGATATTCGCTTCTGTAGAGTTTGACGATGCACCAATTCCAGTCTCATCGTTGACAACATTTGTACTTGTAGTTGTATTATTTACACCTCTTCTTTCCACAAGGGAATTCCAATGCACAATTGCTCTATCGAAAGGAAATTTTTCTAGGGAGTACCGAGAAACATAACACCTCATGTAACTTTCTATATTTTTATCCAACTTGTTTCTTTATTTTGATTTTATAAATCATAAATTGTTGAAAACTATTTCATCCTCCATAGATCCCAAAACCATTGTTTGACACAACTCATATAATCTAAAATATTCACTGATGTCTTATTGTAACACAATACTTTGATAGATTCCTCGCTAGAGCCTTGTAATAGCACCACTCTTGGAAGCTTCATCTATTAATTAATATCGGTTCCTCATTATCATTGCAAAATGTGTTAATTGAGACTTTAATAAATCAACATTCACTATACCTTTGATTTTGATACCCTTGACCTCTTCCATCTTGGTGAAATGTTCCATTATTGTACCCATGAATTTATGGAAATGCTTTCTTACAAATTCTACATGAGCACCTTAAGTATTCCAAAAATTAGGATTCATCACACCCATTTCTTCAAGAATTTTATCTCTGCAGAAACGTTCTCTAATTTTTGATGATAATGATTCTAAATTTTTTCTAATTTTTATTTTTGTTTCAACTGTAACAAAATCAAATAGATTACATGTCACAGGAACTTATTCTCTTTCGATTACGTAATATCTTGATGTTTTCTAAAAATGTGCAGTGGTATGTCACTCCAATTAATGTTGTTACAAAGGTGATCATGGATATTAACTCTCAAATAGTTTCTTGGGATTCTTAAGATCTAATAAATATTTCCAACTATCAAAAAAGGTGTATCAAAAGTTTATCTTGGGAACTATACAAGACATCAAGAATCGACATACCATTTTTATCATCTTTATAAAATAAACAATATAGACTAATCTATCTTGTGCATGCTTCATCAATGTATTGATCTCCTACAAGATTGGAATAATGCCAACCAATGAAAGAAATTTCTCCAAATTAGTTAGATGGAATGACAAGTCCCTTGCCATGTCGATTTCATGAAATTATTTGTGCATGAAACCAACCAATGAAGGATACTCACGGGACTGCGCATGTATGCTAATAAAAAGAAATCCACCTTATCTCAACATCTTTTGAAGTTTTTGCCATCTATAATTCCAATTGAAAAATTTTAGAACTCAAGAAATTGTTTTTGGCTACTTTCCATATAGGAATGAAGTTCTTTTATAAGGTCTTCTACTTTAGCAAAAATTTCTTTATTGCTAACCATTTTTATGCTAAATTAATTATGTGTCATACGGTGAATTACTAACATAGAAGAGGCCATTTGTTTTTGCAATCTAACACACGGTCAATTTAGTGATCTGCATGACTAATGCACCATCTACTCTAATGCATACCAACTTTGTAGCAATTTCATAATCAGTCATGCTAGCAATGTATCAAATGAGAAACAACTATTTTATTTAGGTTGTTGGCATTGCAATTTTCAACCATTTTCATAACACCAAGCGAGATGTGGTATCCTTATATGATTTTCTACTATATAAATGTGAATACATACCCATGCAAAGTGTTTTCTATTGCTATCACTTCATCAATTGATAGAGAGATAAAATTTGTGTTTTTACACTCTCCTTCAAATCTTCCTTCTCTATCATTGAAAGGAATTTGTCCATTTCCCATGCACTATTGTCTGACCAATGAGACTAAGGCGTTGTGCATTCCATTATATTGATACAAAAATGTGTAATCAAGGAAATTTGAAATTAGTCTTCCTTTCTCAAGTATGTGAAATAAATTAGAGAACGGTATGAGTTTAACATGCAAATTTGATTAATTTATCTTCCCAATTTGCGATGTGATCGTTCCTCTCTTTTCATGAGATGTTTGTGTATTTTCTTCTCTTCTTCATACTCTACTTCATATTTGACATACATGCATTATTTTTAGTTTTACACCTATGTATTTTGATTTGTTGGCCATCCTCTCATGTAACAATCAAATATTATTTTCTAAAGTTTTTTTCAATTGTGTCCACTTCGGTTGCATTTTTTGTTGTTTTGTCGATTTCCATGTACATACTATACATGTACATTTAGATGGGATCTATTTTGAATTAGTTGGCTGTACAAGTTTGATAAAAGGAAATTTGTAGCCCAATCAAACATGTATGTCCTCCCAAGTGTCCACATAGTCTTATTTATTTTCAATGTTTTACTTTTTTAGTAGAATTTTGAGGATTAATACAATCACTGGTTTCCTCATTGATGAACAAGAATTTGAATTTGATTTTTGTGTTCCATTTTGTTGATTATTTGTATATGTAATATCTTGATGCACTCAAGATGCACATAAACATACATATCTTTAAGATCTCGGTGTCTCAATAGGAATATCTTCAAGCTCTAGAATGGTGTCATTATAGGTGGCATTTGGTTGATACTACTGTGCAGAATGCAAGTCAACTTAAATAAAACATTCCACATAGTCTATATTCTAATTGATTCTACTTGGTAGTTGTATTGGTGGTGGTGGTTACGGTATGTAGCAGTGAGTTTCTAAAATACTTGAGCAGGGGACTTCTAATATTTTTGGTTACATTTTGGATTTTTCAAAGCACTAATGACTTCCATTGTTCGAGCGGTTGAGTTAAACCTATGTCGACGTTAATAAATGAGTGTTGCGCATCAAAAAATAAGTGTCGTGTGTCAATATTTGAGTGTCATGCGTGAAAAAATGAGTTTCGTGCATCAACAGGCTATCCTTATCGTATACGTCAATAGCCTATCAATTATCATGCATAAACAACTTATCCGTTATTATGTGTTAATAAAAGAGCGTTGTCATGCATTAATAAAATAACCTTTATCTTGTTTTGTGTCAATTGAATAACCTTTTCACGCATCGGAGAAATAATTTTTCATGCGTCAATAGTAGTGTCGTGCATCAACAAAGGCGAGTTTCATGTGTCAACAACTAAACCCTTGTCTTGTGTCAACAATATCTTCTTGGTGTGCGTCAATGAAATCAATTTTTTGCATGTCATAAAATAACAAAAATCACATGTCAAAAAATATCAATGGTCACCCGACTACAAACTTAAAAATAAATTTGCATTGTGTATTGGTGCTTAGAGTTCACAAGTTAATTGTACTTGATATGCTAACACATCAAGTTCTAGTAGTAAGTTAGCGTATACTACTTAGAGAAACACCTAGGTTTTTATAGGAGATATTTTCAAATGTAGGAGAAGGTGACCCCTACAAATAATATACTATAAATTTTAGGCAAACAGAGCAGCCTTGACTAGCTCAAAAAAATTCACCTTTTCAAATTTTCCTAAAATGGAATATATGCAAAATTATGAATCATTGCCATTAAATAAATCCCTGCATTGTGTTATTTTAGAGCTTCATTCTTCTCCATTAGGTATTCATTTTGGGTTCTTGAAAACTTATCATATAGTTAAAAAATATTTTTGGGGGCGATTGAAACAACATGTTAAATTTTTTTGGCAAAATGTTGTGTGTGCCAACATAATAAGGGTGAGATCATTAAGACATCGGGTCTGCATTACTACCTTTTTATAATCCTTTGAGAGATGGGAATTTATTTCTATGGATTTAATCATAGTATTTCCTAAATCAAAAGGGAAAAGTTTCATCATTGTCATAGTGGATAGAATTATCAAGTAGTCTCATTTTTTTCTCTGTCTCATCTATTCATAGTTAATACGGTTTCCATATATTTTATGGACACATTTCAAAATTTCAATTCCATGCCTAAAATTATAGTAAGTAATGGTAATCTAATATTTACTAGAATTTTTTTACTAATCTATTGTCTTTTCGGGTTCCCAATTGGCTCAAAGTTCATCTTATCATCCCAGTAAGATGGTCAAATAGAGGTGGTAAATAAATGTATAGAAGGGTATCTTTGATGTTTTACTTGAGATAAAAATAAAGTTACATGAAATGGTTTTCACTTTTAGAATTTTTATATAATACTTCATTTCATACTTCATCCAAAATGTCTCCATTTCTAGAACTATACAAGTACAATCCTCCATCACTATTCTCTAGCTTGAATGTCAAACCTAAGGTGTGATAAATCAAAGATCACATTCAAAACGGCGGCTGAGGTACTCTATTTTCTTAGAGATAATTTGGAAATGGAACAAAATAACATGAAGTAATATGTTGATTAACATCGTAGTTAGTGACATTTTGAAGTGGGAGACTTTATTTTTGAACAGTTTCAGCCATATAATAAGATATCCTTAAAATAAAAGAAGAAGGATAATAATATTACAACTAAATACTCTTGTCCTTACCAATTTATTTAGAAAATTGGTTGTGCGGCATATAAGTTGAAGCTCCTTTAAGGAAGTAAAATGTATCTATACTTCTATGTATCTTATTTGAAGAAATTACTTAGGCAACATGTTTAAACCGAATGAGTTATTCGTGAGCTAGATGAGGAGGTAAGGATCATTTTCGAACACGACAGATCCTTCATAAATAAAATAAAATAATGAGGACCAAATTCATTATCGATTATTTGAGCAAGTGGAAGATTATGAATAGTGAAGATGCATCTTGGGAAGATGAAACATTTCTACAACAACATCTAGGGATGGCTAACATGGGGGACAATGTTGCTTTGAATGTGATGGGCATGCTATTACCTTAGTCCTATTAGTTACATAGGATATATATTCCCAACTTGTGGCTTACACAATCTATTTTATTAGCATATGTCATTCATTTATGATGTAATATGTTTAGTAGGTTTGCATTCGTATTGGTCATATCTTAGGAATATTATATATAGGTGGTAGTAAGGAGTAGTTAATCATCATATTGAGCACTTGATTCTTATTGTATGGTTTGGAGGTTGTCCACTCAAAGTGGCTAAGCTATTATACTTGCAGATTGTGAAAACTTATCTAAAATTTGGTGTTATTTGGAATTATATTTCTATTGGTATTCATATTTATCCTTTTGTTATGTATAATGAACTTAAGGGCATTTTGAGAGGAATGCATTGGAAGTATTTGATGGAAATTGGGTGCATGATTATTGAGTAAGGATCATTTTTCCATTTTGGGAGTTTTATGTTTTGGAAAAAAATGGTAGCATACTTGTGTAGAAATGGATATTGGGAGGAAACAACAACAATTTGAATGATAAAAATGTCTAATTATGAGAGGTGAGGAGATTTAATCATTTTGTTTGTAAGATTTAACTCATGTCTTGAACCGGTAACCTAACCTGGAGTTAGTAGATGGTTTAGGTGGAGAAATACACTAGTAAAATAGGGATAAAGGGGATACAAGAGACACCCAAGTGCACTTTTCACCATATGGTGACAAGTGGCAACCACTTGTTCACTTTGTGAATGATATGTAGGGGTTGAGAAATGGCTTCTTGGGGCTTATAAGTGGATTTTTATATGACTGGGAACTAGATGAGAGGGGGAGAATAAATTTGTGTCCCCCTTGCACGTTGGGTATGAATAAAAGGTTCATCAAGTGATCAAAAATATTCCAAGGGTATATCCATCATTAAAAAGTGGGTTTTGGCACTTAAGTCACTCACACACCCATCCTAACTAATCACATTAAATTTTGAAGTGGTGCAACATCCAAATCAATGGGGATCACACCTTAGTATCATATTTGTCCCATTTTTTCTTGGGGACAAGACAAGCTAACAAATCATTCTCAAAACCCTGCTAATGCCATTTTAACAATTTGATATCACCCTCTAAATCCAAATCAAGATACCGTGATTAGTTTTTCTTCCTCCAAAGTATGGACATGTATCTTTGGGTCAAAAACTATATGATTTTAACTCCAAATAACCTTTTTAGACTATCAAATCCATTATCGGGAGCCAATTATTCCTTCAATTTTTAATTTTAGGACCTACTTCATTCTTACCTCGAAGATGCAAATGTGGAGTCTAGCGTTATCAATGAATATTTTTAAGACTTAGGAAAAAAATATTTCCATCATGTAGAGGATCCCAAGAAATTTCCATGGAGTACTTGTTTTCATCCCAAATCCTCTCGAAGCTCTCGAAATTATCTAGACAAGTTGGCTTTCACCATTGCATGACCTTCATTTCTCGTGCCTAAAATGACCCAATCTTGCACAAGTTATTTTTGACATAAATTTCTTTCACCAATTTTCAATGAAATTCCTTAGATGACTTCATTGTTCTCTAATAACACTTTGGGATGATTTTAATCTTCCATGTACTCTTTTAGAGGGTGTTTACCAGCTATAAAATGTCCAAAAATATCCCTTCCTAGGCCTCCAAGTGTAGTTGTTCTTCCTTAAATCTTAGTGAAATCATTAGTCACCTTGGGAATATATCCTTACACATTAAAAACAATTGAAAATATTGTTAGCACATTCATTTGAGCGGAATAAGGGTGAAAATGAGGACATGCTAGCCGGAGGAAGGGTATACATTGACTAGGAGCTTAAATTTTTAGGTGTGGGCTTAGCTATCATGGCCCAAAATTTTCAATTTTGCATGCTAGAAATTTATCATGACAAAAAGGCCCAATTTTTAAATAATTCATGCATTAGAAAAGAGAATTAGTCCCTCGAGCCCTTCCCATTTCAAAATCAATTGAGTAAAAAATTGTAATTTAGTGAGATGTAGATGAAGAAGGAGAGAAATGCCCTAATATTCCAAAAACTATAACCAAAACTAAGTGTCATGGTGAATAATGAGCAAAATACTTTTTACCCCTATAATTGATCTAATATGATTGAATTGGATCTAAAACTATGTTGGAAACTTGCACTGTAGGTGAGAATATGAAATTGCTTTGAGAAGGTTTATGTGCTTCCCCTAGGCAAAATCAT
Source organism: Taxus wallichiana var. yunnanensis (assembly GCA_018340775.1). NCBI lineage: Eukaryota > Viridiplantae > Streptophyta > Pinopsida > Cupressales > Taxaceae > Taxus > Taxus wallichiana. Next base: position 685,573,584 of record CM031238.1, on the reverse strand, counting down.
ATGGGAGTATTAGGAAAATATGTACGTTATTAAACAAAGTATATTTTCTTTTCCATGTTCATGGTTTTTTTATTCATGTGTTTGAAGTTGATTAAAGTACCTATACCCTATTTATACCTATTTGTTACCCTAGAGTTCTTCATGTGTCTATTGTAGGTTTAGAATATACCTAGATGAATGCCCCATTTTAAGTTTCATGTTAAATTATATATTGAGCATGTGGATAAAAATAATAGATTTGTTCCCATACACTATATATATGATAAATCCTAGAAGATTTTAGGATGTTGAATAAGTGGCCACTTGAAACAACATGTACTTGCAAAAGGAGGTTTTACACATGGTGGAAACCATGTTGCACAAAAATATTGGTAATAGAAAAAAATAGAAATGATAGAGATAGTAAAAAAATAGTAATAAGGCATGTATAATAAAAGAAGTGCAAGAGCAATGGAGTCGAGTCATTATTACACAAACATTGTCTCAAAAAATCAATTGATGCTATAAACATGGGAAACCAAGGTGTCACAAAACAATCAAGGCCCATAGGTCTACATGTTGGAAAAATAATTTGTTGTTAGGAAATATTAGTTGATTTCCAAAAAGATTTGGGACTAAGTCCTCTTTCTTGGAAAAGGAAGGATCCCTTATTTATATGTGAACAAAACAACTCGTAGTTTGTCAATACGATATGGATCCAACAGAAACCTCCACTACACCTATGGATAATTCTTACACCTTATGAAAGGGAAGAATTTGCAAGGAAGGTGAGATTGTGGGAGTGGGAAATTAAGAGATGGGGTTAATATTACAAATAGACTAAATCGATTCTTAAAATTATTAACTAAAGTTTATGAACACACAATTTAGAAAGAAAAGTAAATTTTCTAATTACATCCGAGACAAAATTAACTATGAACATAAAATTTCATTCATTCACTCATCAAAATTTTTTACACTCATCTTGGTCATGCAAGATTGACATGTTCACAAAGTCTGTAAATGAAAGAGAGAGGAAATATATGAAAGAGAAAATAGAAGAATTGTTATCTTTTTTTGTTATTTATAGATATGTAATCTTGAACTCAAAAATTGACCACCTTTATAAGTGAGGAAGTCACTACAATATATAGTCTTCAAAAAGAATCTTCACCTACGCCCATATGAATTTTCACTTTTCTTTTACAACTTGTAACTTTTTGCATTCCTAGGAAATAAATTAAGTTACATTTTTATTAATTGAGGGAACCCTATAATAATTTTCAACTATAGTCACATTTTAATGAATAATAAAAAGTGAATAAGAAAAAATGAAAAGTTCAACCACCCTAATGAAGTAATAGAACATGCAATAAGAGAGGATGGGGGTATAGAAGAGAGAAAGGAAAGGAGGTAGCTACTCGGATGAAGAATATTCCCTTTTCGATGTTGCTTCACTTTCTAACGGAATTTTGGAGAGTTTCTCATGGAAGATCTTGATCCCTTTGAACTCCTTACTATATTGAGCCATCAGAGGTACAACCTTGACCGAGCCTAAGGAATGTGTATAAATCTTAAAGATTTGAGACAATTCTCAGAGATAACATTGATGTTCTTACACTTCATAAACCACGACTAATGATCCTTCACTGTGGTTGATATGACATCTCTTATATCAATAAGACATTCTAGTGTGTCCTCATTGAAAGAAAATGGATCTCCAACCTCTTTCTTGACAATTTATTTAAATGGTTTCAGATATCTCATCCATTGAGGTGTTTTCATCAACTACAAGTACTCCAAGTTCTTATACTTTTGCATTGGCATCATCTTGCATCTTTGAAGTACACTCCTTATATGATTCAAATTCATCAAGAGTGTTGTTTAACATCTCATACTAAGTGACAAGATTTCTAGCCCAAACTTGAGACAAGTCTTTAGATGTTAAATTGAATACCTTTTCGCTCATCAATACGAAAGATTTTATTTTCCCCATTTCTACCACCGGTGAAACAACCTAGTCCCAATGCTCCTTTTTGTAATCTCATCTCTTAAGATTGTTACGTTTATGGAAGTTTCACTCATGTACTCGAAAAATGAAAGGATCTTAGGAAGAAACATTTAACCTTTTTCTATAATCTTTCTCATCCATTTATCATATTTCCTACCTTGTATGGTGAAGCCTTGAGTCTTTCTAATAGATTCTAGATCAAAGCTACCATGGCCTTCAAGCTATTCAATTTTCTCTTTATATTCCTCATCTTTTACACGAAGGAAGTTGAATGATTATTTAAACAAGTGGACATCTTCCTCATGCGTTTTTGGTCCTAGAGGAATGGTTTTTGTTTTTAATTCATACATAGTCATATCACCCATGGGCTTGAACACTTTTTGTCGGACTACGTCCACATACTAATTTCCTAAAACCCCACTAAAGAATCATGAAGAAAGTTAGGCCAAATTTCCTTTCTTCATTTTTACAATCATGGATATATCTTGAAAGACTAGGACTACCACTTTTTGATAATACATGATTCTTCCCGATCATCTCTTGCACCCATGGACATATCTCGGTTATTTTAGGTTTGACATTGGGTATGATAGTTGTTTCTTGTTCTAAGTTAGATGGAACATCTTTCCCCAGTGGAGCTAGTACACTGCCGATGAGGATAAACTTTGAGAACATTGAGGGATTGATGGATGAGATGGGTCAATTTCCCATTGTTCCAAAATTTTAGTAGGATATTTTTTCTCTTCTCTTTTTGTACAATCTCTTGTATTGTGGAGCCTTAGATTCCACTTTGATTTCCTTGTTGATTTCAGTCTTAAGTGTGTAGATCTTGAAGGTTTGAGTTGATTTTGAAGAGGAAAGATAGGATGTTTTCATTTTGAGAGTTAGGAAACATCTTGATGTGATGAGGGAATACTTATTATTTTGAACCATTCCCTCGATCTCTAGATTACTACTTTGGATTTCTCATTTATACTCCCCGATTCACATATGCTCCAAGACACTAGTGGGAGGGGTGAGGCTATAACAACCGTAATCGGAATCATGTATTTTGGTGCCATCATCTTTGATCCCATCCTTGTACCAATAAAAATCAAATCTTCTCATCTTCCCAACCTGTCATTATCTTATGATCAAGTTCCCTAAATTAAAAATCATCAAAGACAGATTCACCCAATAGTCCTTAGCTTGTGAAACATATTGCATATTGGGAAGTTGAAATGTTTCCACATTGCTCCAAATGTGAAAGTCTGATTTGGAGTGTAGCGGTATATATTCGAGAGGAGAAAAATCATCTTTCAAGTTTGTGGCCTCATTAGCATTCTTACATGATAAGATCCTAACAAAGATAGGGAATGTAATACATTTCTTCTTTCAATTCTTAAGCATACCATTAATGTGAACAAGCTATCTACAAATCTTGAACATCATGATCTTATCATTGAGATACTATGTCAACTTACACATAGCAAGATGAAACCCATATTCTACGATATAAATTTTTTTGAGAATTGTGTGAATAAATATCCATACCTTTTGATCAAAGTATTAACTTGTGAATACAACCTTGATTCAATATTTCCCTCTAATAGTTGGATGTAAACATAATGAAAGCATTGTTCAATCGTAAAATGATGATTTCTCTCTTTCAAGCTCAAGTGTGGATATTTATTATAGGTGGAAGCATTATAATAAATATTTGTAGTGAGGGTAAACCCTCTTAATGGTATTTTTACCGAGATCATACACCAAGTAAGATGTCATTGAAAAATTCTTCGTAATAACAATTGGAGAAATTTCTAATGAGATATTGTCACTCATTATCTTCCAAGGAAGTCAATCATCTACTTACCCTAAATGACCATAAGGATTAATTGAGCCATATAATCCTTAAAATACCTTTTTCCTCCTCTCTCATCACCCCGCTCACTAGAATGATTGCATCTAAAAATCCTTCATGGAATTCACTCTGAGATAGGAATTTTGGCATGCAAGATGGATTTCTTCCCTATTTCAACAAAGACCCCAATGCAAGCCCTTGAAGGTATGATTATATTTTATACCATTCTCTCGATGAAAATTATTTTTGATGATCACCATATTGTTTTAGGTCATAATATGCATATATTGAGAAATTCCTTTAGGAGTGAGCACCCTCAAAATCAAACTATCATTTGTCATAATGATTCTTGTCACTAGATCATAGTGATGGGCACATGCGAGGACCAACTTAATTCTTTGAACCTATAAAATATGACCACCCAATACATACAATCCACTGGTTAATACTTTTCCTACACTAGTTATCTAGGGCCATCGAGCATTCGATTAGAGTGAGATCCTCCAAGTCGATACGAGTGAAATCATTATCACCCACACCTCGGTATTCCAATACCAAAGCTGAAATGGGATCAAGAAAAAAAAAAACTTTATACTTGCCAAAATCAATAAGAATATTTAAAATGAAGATGAAAACAACTTTCAACAAAGTTGAAATAGGAAGTTTCTATTTCTAGTAGTTAGGGTTCAAGGGATGTTATTTTGGGAAATAATGATTTTGAAACCCTAAGCATTTTGAGAATATATTCCATGATATTGATTTAGTAATATTGATATTTTCTATTTTTGGAAATTTAATTTTCACTTTATTTCTTTTTCTTCATTTTTGCTTTTTTGGAAGAAGTTGTCTAGTTTTTCATCTTCATTATTTTCGAGCGCACGATATGAGGGGACTTAATTTTTAGGAAAGTTACTATTTTTTTAAGTAATAGTACCATATACTTAGTATTTTTTAAATATCACTTCCTCACATCTGATTATAATGAAAATGGATTTGTTGGATTAGGCTCACTTCCGGGACTCGTGCTCAAAATTTCACTTTGATCCACCCATTGAAATGCTTGGAAACTAAAAAGCATGATCTAGGGAATCAATCTAGTGTTTAATTCCATTAAAAAAATCAAGGCACCATCTGGTTTTATGTTATAGTTTTTTTATAGGTTCTGGGATGAAGAGAAAATATGAAAATCTCATTCGGATGCACTTACTAGTTTGCAAGATATGAATTATTTTATGGTTTGGTGCATATGGAAGCTCTAGAGAAATTTTAGCAAATTCTCGGGATAATTTACAGGTTTTTGGGTGTTTCAAGTAGAAACATGGAGTTATGGAGAAATAATGAGGCTAATAGGATTTATTTCATGTTTTTATGACTTTTGGTAGCACTTTTGATTCATGGGAAGGAAGAGACAAGAAACAATAATGTGAAAACACTTAGCAAAAATTAAATTTTTAACAAAATTGGTATGGGGTAAATTTTATTGTCCCTTATGTCCCCAAGGGATGAAGATAGGGGGATAGATAAATAACTTTTATGTGGTCTTGACAAGTTGTGGGGATGTATTATATGATGGAGGAAGGGTGAAAAACAAGCATTTAACACCTGGAGACCCAAAACTAGGTCACATGGAGAATCATGACAAGGGCTTGGATGGGGATAATTTTACTATCCCTACTATACCTAAGGTATAGGGATGGGAGGGATAATTTTTTTCCCTATTATGGTGATGAAAAGTGGCGAGATGTGATTCAATGAGGCAAAGACAAGAAGGGGCTTAAAAGTGCACTATTGAGCTTGTTTTTAGTCATATGAAAATCCAAATTCTGTACAAGAATGAGTATAATTTTACTATCCCATATATTCCATAAGGATAGGGATATGAGGGACATAAAATTCATCGTCACCCTAGGTTTAAAAGTTTCAAACATTCATTTCACAATGAAGGGATAGAAATTAGGTCAAAGTCATTCGAAGAGCTAATCTAGGTCATGTGAAGGTCCAAGAGGCATAACTAAGGTTGGGAAAAAAAATCCTTCATTTTTCCCAAGGATTAGGGACAATATGGAAAATAAAATGCACCACAACCTTGTGCTGACATGTTTCCTCTTGTGAAAATGACTAAGTATTGAAAGCTTAGCTTGAGAGAGACCTTGAAGATGAAGATTTGAAGCTCCAAGAGGTCTATTTGAGTTATTCCCTATATTAAATTGACTCCAAAAACCTTCAAAAATTAATTATATGGGTTTCAAGATCCCATTATTCCTAAACCCCCTCAAAAATATCATTTTTCTCGAGACATTTGGGTGTGCGTCTTTGGAAACCGAGCTTCCCGATAAGTGCACGTGTCTTGTGAAAAATGTGAAATTTCCATCATTTATATGGTTGAATTAGATTTAATATGAATTTTTGTTTACTTCCTAACTCCCTACATAGCTCCTGAATCATATGATGAAACCCAAGTACCATTTTCAACTGCAAGCTCCTTAACCCTGAACAACCCACTTCCACAGTTTTTGTTCCTAAACCTTTAAAACCTTACTAAAGATTCCTAAACATGTTCCATTGAATTCATAACTCCTTTACATCACTCCCGTATGGGTTTTATATTTCACATTTACCTTGTAGGATGGACACTTATCCTAGAAATGCTAAAAATAGCCTTTCTAGGCCTCTTGAAAGAATTCACCACTAAAATCACTTCACTTGGGTAGGTATGTACAACATATATTAATAATTTCAAGTATATAAAAACACCAAAGAGAGGGCATATTGATCTAGAGTGGGGTTAAGAAAGGTTTTCAAATAAATTTTTCGACACTAGGATTAAGTTGTCATGGTTCATTTTTGAATTTTTCCCTTACAAAAACATGACAACACTAAATAAAAGAGAACACACGGTAAATTTATATCCATAAACATAAGACACCCATGGTTTCATAATATAATCAAGGAACTCATGTCATAATCGGTGAACCAAGAAAATAACAAAACACACAATAAGTATGTATAAAATATAATAATGTCAAAACAAGATGAAATGATACACGATATAGAAAGAAAACCGTAAAGCATGAGGTGTGAATGCTCCACAACACATGTGAGTTAGTCATGTTAGCTCCAAATATAACATGTACATAATGTATGTAAAAAGTGTTCGGGAAATGTAATAAAATAATAGCACATTTGTGTAGTGTATAATAGATGCCCCTAGATGTATAGGGAGTTTGACTAAAAGGCCAACTAACACATGTCATTTTGTACTACACTATGTGTGTCCTACATTAAGTTCAATATATCATGTGAACCCATAAGAGGTATTTTATCTATGATATCCATATTGAAAAATAGCATGCATAATGTAAAATACAAACAACACAAGCTAAGTTTATAGGTCCTTTTTGGAAATTTTGTTAATGATTTTTATTTTTGAAATGTTGATCTATGTATAAGAAATAAGGGTAGCATCGAAGCTATTTAATTTCAAAATAAGGTTGTAACATGGTGAAAATTGTATGCTAGGGTCTCAACACCATACCTCAAAAACATGGTGTTGGAAAAATATGATCTTGAATTACTAGTACCTCATTATTATGAGCAATCTTGAGGGATGTATGATGGACCATATTATTTACCCTTATAGGTTTAGGATTTATATAATGTAACTAGATAGGAAACAAGGGATGAGAAAAATCATAGTAACGTTGTTGTAATTATAAGAGGTAATTATATAAATCCCTAACATGGGTTTCAAATTTATATTGATCACTATATATATTAGTACTCATATAAATGTTATGCTCTATTATATAGAGTTTTGCATGAGATATTCAAAAGTAACCATAAGAAGATGTGAATTGATAAGAGGCATACCTACTAAAGTGGAACATGGAGGTTGGGAATCAAATGTGGTGTCGATGTGGTTATGAAAATCAATAGGTATATGATCACTAGATTTTATCCTATAATTATTCCAAGTAATTTATTTGAAATTCATAGCCATGGTGAAATTTTGAATTGGAATATAAGATTCCCCCAAAATTGGTGGTATAACACACGTAACGAAGTTAGAGGAATAGGTGGAGGGACCCGATTCAATCATTGATTCAAATATGTGGAAATAGTATATTTCTTCTTTGGATTTGGGGAGGATGTCCCACTTGAAAGCATGTGTATCAAGAAGATTTTGTATAACATGATGAATTTTAGCACATCAATCAACATTGTTCTGATCTATGATAGTTACAATAAACATGGGATTTGAATTTCTTTCTAAAATGATCACTTGTATCAACCTCAAAAAATGGAGGAGAGACACAAAGTTACATGCAAGTAATAGTTTCAACACAATATGTGGATCATAATGTAAACATGTTAAATGTTGTCTAGGAGGAGTAATAGGAAGAGATGTAATAGGATCATTAATGGATTCATATCATCATAGAGCATTGAATTTGAAACGGGTAGGATCCTATTTGTAAATATAATTATATACTTGAAAAAAATGTTAGATCACAAAATTCTAAGGTGATGGTTATAGTATGTAATAAATGGTGCACGAGGAGGATGTTATAGTTAGGATCATTGAGGATAACATAATAGAGAGTGTTAAAGGTATAAGGGTCAAAAGTGATGGGAATAATGATAGAACCAAATACCTAGAGAGGGATATTATAATATCTTTAAATTTTACAATGAGAAGGAGAAATATCCTTAATCGAGATACCTAAAAATGGATAAAATAATATTTTCAAGCATGTAGGTCCGATGTTATGTCAATAAGAACATGTTTAACCAAAGTTGTGTGTACAAAATGTTTAACATATAGGGGAAGCCCATTGTTAACTAGTGGTTGAGAAGGATATAGAATAGGATGCTATAAATTTATAAAGAGGAAAATTTTGAAGAATAGCTTGAACATGTTCAATGGGTGTATTGGGATGATTCCAGTATTATAAAGAAGTGTAAGGTGTACATTCTTACATATTGGGTTTTTCTTTAACTATTTAATGAAATATATGCTTTTATCAGGAGAGGAAGCCATGCTAAAATAAAATAAAATAAAATATGAGCCTAGGGATGAGACAAATATTGATTCACAATTCAGGTTCACCAAAATGCTTATGCCCTTATTAGATTATGTGAAATATAGATTACTAAATTTATTAAACTAAAGGATGTAAGGGGATCTATAAGATGTTATAATAATTAATTATCCAATATTAGAAAAATGAATTAATATTTACAAATAATGCATGAAATAATATATGAACTTGAAAGCACAAGACGATGAGTTCACTTAGCTATTTACAAATTGATCTATGAAGGTCTAGAAGTGCACACTATTGAAATAGGGAGATATGAAATGAAGATGCTTTATCCTAGGAAATGTGATTTCAATGACCTAAGGAATGACCCTACAACTCTTCATGTACCATCTATATGGTCTTGACCCTATTGTATGGTCTTCCACCTTCTTGGATTCTAGGTCTATCACTTTTTGAGAATGACACCTGTCTAGAAATGTCTATCGGTGTTAAACCCTAGTTCTTAGTCATTTTGAACAAGATCTCAAACCCTAACCATGGATGGAAAATATTGCATATAAACATTATTTTGGTTGTGAGCACCCTCATTCACCATTTATGTTGGCACTACACTAAATAGGATTAAAACCGCATGTCATTCTAATATTATCATATGATATCTAAATAAATGCAACTATATTTTAAACATTCGTAGACAATGTTTGTTTTGAGTTGGGATCTTTCTAAAATACTTAGATAAGGGAGGTTGGAGTGATTGTAGAGGAGAGATACTAATTCCTTAACCTTGTAAGAAGCTTTACATTGATAGATATTATTTCTATAATGGCTTTACATGAGATTTTATGATGTTTAAGGATCATGTGATGAGTTTTGCAAGTGTTAGTTGGGAGTTTATCAATGTAGTGTTAGCTTTATTATATAGGGTTTAAAAGGTTAATTATTGAATAAAATCCAACCCAAAAAGAGCACAGGACCCATCAAAACCATTCAAATAGGTTAAGACCATATAAATTTTTGACCAAACTATATGACCTTGACTAGAGATGAAAAATTATAAATGATGTTTTCATCATGTTAGGTTTACTTAGTATATGGATTTTATGCATTGAAATCTCATAACCTATTGACATATGAGTGTGTAAGGATAAACAAGATAGACAAGAGACCTCGGGATATACTAAGTGGGAACAAAAAGGTTGTGTTTATCTTTCCAAGAGTGCATTGTCAAGAATAGAAATGTCAAAGAGTAAATTTCCATATTTGAGTGTTTATAAAAATTCCAAGAGATTGAAGATCTGTAAGAGAGTAGAAATTATCATTTTTTACTAACCAAATCACCATGTAAAAGTACTTGATTATTAGAGACAAAAATAGACATAGTATTAGAAACAAGATTTTCATCTATATCGAGTCATTAAAAGTGATAATCATTGTAGAATATTATGTGTGAGTGACATTTAAACTCATAGCTTAGAATGGATGAGAATAGGAGGGTGGTAGTGGCATCACACAATAAGCATTGTGCACTTCTGAAGAAAAATTTTCATTTTTATTCTTATGTACTATATCATTTATTTTTATTTGGCATTATCGTTGGTTGGATTAAAATATTTTGTGGGATCATCCCATTCAATGACATTGACTTTAATTAGATATTTAATGACATGAATAATTTTTATACACCTATCATTAAGGTGACCAAGACATATATTATAATAACAATAAGAATTTGCATTGAAAATCTTACTTTAAGGCTTACTCGCATCAACCTCAAATGATGGAGGGAGATACATGTTATTACACTCAAGAAATTGTTTTAATAGAATGTGTGGGGAAAAATGTAATTGTTTACATTGTCTTCATACAAGCTATAAATTTATCTTACTAGGTTAAGAAATACCATTGACAATGTCCTTAGAAGTAGCCATAGCATCGTTGGTTTTTCCTTTGAAATTTAAATGTGTGTTTTCTTAATAACTTGGAATTAGATGTATTAGGAGTGCTAGCAATGTAATTGAGTTTTTTCATATGTAAAAACATAGTTACACTTGTTTATTATGTGGCATAGATAGTCAAATGATCACACATTATTGAATATGACCAATTCTTAAAGAAGAGAAAACAAGCTTTGTATGAAGATATCTTGTAATTCATTGTCGGAAAATATATTTCTCATCTTAGTAAGAATGGTATTGAATCATAAGATATAATATTGGAGACATTTATGTATAAGAAACCTTGTCTCAAAGTTAATAGTGAGTTCTACCAAAAATCAATTTTCTAAAGTAGTGAAAGAGTGCACAAACTATTTTAGGAGATCATAAAACCATTTTACTACTATTTCCTTAATAATTGAAAGAGCTTCGTGACTAAGATGTCATGAAAAATATAAATTTGAAATAAGCCACGTGGAATAATCTAATATGTTGAATGAGCTCACCTTTTTCATTATAGATAGGGAAATTTGGAGAAATAACCCCAATAAGAAAAGGATCAAGAACCAATTCGGGTGTGAGTGGGTTATGAAGAAATTGAGTAACATCTATAACATGAGGGGAAGTGTAAGAACCTTGTTGTAATTTCAAGATTTAAACTTGTAGATTATTATCAAGATTTAAACTTGTAGAGAAGAATACAAACCATTATGCTTGTATATACTGTGTGTAGTAATAATAGTGTTTATAGGAATATACATGAAGACATTGTGCATTGAAAGATTAGGTGCCCCCAAAGATGTTGCTAAAGTGAAATGGGGTTGAGACCACTCCAAAAGGTATTCTTCATGAGAATTTTGATCACGAGAAAGTTTAACAATAAAAATAATTTTGGTAATAAGTGTAATGTGTTGAAGAATATGATGATGTTGTTCACATAAATGAGATATAAGTTCCACTTGTTCATGATCCAAGGTGTTATCATCATCATGGTTGTATTCATATGAATGCTCAATACAATTTCAATGTCATGTACTAGGACCTCATTAGTAGGGTCAAGCTTAGATGGAATGATCTAGTAATATGTATAGGATAAATGGCCATGAGACTACGATGTTTCGAGTAGGTGGAGAAAATTCAATAGTCTCAATAAGTGGATTGGTAAACAAAACACTATGCCTAAAGGCCATCGTAAGGAAGCATATGTAAATTGAAATAATATGAGAGTACTTAGAAGGAACAACAACATATACTTTTGAGAAAAGAGAAACCTTGAGGAAACTAAGATTTCGATCACGATGTTCAATTCTCGATTTAGGCTCACTAAATTTTTACACCATTATTAGATTTAGAATTCAGGGTTTAGTGAGTTGTTATTCTAATTAATTAACTTCTAATATTAATCATGTAATATTATAGCAATGCATTAATTGTTGCAAATAATGTACAAAGTAATATATGAACTTTAAACATAAAGTGATTAATGCACTTAGCTATTTTACATGTGGATATAGAAGATTTTGGGTGTATATTGTGTAGGAAATGAGAGATTTGAACTTGATGATGCCTCAAAAGTGAAATTATGACTAGAAACTATCTTGGTGTTGGAATGCACAACTCTTCCACTACCATCCATATGATCTTGACCCTCTTTGTACAATTTTGGAAATTCTTAGAATCTAGATCGGTAACCTCCCGTGAGTTTCAACTTCCTGTAAATGTATGTCCTTATCAAAATATAATTATATATCAGGTTGTGAAGCTATAAAAAAACATCTAAAAGGAGGTCTCAAACCTAGCAATAGGTGGGATACTCTAAAAATAAATCTTAGTTAGGTTGTGGTGCAATTTTTGCACCATCGATGTCGGAACTACTTTAAAGAGGCCTAAAACATAACATAATTCTCTACCTAACATGTGATATCTAAATGAATGTAACTAGACTTGGTAATTTAGAACTCCTTGACAATGCTTTAGTTGAGTTTTTATTTTGTTAATATTTTAACGAGGATGTTTAGTTCTTGAAAATGAGAGATCATTTTATTTTCACATGGTAAGATTCTTCATACCTATTGTGATTTCTACCCTAAAGAGTGTGCATGAGATTTGGAAATATTTAGGGATCCTATGGTTACTTTTGCAAGTGTAGGAAGTGATTATATCAACGTATTTCCATTTAATTTCCAAGTTAGTAAATGAGGTATTGTTAAATTGCTTATATAGAGTTACGGTGGTAAAATGTTATGACAAGGTGCTCCTAATGAGAGTAAATAAACCAAAAAAGGATATGAAACTGTAAAAAAATGGAGAATATCTCGGTTAAAAATCATACAAGATGGCCAAGAGTGTATATCACCAATTGTCTACACCATATAGGTTTTCATGGGAATGAAAAATATGGAAACCGAGATTTTCATCTGTTAAGTTGACTTTGTCAATGTATTTTATACATTTAATTCTCATAATTTGACACTATATCGGTGTATGATTTTTTTTTAGAGAAGAGACTTCAAATGTACTAAACGAGGATAGAAAGGGTGTGCTTGTCTTAACAAGAATATATTGCCAAACTCACCAAGATCAAAGAGTAAATTTCCAAATGTGAATGTCAATAATTATATATTTTCTTCTACATTCACTTTTAAAGATATTTGTATGATTGATTTACTTAATTAAATAATATATTTATTTCATTATTATAGTTTTGAGTATAAAATATATATGTCATAATATGTTACATTAATATAAGATCATGGAATATATATTACTCATTGATCTTGATTACATATGGAAAGTGTGCTTAAGCTAGGTAATCTAATATTTTCATTTAGATTGATAGTAAATTGTAGTCTTATATGTCTAAATTTTCTATTATGTGTTCCTAATTTCATTTTCAATAGTTTGAAATGTAGTTTTAACAAAATGGATTAAAAATTAGTGATATAAAAAGACTTATGCTTTGGACCACCAAAAGAAAATCCATACTTTAATATATGAAGTGGATAATCTAAAGATTTTGTTAAATGAAAAAATAATAATGGTTTAAAAAATAATTGTTTAGACCACCAAAAAAAAATCCATGCTTTAAAACATGAAGTAAATAATCTAAAGATTTTGTTAATTGAAAAAATAGTAAGAAAATATATTATCAATTTCAATAAATTTTGTTTGCATCGTAAACAAGAAATCCATAAACTTGAATATGAATTGGATATTCTAAAAATTGTATTGGCTAAACAAATGCCAAATTGATATTTAATAATTTTGTTATTACTATTATTATTGTAGATGTATCGAAGAAAACATAAATAGTGATAGTATATGTAGGAAATATTTACAACATCAACACAAATTGTAATCTACGAGGAGAGAATAGTGTGCCACAAGTTCCACTACCAAAATGCAATCCCATGAACAAGTAAATCTATTAAAAAGGTTTACAAATAAAATATAGCCACCATTCAAATTAAAAATAGATCATATATTGACATGACTAAAGCACATATAGGGCATCGTAGATTGTCTTTATCCAAGTAGAATGCAACCTTATTAAAATAGAAATTATAATATTTATATAGAATAATCTATTAGACACTATAATACTATTCATTGTAACTCATTTTATGCACAAGTTATTTCTAATTATTTCTTTATTGATGGGTGTAGTAAAGGAAACCACCTACATGTTGAAATTTTATTTTAGAAATATAATATGTATGTAGAATAATCTATTAAACACTCTAAAATAATTTGTTGTAACAAATTTTATATACCGTTATTTCTAATTATTCCTTAATTAATGGATATAGTAAAGGAAAATATATTTGACATAAAAATCAATACATTTTTTGAAATCACAATACTAACTCCTTAAAATAAATTTTTTTATTAGATTAGGTAAAAACATATTTTGAAGGGATCAAGAACCATGTACATTCGAAAGATAAGAAACAAGGCTCAAAAGTGAAACAACAACTGGACAAGGCTGACGGACCCAAAGATAAAATAATAGACAAGACAACCCAGAAATAGAAGAGCACCAAAAAGAAGAAAGGGCACTATAAGGTAAACCGGTCAAAACAACTTGGATCGCTAACCAAAAGAGCACTAACTACCACGGTTATTCCCTTTATGAGATATGAGGCTCATCTTGAGAGACGTATTTCCAGATTTTCCTTTCTTCTTGTTGTTTACCACCTCCCAACCATCCCCCATTAGGATCTAGATTCTCATTTGGGTGGACAGGAATAAAAACTTCAAAATATTCTTTGTTATTGTTTCTTTGAAATTGCAAAAAAACCCGGGTGGTCCGAAGGAGAAACCTCCCCTTATCAATTTTTTTTTGTGAGTCAAAAACTAATTTAATGGGATGTGAAAAGGTCCCACCCTTCATCTCATCCTTCTTCTCTTCCATTTTCTCTTCCTTCTTCTCTTTTTGATCACCTGTATTATTATTTGAAACGTTATTACTATCATTGTCCTCATCAACATATACCACCATATTATCGGATTAAAATATTTCCACCATGATACCCATCCCTTAATCTGCTTCTTGACGATGAGGCAGTCAAAAGCAAGGTGACCAAGGGAAAAACAATTTTTGCATCTAAAAGGGAGGCCTTCATAATCCAGGATTTGAGTCCATATCGTATCCATGACTTTAAGCTCCATGGTGGCTAGAAAATCAACAGTCATATCCATATCCACCAAAATACGGGCGTAAGTGGTGTGATCAAAGGAATCAGTCCTAAGGTCAACATCAAGGAATTTACCCAAAGCATCACCCATGGATCTGAAGCACTCCTCACTCCAGAAGTGCAAAGGAAAGTAGGGAAGCCTAATCCATACAAGTCACGAAAGTAAAAGTTTGATTACTTAGATTATAATTACGGAACTAAAGCTTCATGAGAAGATGATGCAACTAGAAATCCCATATTTTTCAAAAAATCAAGTCCCTATCAATGGATTTATCTAAAAATGCTATTAAAATACCATGAGAAGAAAGATAAATGTTGGTTATACCTTGATTAGGGGGTGCCATTGTTCAGATATCCATTTATGGTGGGTCGGAGCGCTTTGTGGCAATAGCTAGTGAATCAGTAAATCAGGTCTCCGCTTTGGTATAACTCAACTAATTTAGATACATCCTCCCAAAAGAGGAAAATAGGTGTTGATTTTACATAAGCCATGGGTTTGGCTGAGCTCTCCCACCGAGATCACGCGCCTCTAGAAAGGAAATGGGCTCTCCCCTGGTTTAACCCTACATTTTGGAAATCTTGAAGTGCCCTTGCCCACTATATCCCCTTTCCCTAAAACCCCCATCAGTTTGTAGCAAATAATAATTGTGAGGGACACCCAGAACTAGGATTCCTTTGCCCATCGAGCACCGTGCACCGAGGTCAAACCAGAAATAGGCGCACGGGAAGGATGCCACCATTGGGACACATAGGAACACCACGAACATGCCCACTATCGCCATACGTCGGACCAATGAGGGCCAAAGCATCATATTCAAACCCTAGCACCAAGCCATTTGTGAAATGGGAAGTCAAGGAAACCATCAACCAATGTCGTCGGCATCAAGCACAGGTAGGGAAGGATTAGTGCATCCCTGACTCATTGCGAAATTAAAATAAATGTTGTACCATATTTACACATAAATAATTAAGACTTTTAAATTCAAAAAAATCACAAAATATTTAATTATTTTCCACATTCATATCACTTATTAAGTTCAATTACCAAAACTAGTGCATTAGTTTTTAACTCTCCTAAATATGTTTCTAAATTTTAACCTTGAAATATAAAACCCCTCTCTTTTGCATCAACAATAAACCCCACTATCCTCTCACAATAATATATGCAAAATTTTCACACATCCAACAACACAATAAATAAACCCTAGTACAAACAATTTTCATTTACATGACAGTAATCAGTCTTCCTAAATCCTTAATTTTCTTCTTTAATTTGACTATTCATGTGCAAAGGAAAATTAAGCATATTTTGGCTTTTTGGAGGTTCCTTACCCCAAAAATATCTAGGAGTTCCCCTTTTCTTTGGGGCTGGGAAATCCTCCTTGTGGAAGGATCTTTTATCAGCCTTTGAACAAAAGCTCTCCTCTTGGAAGGGAAAGTGGTTCTCCTTTGCAGGCAGAATTCATCTTATCCGATTGGTCCTCAATGCCTTGCCAATTTTTATGATTTCAGTCTTGCAAATTCCTAAAGGAATTCTACATCAAATTGAGAAAATATTACGCAAATTCTTATGGCAAGGCACTGGTACAGAGAGAAAATTCCATCTTGTAAAGTGGGAGGACATCAAACTTCCTAAGGATTAGGGGGCGCCGGTATTTTGGATTTGGGTCTATAGAACATGGCACTAGGAGCCAAGCATATTTGGAACATTCTCTCCAATCCCTCAAGTTTGGTTAATAAAATTTTGCTTTAGAAATACCTCCCAAAGCATGGCTCGAACAACATTTTGTCTTTCCTTGAGTTGCCGAAGGGGTCCCATAAATGGAATTTCATTTACTCTTTCCATGTGGTATTTTTGGCACTCACTTCATGGAAGATTGGGAACGTGGAAAAAGAAAAGTTCTAGAAAGACTTCTGGGGTGGTTTTCCAGACCTTTCCCTCACTGAGGATCTGGAAACAATAAATATTTTCACTCAAGTGGCTTGGGATGATAGGGTGGCGGATTATGGAGCCCATTCAGTCGATGGTTCTCCCTCTTTTTGTTGGAAATCGATATAAGTTTTGGACGTTCCAAATATAGCGAAGGAATTATACAATAAAATTTTGAGCAATCATAGAGCCTCCTTCTCCAATGCTCCTAATTGGGTCATTTGGCTCAAAGCATAGCTTAGGAAAGTATTCTAAAATTAGGTTACATATTTCTTCTACACCTTTGTGAAGGAAAAGGGTCTATCTCCTGGTCGGGTTGTTGGGACGTGAATTGCATTCCCAAGGCTGGTGCCTTTTGTTGGCTGGTTTACAAAGGTAAGATTCTCACTCAAGTTAGGAGAAGAAGGTGGGGATTACAAGGGCCTACAAGGTGCTCGCTCTGTGAGAATGCGAATTATATTTGGATCATTTTCTTCTTTCTTTGTCCCTTTTATCAACATATTTGGGAATCAAGCTATGTTTGAAATTAGACTTTTCATGGATTGTAGGGCTTACCATAAAAGCTACTACTGGAATCTTAACTCATGCTTAAGAAAAATCATTCCTTGGGCTCCATTTGGGTGTGCTAGTCCTTTCCTCCTCATCTAGCATATTTGGAGGGAAAGAAATTCACATCTTTTCAAAAACTCCGCAGAGAGTTTACAATCAGTTATCCAGAAGCTAGAAGTTTCCATTTCTGAAAACGTTAGTGCCCGATGCCAGAATCTTCCAAAATTTTCCAACTGGGATGCCACAATCATAAATTATTATTTGTTAATTAATTTGCCTCCTCTTGGCTTTCTTAGTCAGCTAGGTTTGTCAGATGCACCAAAAAAGTAATAAGAATGCAAGTCAGATGGCTTCCACCCCCTGGTTTCTATAAATTGAATTTTGATGGGGCCTCCAAAGGGAACCCCTGGTCTTTTAGAGGCAAGGTAATCTTTGTCTTCTTCGAAATGAGTTAGGTAAGATGATTTATACGAGTTCATTCCACCTGTCAAATGGAACCTGTAATCAAGATGAAGCATAGGCACTTCTCTCTGGTATCAAATTAGCAGTGCAAAATGGCATAACTCATCTCCTCATTGAAGGGGATTCAATGGTCATCATTCAAGCCATTAAAAAAGGTAATACCCCAAACTAGACACTTGATTTCATATCCAATGTAGTGTATTTGTTATCAAAATTGGGCTGTGGGAAATCTAGCACACTTAATGAGAAGGTAATAAAGTGCTAGATTTTGTCACCAACATTGGTGTACCTCAAATCCCCATTTTCCTTTTGGCCAATGATTGCAGTGAGTGGCCGAGTCTGGCCGCCATTATATATAATGATGCCACCTCTCACATGGCAAGGAAAATGACAACATCTTGAGCGACCTTGTCTTAATTTCTCTCTTTCCCTCATTTTCTTCATTTTGTTCATTTATCTCTGGTCTCTGTGGGTTTTTATTTCCAATTCAAGATGGAATTTGGCCCATTTCTTGGTCTATATTTGAGGGGAGAAACACAAGAGATGGAATTCTACAGGCCTATCACATGGACCCGGATGAAAAATGTTTTCCACTTCGAATCCCCTTGAATTCGTAGGGCTATTGAGGCCATTATCGAGACTGATTATCTATAGATCTATGGGTTCCCTCAACGTAATGCTAAAATTGTGTCTCTTTGTGAACCATCTGTTATTGATTAGTGATGATAAAAAAGAAGTAGTTTTGATGACCTGCCATTTCATTCTTCCTCGGTACTTGGTTGGGCTGGAAGAGGTGGTTTGGGGCTTCTGCATGCCTTCATGTTTCATGCTTGTTGGAGATGATGTGGGTTCAAGAGGGGTGGACAGGGAACTGGTCCAAGAATTACATAGGAGAAATAAGGTGTTGTGGAGGTTCACGGTAGCAGTCCATGTGAAATGCAACTCTAAAGCGATGAAGGGCACTTCAATCTCACAACTCAATCTAGAGGATTTGGACAGGCCCATTGGCCCAATTCCCATGTATGTGGCTCACCTTCGTGAGCATGGAGCTTCAGCATACTCCCTGCTCCTTCAAGTTGCCCAGCAACAAACTCTTGTTCATCGTAACAACTCCGAGGCTTCATCAAGTGGCTCCCGTGGAAGAGGAAATCCTCAAACCCAAACCTGAGATGTTAGATGCTTACGTTTAATGCCGGTAAGGCCTCGCTAATATAGATATTACATATAGTTTTTGGTCTTTGGCCTACGGTTACATTGCTTCATAATGTCATATCCAATCACCCTGTTTCCTCTTTAGGCTCTGGTTTTTATATTTAGGGTAGTATGTTCTCATGGCTACTGTTTAGGTTGGCCCTATCCCTCACATAAGTTTGCAGGGGGTAGTGAGTTGGCTACTGACTGGGCACTATCCAGAGTTTTCACGGAGTTAAAAAAAGTTAACAAAACCCAAGTCATTTCAACGCCTCCCCTGACTGCTCAACTATACCTATCTATTCACATTTATTGTTATGAATATGTTGCACCATTTCAAAGCATCATTTCAAATATTTATTGAATGCTACCATTAATAGCTACCTAAATTATATTCATTAAACTATTTACTCCACTTTTTGGTGCCACTGTTCTTTTTTATTATTATTTTTACATAAATGATTTATTTAAGTATTACAAAAAAGAACAGTATTCATATTTCATTCAGTTTTATGGAAGTTGAAGGAGATTTCTGAAGGTTGGATATGAGAAAAGAACATTGCTCATGATAGAGAAAATTTGGAAAAAATCAGCATACATTGCAAATCAGGTAAGAACATTACATTTTTAAAAATCAGTGATAAGTTCAACTCATCTTGTTTATTAATTTATTAAGTTTTTGAACTACTTTTTCAGTCATTTACCACAACATCATTTTATAGTCATCTATCAAAGTTGAAAGGAATAACAATTCTGGTTAGTGTTTGCAAGATTTATTTGAAACAAGGCTAATTGAAAACAAAGAAATTATAAGTTGAATGGTGATTCAGATACTTATATCTAATATTCAAGGTAAAATTTTTTCTTGAGAGAGTTTTTTTTATAATAGTACAAAAACATATTACGTTGTCGCCCAATCTAAATGATGGAATACATTATATTTACAAACTATGGTCATTATAGTGTATAAAACTATGATGCCACATTCTTATGTGCCTATAGGATCTATTTAAAAGTAGGTTGCTTTCCCACGTAATAAGTTGTTGCATAAATGACATGCATTTCTAAATATTGTTTTGCACATAATAGTGTTATGAAACTATTCAAATTTGTTTCATTTAATTACTTTAAAATAATTTCAAATCCATTCCCTCCTACTATGAGTACAACAATTTAACAACATATTATGTTGTTACCCCTGATAATGATGATCTGACTCGTTACTAGGCTACATAAGATACATGGTGTACTATATAAAACTATAATTTAAGATCTTAGTGTGCCTACAGGATCTATATCAAAGAAGGTGGTTTCTCAACGTAATACGTTGTTTCTTTGATGACCTACATTTTTAAAGTTTTTTTGCACTAAATAATCTATTCAAAGTTGTTTCATTCAATTAAATTGGAATACTTTCCAATTCATTCTCTCACACTTTAATTTCAACACTACGACAATGTATTACGTTGTCACCCAAACTAAATGGTGGAACATGTTATTTTTATAAGCTATATTCATTATATTTGGTGTACCTCTTAGCTCGGTAAATCCTCCTCAAGGAGCATCTCATGTTCTCATATTCATGTTCTTGTTCTTCTCTACAATCTTGGCCTCAATCTTTCTTTGTATGCATACACATATCTTTTGAACAATCAGCATTGAAGTCTAACTTCCAAGCATATAACCAATGACAAGTACTTTGAGTAAGGTTCCGACTACCCTCACTGTCCACATTTACCTTTTAATTCCTAGCTAGTAGTCCATTTATCCAACCTCAACACTCCTTTTCTTCCTGAGTTCTAAAAAACACTCTCTCTTTGTCTCCATGCAAATTGTCTTAACTAAACAACACTCTTTTATGAACCTTAAATATCCTTGAATGGATATATAAAACATCATCTTTGTTCTCCCTTGTGGAGATAATCCTTTATGAGACTGTTATGCACCCTATTTATAATCAAACAAGGTCTTTAAATGATACCATTAAATGATCAATTCTGCCCTTCACGAGGTTTTAGCCCACGTGTACGATGTAGGATCATCAAAGTATCAAATCCTATTATTACGTTGTCACCCATACTAAATGATGGAGCACACTATTTTTACAAGATAAAGTCATTAAAGTGTATAAAACTACAAGGCACCATTCTTATGTGCCTAAAGGATCTAAATTCATTCCCTCCTACTATGAGTACAAAATTTACCAACATATTACGTTGTTACCCCGATAACGATGATCTAACTTGTTACTAGGATACATAAGATACATGGTGTACTATATAAAACTATAATTTAAGATCTTAGTGTGCCTATAGGATCTATATCAAAGAAGGTGGTTTCTCAACGTAATACATTGTTTCTTTGACGACTGCATTTTTAAAGTTTTTTTGCACTGAATAATCTATTCAAAGTTGTTTCATTCAATTAAATTGAAATACTTTCCAATTCATCCTCTCACACTTTAATTTCGACACAACGACAACGTATTACGTTGGCACCGAACAAATGGTGGAACACGTTATTTTTATAAGCTATATTCAATATAGTTGGTGTACCTCTTAGCTCGGTAGATCCTCGTCGAGGAGCATGTCATATTCTCATATTGATTTTCTTATTCTTCTCTACAATCGTGCCCTCAATTTTTATTTTTATGCATACACCTATCTTTTTGAACAATAAACATTGAAGTCGACTTCTAACCATATAACTAATGACAAGTACTTTGAGTAAGGTTCTGACTACCCTCACTTTGTCCACATTTACTGTTAATTCCTAGCTAGTAGTCCATTTATCCAACCTCAACACTCCATTTTTCTTGAGTTCTAAAAAACACTCTTCTTTGTCTCCATGTGTCTGTCTTAACTCAACAACACTCTTTTATGAACCTTAAATATCCTTGAATGCATATATAAAACATCATCTTTGTTCTCCTTGCAGAGATAATCATTTATGAGACTATTATGCACTGATTTATCATTAAACAAGGTCTTCAAATGATAGAATTCAATGATCAATTCTTCCCTTCATAGGTTTTAGCCCACATGTGTATAATGTAGGATCATCAAAGTATCAAATCCTATTATTACGTTCTCACCCATACTAAATGATGAAGCACACTATTTTTACAAGATATAGTCATTATAGTGTATAAAACTACAATGCACCATTCTTATGTGCCTACAAGATCTAAATCCATTCCCTCCTACTATGAGTACAACAATTTAACAACATATTACGTTGTTACCCACGATAACGATGATTTGAATCATTACTAGGCTACATAAGATACATGGTCTAGTATATAAACTACAATTCAAGATTTTAGTGTGCCTACAGGATCTATATCAAAGAAGGTGGTTTCTCAACGTAATACGTTGTTTCTTTGACAAGCTGCATTTTAAAAGTTTTTTTGCTTTGAATAATCTATTCAAAGTTGTTTCATTCAATTAAATCGGAATACTTTCCAATTCATTATCTCAAACTTTAATTTTGACATGACGACAACATATTATGTTGTCACCCGAACTAAATGGTGGAACACGTTATTTTTACAAACTATATTTTTATAAGTGTTATTTTAATTCCTATCTAGTAGTCCATTTATCCAACCTCAACACTCCATTTCTTCTCGAGTTCTAAAAAAACACTCTCTCTTTGTCTCCATGCAACTGTCTTAACTCAACAACACTCTTTTATGAACCTCAAATATCCTTGAATGTATATATAAAACTTCATCGTGTTCTCCCTTGCAAAGATAATCCTTTATGAGACTGTTATGCACCCGATTTATCATCAAACAAGGTCTTCAAATGATACCATTCAATGATCAATTATGCCCTTCTTAGGTTTTAGCCCACATGTGTACAATGTAGGATCATCAAAGTATCAAATCCTATTATTACGTTGTCACTCATACTAAATGATGGAGAACACTATTTTTAAAAGATATAGTCATTATAGTGTATAAACTGCAATGCACCATTCTTATGTGCCTCAAAATCTAAATACATTCCCTCCTACTATGAGTACAACAATTTAACAACATATTACGTAGTTACCCACGATAACGATGATCGACTCATTACTTAGGCTACATAAGATACATGATGTACTATATAAAACTATAATTTAAGATCTTAGTGTGCCTACAGGATCTATATCAAAGAAGGCGGTTTCTCGATGTAATACATTGTTTCTTTGACGACCTACATTTTTAAAATTTGTTTTTCTCTGAATAATCTATTCAAAGTTGTTTCATTCAATTAAATTGGAATACTTTCCAATTCATCCTCTCACACTTTAATTTCGAGACGATGACAACATATTACATTGTCACCCGAACTAAATGGTAGAAAATGTTTTTTTACAAGCTATATTTTTACAAGCGTTATTTTAGTTCCTAGCTAGTAGTCAATTTATCCAACCTCAATACTCCATTTCTTCTCGAGTTCTAAAAAACACTTTCTCTTTGTCTCCATGCAATCTATATTAACTCAACAACACTCTTTTATGAACCTTAAATATCCTTGAATGCATATATAAAATGCCATCTTTTTGTCCCTTGCGGAGATAATCCTTTATGAGACCTGTTATGCACCCGATTTATCATCAAACAAGGTCTTCAAATGATACCATTCAATCATCAATTCTTCCCTTCATAGGTTTTATCCCACATGTGTACATTGTAGGATCATCAAAGTATCAAATCCTATTATTACGTTGTCACCTATACTAAATGATGGAGCACACTATTTTTACAAGATAAAGTCCTTAAAGTGTATAAAAGCTGCAATGCACCATTCTTATGTGCCTAAAGGATCTAAATTCATTCCCTCCTACTATGATTACCACAATTTACCAACATATTACGTTGTTAACCACGATAACGATGATTTGACTTGTTACTAGGCTACATAAGATACATGGTGTACTATATAAAACTATAATTTAAGATCTTAGTGTGCCTATAGGATCTATATCAAAGAAGGTGGTTTCTCAACGTAATCGTTGTTTCTTTTACGACACTGCATTTTTAAAGTTTGTTTTACTTTGAATAATCTATTCAAAGGTGTTTCATTTAATTAAATTGTAATACTTTCCAATTCATCCTCTCACACTTTAATTTTGACACGACGACAATGTATTACGTTGTCACCCAAACTAAATGGTGGAACATGTTATATTTACAATCTATATTCATTATAGTCGATGTACCTCTTAGCTTGGTAGATACTCCTCAAGGGCATGTCATGTTCTCATATTCATGTTCTTGTTCTTCTCTACAATCATGCCCTCAATATTTCTTTGTATGCATACACCTATCTTCTTGAACAACCAAAGCATTGAAGTCTAACTTCCAAGCATATAACCAATGACAAGTGCTTTGAGTAAGGTTCCAAAATTCCCTCGGTGTCCACATTTACTGTTAATTCCTAGATAGTAGAGTCCATTTATCCAACCTCAATACTCCATTTCTTCTCGAGTTCTAAAAACACTCTCTCTTTGTCTCCATGCAACTGTATTAACTCAACAACACTCTTTTATGAACCTTAAATATCCTTGAATGCATATATAAAACGTCATCTTTTTTGTCCCTTGCGGAGATAATCCTTTATGAGATTGTTATGCACCCGATTTATCATCAAACAAGGTCTTCAAATGATACCATTCAATAATCAATTCTTCCCTTCACGGGTTTTATCCCACATGTGTACAATGTAGGATCATCAAAATATCAAATCCTATTATTACGTTGTCACCCATACTAAATGATGGAGCACACTATTTTTACAAGATAAAGTCATTAAAGTGTATAAAGCGCAAGGCACCATTCTTATGTGCCTAAAGGACCTAAATTCATTCCTCCTACTATGAGTACAACAATTTATCAACATATTACGTTGTTACCCCGATAACGATGATCTAACTTGTTACTTAGGCTACATAAGATACATGGTGTACTATATAAAACTATAATTTAAGATCTTAGTGTGCCTATAGGATCTATATCAAAGAAGGTGGTTTCTCAACGTAATACATTGTTTTCTCTGACGACCTACATTTTTAAAGTTTGTTTTGCCTTTGAATAATCTAATCAAAGGTGTTTCATTCAATTAAATTGGAATACTTTCCAATTCATCCTCTCACACTTTAATTTCGACACGACGATAATGTATTACATTGTCACCCGAACTAAATGGTGGAACACATTATTTTTACAAGCTATATTTTTACAAGCGTTATTTTAATTCCTAGCTAGTAGTCCATTTATCCAACCTCAACACTCCATTTCTTCTCGAGTTCTAAAAACACTCTCTCTTTGTCTCCATGCAAATCTGTCTTAACTCAACAACACTCTTTTATGAACCTTAAATATCCTTGAATGCATATATAAAACTTCATCTTTGTTCTCCCTTGTGGAGATAATCCTTTATGAGACTGTTATGCACCCGATTTATCATCAAACAAGGTCTTCAAATGATACCATTCAATGATCAATTCTTCCCTTCATAGGTTTTAGCCCACATGTACAATGTAGGATCATCAAAGTATCAAATCCTATTATTACGTTGTCACCCATACTAAATGATGGAGCACACTATTTTTATAAGATAAAGTCATTAAAGTGTATAAAACTACAAGGCACCATTCTTATGTGCCTAAAGGATCTAAATTCATTCCCTCCTATTATGAGTACAACAATTTACCAACATATTATGTTGTTACCCCCACGATAACGATGATCTAACTTATTACTTAGGCTATATAAGATACATGGTGTACTATATAAAACTATAATTTAAGATCTTAGTGTGCCTATAGGATCTATATCAAAGAAGGTGGTTTCTCAACGAATACGTTGTTTCTTTGACGACCTGCATTTTTAAAGTTTGTTTTGCCTTTGAATAATCTAATCAAAGGTGTTTCATTCATTTAAATTGGAATACTTTCCAATTCATGCTCTCACACTTTAATTTACGCACTTTATGACAATGACAATGTATTACATTATCACCCGAACTAAATGGCGGAACACATTATTTTTACAAGCTATATTTTTACAAGCATTATTTTAATTCCTAGCTAGTAGTCCATTTATCCAACCTCAACACTCCATTTCTTCTCAAGTTCTAAAAAACAATCTCTCTTTATCTCCATGCAAACTGTCTTAACTCAACAACACTCTTTTACGAACCTTAAATATCCTTGAATGCATATATAAGACTTCATCTTTGTTCTCCTTGTGGAGATAATCCTTTATGAGATCTGTTATGCACCCGATTTATCATCAAACAAGGTCTTCAAATGATACCATTCAATGATAAATTTCGCCCTTCACGAGTTTTAGCCCACATGTGTACAATGTAGGATCATCAAAGTGTCAAATCCAATTATTATGTTGTCACTCATACTAAATGATGGAGCACACTATTTTTACAAGATATAGTCATTATAGTGTATAAAACTGCAATGCACCATTCTTATGTGCCTACAGGATCTAAATTCATTCCCTTCTACTATGAGTACAACAATTTAACAACATATTACATTGTTACCCCTGATAACGATGATATGAATCATTACTAGGCTACATAAGATACATGGTGTACTATATAAAACTATAATTTAAGATCTTATTGTGCCTATAGGATCTATATCTAAGAAGGTGGTTTCTCAACCTAATACATTGTTTCTTTGAGGACCTACATTTTTAAAGTTTTTTTGCACTTTGAATAATCTATTCAAAGTTATTTCATTCAATTAAATTGGAATACTTTCCAATTCATCCTCTCATACTTTAATTTCGACACGATGACAATGTATTACGTTGTCACCTGAACTAAATGGTGGAACACGTTGTTTTTACAGTCTATATTCATTATATATTATGAATGATTCCTCCAATCAGGTTGATGATAATGAATTTTTTCTAGGCTATGTTGTTTACAGTGGTGGCATGTTTGAGACCTAAAATTATTTCCATACTTTCCTATTGATGCTAGTGATGATTTGTGATACCCTTGAGAGCTATTTTTGGGTTGATTCTCTTCTATAAGGTAGCAGCTGATTTTAAACATTTCTCAACCTTGAATAACTTAGAAAAGATACTCTATTATGTAATCTGATGATTTGGTTCTTCGCAACCTTTGGCTATTAAGTTATATTCACCAACTTATTTTTACATCTATAGTTTTGGCTTTCATGAGAAAAAGGATGAATCATGATCTACATACTTCATGATTCTTTTTCAGATTTCCTATTGTTGCATTGATACTTTTTCCTATTGAAAACATGAGTGGAAATCATTGTTGAAAAGAAAGAGGCAGTGAGATATCATGTGAGGGAGAAGGATTGCTTTTAGAATAAACAATATTCAAATAATTCTATTTTTTTTAGTGATATGAGAGTGAAATTAATATGGCTAGCTCAATTTTATGAGATTATTGATGTCATTTTTACTTTTTTTGTTGACCTGAATTTTTTTAATAATGATCCTCAATTTCTTGAACATATTGAACATTTTTGAATGCAGGTCTTATCATTTTAGCGTCAACTATAATATAAATATCAAATGGTTAGTGTTATTGTCTAATTGTATAGTGTGTTAGCTTGAGCATTTTTTTTCCAAATTTTAATAATTTGTAGTGTTATTAACATCAATGTATAATCAAAGAGACTCAAAGTGGAAGCACTATTCCTATCCAATGTCCTTTGGAAGGACTGTTCTCTGCATTAGATGTAGTTTGGAGCAAAGTTAAAGATAACCATGGAGTGGAAGGGGATTTTGTTGCATGGGTAGAAGTTGGACGAGTAGATGATTTTATTAAAGGGGAATGTCAGTGGACATCATTTCCAACAAGTTATTACAAACGTTGGAGTCATTCATCACCCATAAGGGAAAGTACACACTGGGTTCGAATTGATAGCACCATCAGTTATATAATGTATGATGTGGCAATGTTCGGTGATGTTTTTAATGCAGTTTTAAAATTGTTGTTTATTTTATTATGACTCACTTTTAGTGACATTTTGCAGATATTGGTGTAGCTATGGGCCTGAAGACTTTAAAGAAGAGGATGATTTGCCATATGATAAGTCCAAGGTTCCAACTAGAGGGACGGGGAGTAGACCTGGACGTAAACATATAAAATGTGGTTGCCAATGCAATTTTAATGTGCGCATTCTTATGAAAAGAAGTGAATATGCACTTATCACATATCCTCAGATGGATCATGTGGATAACAACAATCATATATGCCATGGCCAAAAAAATCACAAATTTGAAGGGACACGAGCTTATTATGCGCCACATATTAGTAAGGAATTGCAAGAATGGGTAGAAAAGTTATTGTTATTAGGAATGCCAGCTGATATTGTGTTGCAAAAGCACCGTGAAATGGTTCATGAGAAGCTAGCCTTGTTTGATGGGCAAAAAAAACGTGATGATTTCTTGTCTTCACATGATGTTCAAAATATTGATACAAAAATAAAAGCAAAGAAAGTACATGTATGATAGAAATAATGCCCAAAGTGTGAGAGTATGGCAAGATCAAAATCCAAATATATGTTTTGAATACCAAGAGTATGATGGAAATGTTGGGGAAGATGGTCACGTGCCGTTTATCATGGGAATTCAAATGCCACAACAACTTGAGTGGATGTTAAAATATGGCCATAACAACATACTTGCAATGGACGCTTGATTTTGGGACCAATGAAATGAAGGTATTCTCTTTTACATAATCTTATCAATACAAAATTTATGTAAAAAATATGTTACATTTTCTTACCAATAATCTACTAATTCACATTGTTATTGCATTGTCAACTCTCGATAGTTCAAACTCTATACCATCCTCACATTTGATTCTAAACACATGGGCCTACCAGTTGCATGGGTCATAATGTCAAGAGTTACAACTAGCAACTTGACCCAATGGATGAAAAAGCTGGTGAATAGAGCACATGCTCATATGCTTGAGTGGAAACTAAATGCTTTCATGGTAGATGATGCTACAACTGAAATCAATGCTATTAGGTTGTAAATTACTCTTTGTGTATATTGTTAGAATATATAAATTTAAATTATAGATATTAAGTTTGCTATCAAATTTTTAAAATTCTAATACAATTCATTTTCAAATACAGAGAAGTTTTTGGGTGCGAAGTATACTTATGTAGATGGCATGTAAGGAGGGCATGGTTGAAGAATCTTGTTGCCAAGGTTAAGGAAGATCCAAAAAGACGTGTAATGTTTAATAGGTTGGGGAAATAATGCACCATTCAAATAATGAGGAGAGTGCTATTCAAATGGCACAAGATTTTGTTCTGAGAATTTGTGGACGAGATAAAATTTATTAAATATTGGTAGGAACACTGGCTTCTAAGAATTGGAATGTGGGTGAGACATCTACGAACTTTAAAGCATGTTGGGCAAGAAAAAAATGCTGCAATAGAGGCATATCACTCTATACTTAAGAGTAAGTGGTTATCCTCCATTCGAAAAGCATCTCATCATAGGGTTGACTGGCTGATACATCAATTAATCATAGTTGTTTTTATATATTATTGGTGGAGTCAATGTTGTAAGGAAAGTGGGTTCTACCGTAACTTCAAAGTGGAGAAACTAGAAAATAACCAATGGCTGCATGCACAATCCATTCTTGATTATTATGTCACCTTCCATACCTCTGACACACGGTTAGCATGGGCTCATAGCCAGACGGATGATACTTGTCACTATGAAGTATGGTATCAAACCCCACATTTAGCAATGTGTGAATGTGGAGTGTCAAAGAATGGGTACTTATGTAAGCACATAATTAAAGTGAATATGATGAAAAAGAATTCAGTGAGAGAAAACTTTAATGTTCAGGTATTCTAGGCAAAATGTT
Organism: Taxus wallichiana var. yunnanensis; assembly: GCA_018340775.1. Taxonomy (NCBI): domain Eukaryota; kingdom Viridiplantae; phylum Streptophyta; class Pinopsida; order Cupressales; family Taxaceae; genus Taxus; species Taxus wallichiana. Next base: position 685,543,051 of record CM031238.1, on the reverse strand, counting down.
TTTCAAGATTTTCCAACATAGTAATTTATTGTATCTAAATTCTATTAATTTTGGTTTTTATTCAAATCTTTGATTTATTATACTGATTTGTAATGTTCTCCAGGGTTTATTTTGTGCTCCAAATGTTGCATGTGGAGATGAACATGTGGTTGACAATCCTTTTGGTCAAGCATGGAATCCTCCAAACACCTGTGAAGACTCTATGCATGTTTTGCAACAAGATAAACATGTTATAAATGAAGAAGATGAACACTTGAGCCCACAAGTGAGAAGGATCAGAAAAATAGTAGATAACTTGATTTTGTTGGTCCTCTAAACAAGTCATTTCTTACTTTATTAGAGAATACACTTGTGGAAACAACAAACCAATTGAGGGGAAGCCAAATATCTTCTATATTAGGTGTGCAACATCCTGAGGCACAACCATTTAGACCTGTAGATGATGGATTCAACAATACACTTCATAGAGAGAGATATTTTATAGAGAAGATGTTGAATCGAAGGAACTCATGTCCAACAAATAGGAAAGCTAGTTTTCCTATTGTAAAAAAGAGTCGTGTATCACGTTGACTAACATGGGAGGATGAATTAAAAAGAGTTGCAGAACGAGATAGGGAAAGGGGGCTTGTTGAAGAACTTGAAGATGAGACCAACACAAATGGAATTTAAGGGTAATTTTATGGAACAACTATTTTTATATAGTCTTTGTATATTTTTCCCATTTTGATAGTCCATAGTCCATAGTCCATAGGTCATATTCCTTTTGGTCTTTTTTCAACCACAGTGTGCAATGTCTATATAATTGTGTTTGATATGCAAATCTATGAGTGCATTTTGCAAATATATATCCTTGAATCATAGACTTCTATCTTGTAATCATTCTTCCCTCATATCAATATCAATATTTTATCCTTTTCAAAAAAATATTGCAGATATTATATTTTGTTTTTGTTGCAGAAATTAAATTTTATGTGTTGTAAAAATTATATTCAGTTTTTGTTGTAGAAATTATATTCATTCCCTCCTACTTTGATTGCAGCAGTTCAACAACATATTATGTTGTTACCCTTGAGAAATGATGAACAAACACATTATTAGTTTACAAGATATGCTCATTATAATATCTAAAACTGTGATACCATCTTTTTATGCTCCTACATGATCTATACCAAAGTAGGTTATTTCTCAATGTAATACATTGTTGCCTCAATGAAATGGATTTTTAATGTTTATTTTGTATTTTATAATGTTATGTATATATTCAAGGTTGTTTCATTCAGTCACTTTGTAATAATTTCCCACTTATGCCCTTCTACTTTAATTAAAATAGTTCAACAACGTACTATGTTGTCATCCGTAATAAATGATGAAAGTTTCAATATTTATACAAATTTGTCACTTTTTAACAAAGGATATTCGTTTATCTCTTTATCAGAGTTACACTAATCATGTCTATAAAATGTTCTTATGGATTTGTTCTATCATGTAGTCGGCGACACTAAACATCTAAGGTAGCAGTGTTGTCTGTTGGTGCAAGAGAATTGGATTAGATGAATGCCTAAAACAATCATTGTAAAATGTGGTAGTGAAGGAAAGCTATATGTTTTGGAGATTTGGAGGAAGGACCTCTCACAATTGCTCAAATACTCCTTTGAGTGAGGAACAATAAACAACAAGATTTTGAAGGGTTTGCTATCATTTTTTTTGCAAATGCAAGAACATTACCCCACACTTAGATAGTTTCCTATTGGTACGTCCCTTTCTTGGTATCATTTTTCATCAATCTCAAAACCATCGTTAGTAACTATCTTTGGGTATTGAGCCAAAAATATGAGCGTAACAAAAATATTGTCCATATCGGTAAACACTAAAATAATTTTTTTAATGAAAAATTTATTTTCAACAATCTAAGTGCAATACATGAATGTGAATACGTGAGAAAGAGATCATGTTCAGAGATTGAAGGAAGAAAATAAAATAGAAAACATATTATCAATTGATTACTACATTATCAATGATTACTAACTTTTTCAAGATGTTGGGAGGATGTTGGAAAAGTTTGTGGAGCTTGGCTTTGCACCTGCCAATTGCATTTGCTTGAAAGTTTCGAAGTTATTTTCAACTAACCCATTTTTTTGCACATCCAACAATCATTACAGTTCATTAGACCACATACCTTTTAGGAATTTTGTCAAACAATTCACATGCTTGCACATTTTTCATACATATCTGTCAGGGCACTTGAAACTAAAACATCTGACCAAATTCCCTCTCCATAATGCTTTAGTGGATGTCCACACACTATTTCAATAGTCATGTTTTGGTAGAGGTTAGGAGTATGCTAGAAAAGGTGAACCGATCAGCGTGGACACTTGTTGGTTGCATTCGGTGAAGCAACGTCAATGTTGTGTCAGGATGTCCTTGTCTTCTGTTAGCTACAAATATGGTATTCCATGATACATCCTGTGTGTGAAAAAAAGAGCTTTCAAACAGGTTATTTTACAGCTCTTGCAATAGCTAGGTGTTTACTATGCCGGTGGACAAAAAGATAAGGTGGCGATCTGAAAACATCCCTTCTCTATAATATACTATGGCAGATGTCCACAATCTATTTCAACGATCCTATTTTTTTGGCATGGGCCGGGTGTATGCTAGCAAAGGTGAACTGCTCAAATTAGAGACCTATTGAATGCATTTGGAAAAAAATGTAAATAATTCATGAGGATGTCCATTAGTTGAAATTGAATGGCAAGTTTCCCATGACTCCAACATTCTAGTTTTGAATCGAGTCTCTCTTCTAGAGATTTTCTCTATCATTTATTGCCCTCCTCTTCATTACACCAACAACTATAAAAACAATCAAAAGAGAAAATAGTTAAAGAGCAAAAAAAGTGTGGTATATTAAGAATAAATTTCAACATATTGCAAAGGTCATATAAAACTCAATAACTTTAAATACTATTAATAAGATACACGTGTATAGAGAAGGTATGCATAATCCCATTCATCTAATATGGACACAATACACAAGCACAGTCATACACACAACACACAAGTATAGTCCCAGTCAACAACATCCAATCACCTGTAACCTGACATTCCTCTTCTGCACACAATTTCTATAGCTATTAAAACTAAGAAGAATGGAGATTGACAATCTATAGTGTTCTGCTATGTACCAGATTCATCTATAATAGGTGATTAAATTTAATATGATTATTCCAATTTCTCAACGCTGCAGCTTACACAATTAACCTCATTGAAGTTCCTATTTGTGCTACCTCACCTCTCATACATAATGATGAGAATTGTTCCGAATAGGCACAAGGTTTGCATCTCAATAATATCATAAGCATAACAGAGCAGGTCGAAGTGAACATTCCGAGTTGTCAGTCATGCAAGCCAAAAATATGTACAACTACGTGCGAGCACACGTTGGGTTTCTCTCGCTTCTCTTCATTTGCAAGAAGACTGCATAGCTTTGATGAAACACATGCTGTGGACCCCACCATTCAGCCACAGTTTGCACAAAGTCTACTTCTTCTGTGTCCAAGCAGCAATACCAATGTGAGTAGAGGAGCATTTACACATTCAACTAGTAATTTCTTCGCCAAAGTTTGATTCATTATCTAAATTTATCTATCTAAATATCTCTAAAGATTTTTCATCAAATTGCACTAATGTTGCAGGAACAACTGACACAAGAAATGCACACAATAGATAAGGGATGATGGCTGTGGAAGGCTACTCTAACTAAATGAATCGGTAAGATATTCATCAATTACTGTAAGTAGTTTGCAAAGTGTGTGTTGTTTGTTAAGTTATTACATCTAGTTATATAGGCAAACAATAACAGTGTGTATATTCCAATGCATTGAATGCTAGTATTTGTTTTAACTTTATGCAGGGGCGGTGAGTGTTGTAAGTAGTAGGTGAAGAGGATGTAAAATTTGATATAAATGCAGTATGGGAAGACATACCAAAAGGTAAATGCCCAAAACTAAAATATCTGTTGTTACTGACAGAAATAAAAATAGAAATTAAAAAATATGTAAACAAGAACAACAAATATGGTTGTAAAGAGGGAGAGATGCATGCTTATGATGTGGCATATTGGAAAATATACCAGAAAGAGTCCTAAATATGGAGAATTTTTATTGTTCTATTTTTGTGGACGTCCATATCCTGTTTCAAACTCCTATTTCAGCACAGACTGGAAGTATGCTAGCAAAACCAATCAAAATGGACACCTGTTGGGTGCATTCGGTGAACCATTACGACTGACAAAAGAGTCTCAACAGCAATAATAAATAGTCTCAATAACAATAATAAATGCTATCTAGTAAATTTGACAGGAAAAACTCATTACATTTTACAAGTCATGTCAGAAGAAGAGCCAAAAGAGGATTTTGGCATAAAATTGGCACTACATATGCATCTTACATTATTTTCTCATTCAAGGAGAAAAACCATAACATTAAACTTGATTTTTTCTTTGACATAACTGAGTATCTTGGCAATTGTTTTACAAATAATGATACAATTGATTGTAATATCAAAACTTCAACAAATTACCAATGAAAATTTTGTTCTCGTCCTCGTCAGGGACCCTCATGCGTTTGGAACGCGTTGCAGAAAGTCCTTTCCGGGAAATCTAGTTTTCCAAACTTAGCCATTTTTGGTCCTTTTTGGTTGGGCACCTTATGTCTCAGGTAAATAACACAGAGTAACTTGTGCACCCCCTTCATTCCTTTTGGCGCATCCTTCAAAGTGTCGACACACACATTTTTTGGTGTGCTCCCCATGTTGCACCTTTCTTATGCATGCGCCAAGGTGCATGCGCCTTCATGTCAACAACATTTTTTTGTTATGCCACGTTTTGGTGTGTGCAAAGGCGCACATATTTCCGTGTCGTAGTATTTTTTTTGCACCAAAGGCACGCACATAACAACGTGTTAACACATGCATTTTGGTGTGCCAAAGGGCGCAAGGTTTGAAGTGTCGACAGTGTTTTGATGTGCCTCTTCAAAAGTGGTTGGCGCATTTATTGCACCCTTGCCTATATATAGGCGCATCCGCCCTGTCACTTTCACAATAAAAAAACACGTGATAGATTTTATTCTCTCGCACTTGCCATGCCTGTCATCCTCGTATCGCGTTCGTGGACCCCGCTTCATTTCTCATGATTATATATATTCCGGTAGGTGGTCTTTTTCCTCCTGTGTTTTTGTTGGTTGTTGTTTGTTTGTGTAGTAGGTGGCATAGATTTGTCAAAACCCTCTTTTGCTGTTCTGGTTGTCTTTCTCCCATGCTCTCCCTCCTCTTTCCAGATCTGCTGGTAAGGAGGACTCTACCTCAGAAAAATCACTTGGCTCTTTTCGTTGTGCCCTCTTCACCATCTATAAACCCTGAAAAGAGGCTTAAAAGATCACAAATCTATAAGAGATAGAAGACTTCAAGACATTTCCAAAACTACGTTTTCTACTCTTTGGCGCAATCGCCACCCTTGCAACATAAAGCACAGTCACGCCAATGGTGCACCTAACTCACTTGCAACACCCAATAACCCTGCGCCCTCTTGGCACACCGAACTCCTATGTAACATTGCAAAAACTTGCGCCATTGGCACACCCTGCATCCATGCAACACCAACCTTACTTGCGCCAAGTATAAAACTATGTTAAACGGCGCAGGCGCATCCCCTGTTACAGTAACACATTGCCATGCAAACCTTTCATGCGCCGCGCCAAGTTCCCCTGTTGCACATGAAAAGATGATGTTACACACACTAAACCTGCACCCTTTGGCGCATCCTGTACCCGTGTAACATGAAAAATATCTGCACCCATTATAAAACGCATGTAAATGGCGCAGGCGCACTTCCACTTGCAACAACAAAAATGTCATGTGCAGTATCCATGCACCTTGCGCCCTTTGGCGCTGATTTGTCCCTTGTAACACCCTTTTTCTGTGTGCCATATTATTTAACCCTCGCACTCGCAAAGTGTTCATGCGCCCGCGCCCTGATGCCTTAAAATTGCTAACTCTTCCTTTCACAATGCTTTAATGGGAGATCAAACAGCTAACATGACTCTTTCGCGTTGGGTTTTGCTTTTCTTCTTGCAGATCAAAGCAATCGAGTTCGTAACTACATATGTCTACATCAAGCAAGAGACCAACCAAGTCTAAGGGTAAAGCCAAACTTACAGAGGAAGAGATGAAGTATAAATATCGAGGGTCGATGCCCGAATCCCTGAAGAATGTGACCTCGGACATAAGAGACTCGAGCTCGGCCACATTGATATGGAAGATTTTGGGCCGTAACCAGAGGGTCACAGAAGTCCCTGGATGGACAAACCTGGTAGGCAAAGTGGCTCGCATTTTGCTTCTGGGGGATCCTAAACCAGCATGCAAGTGAACAATGAATTCATGATGGTAGTGGCCCGCTACTACAACAAAGACACGAGGTGTGTCCGAATGAGAAGGGTGAGGTCGTGATCAACCTCACTGCCCAAAGCACTTTGAAATTATGCTTGGCATTCCTCACCACCGCACTTTGTGGCCGTAAGCCAAGAAGATTGCACCAAGGCTTGGGAGACAACGAAGACCAGTGTATGTAATTGATGAATGAGGTATACCTGAAAAACAAGAAGGTGGTAACCAGATGGCCACAGGTCATTCATCGCAGTGATTTCTCCGAGGAACTAAGTGATACCATCACGTTCCTAAGCAGAGTATTTGGGCTTTCTGACGCCCACTACTTTCATAAATGGATGCTTAGGTACCTGGAGACAATGAACAAGAATGTGCCAGATCAACGCTTCGAGTGGGCGGAGATCATAAGCAGCACTATATCCGAGCAGCTCCAACAACTCACCACAACGGGGAGGTTCTACATGAACTCCTACGTAGTTTATGCTGCAGCCTCGGAGAGGGATTATCCAAAGATTGATGTGTGCGGGGTTTGGCCCCAAGTGAAAATATATGAATACTACCTAGAACTAAAGCTGGAAAATAGTATTTCATAGTTTACAAAGATCAACGATGCTTTCTTCTATGGCATCGTCTACCTTTTGAGGCCAAACATGACTCACGGTCATATGACCAAGAGCATTGTTGCAGCAACGGAGAAGTGGGGGCCTTATTCACGCAATTCCCCACCTTCACCTATCTAAGGGCAGCCAACTTCTTGGGGGAACCCACCAAATTGCCAAGATATGCCGGCCCCAAGCTGATCCTGTTGGAGCTATCAAGATAGCTCATAACCTACCACGAAAAGTGCTTGAAGAGAAAGAAGGGTGGAACTCCTTTCCCCCTCACAGTGGGCAGGTACACTTGTCTTTCCCACCACAAAGCCCGGGAGATGTTTACAGAGCTGGAACTACTCAATCTAAAGCACAACTTCCCTGGCAAGGCCCACTTTCGACCCAAGGAATTTCCTTCCTAGGGCCAAACTCGATCCAATCCACATTCAGATCGAGGATATTTATATCGACCTGTATCATGAGGTCGAGCTCAGAAGGAAAGATCACTCCCACTTGGCTTTGGCTGAAATCATTCAGTATGGCATGGCCATTGTCCCAAAGGGTTATCAAACTACTGATCAAGAAGTTGATCAGGTATATCTTGACACGGATGGGGACAACTGGCCATTTTTTTGTAATTGATAGAACTAAAGCGCCCCAAACCATTGAAGAAAGGGTTAAAGAAACTCTGCGGAGAATAGAGCACTGGTGCAGGATGAATGGCCTCATCTACCTCGGAGTTGATTTCACCACATCTCCATTGGGAAACGCACCTTCCAGACCAAAACATCTGCCAAAGAGCAGAGGTAAAGACAAGGAGGGCGAGTCAAGCTCTGCCCAAGAAGAGGCTCCTGAGAGTCCCCCTTCCGCCGCACGAGAACAAGTTGTAACTCTGGCTTCTCCAGAGAAAGAAGCGGCCGAAGATGTTCCAATGGGCACATCCACTCAGGATGTTGCCACTACTACAACTATTGAGGTCCCTTCTATCCCTTCTCCCTCTCCTCCTTCTCCTCCTCGCGTGACCCAAGTGACCATTCCTTTGGTCGTATCCTCTCCCCATCTTCTACTGCCCCTTCCTCGTCATCCATCTTCTTCTCTCTCGGAGCTGTCCCCCACCATTTCTTCCCTCATCTCTCAGCTCCCTTCCATTTCCATGTCTACCTCCCCTGCAATATCTCTTCCTCCCGTGAGCACTTTCTCGGCCTCCCTCTCAATGCCACCTCCAAGTGTCTCAACGCATTTTCCTCTACTACTGCAGCTGCTCCCTTTTCTACTTCCGGCCCTCTCCCATAAGTCCAGCATGGATCTCTCAGCACCTGAGCCAACAAAAGAGGAAAGTTCCCATCGCACCGATGGACTTCTCCATCATCCCATCAAAGGGGGCCAAGAAGAAAAATCCTATAACCCGCTTCTCTCAGAGTGCGTCAGGAGAGAGAGTAATGGAGATAGCATATCCCAATCCTTTAAAGGATAAAAAGGATCTGTCTTTGACAGATTATATAGTGACCCAAGTCACAATGGGGACATCTTCAGAAAGCCTTCAGGAGAGGCCCTATCTGCAGTTGACGCCCTTTGCAAGAAGCTCCAGGAAGCAAAGGAAGAAAAGAGGCTGTTAAAGGAGCAAAATAAACATCTTCTCCACGCCTTGCAGAAAATGGGCAGTGCACCTCCTACAACTGCCGCCGAAACTCCTGAGCCTCTGAGCCAGGATAAGATTAATGAATACACCAAAATCGGTGAGTAGGGTATGGCAGTTTCACCTGGAGAAGCCAAATCCTCAAGGAAAGTGAGGGAGTAATCGCCAAGTTCACCAGATTGTATCAGAATATCAATCGGGTGAACAAAGAGCTCCAGTGATAGATAGCAGGACCCATCTCTGAAGAGCTGGACCATGCCAGGATGCAAGCATGAGACCTTTTAGAAAATGCTCGACTGTTCAGTCAAGATCTGGTCAAGTTCGGCGTCTTTGGTCACCCCAGAGCCCTCAACAAAATCCTTTCTACTCTGGATTACCGGGTCGATCAGTTGGAGTTTGTCCTAGAAAAGATTGACAAAATCAAGGAGGAAGCCCTAGATGCAATGCATCAAATGGAGCAAATTGTCCTGAGAATGTCTCCGGGCTTGCTCACTCCTTCTTTCACCTTAAGAAAGGTTGATGAAACTATTCGGATCTTCAAGGAGATCATTTCGCAAGGGCTGGGACCAGAAGTCACTTTCGACGCCGAATCCATCAACAACCTGCTGGCCTGTCGTGACTTCATAGGGTACCTGATAGATGCAGAAAATGAATATTCCAAGCTCCCAGAAAAGCTCACAGATGAGCGGAGACTTGCGAGGCTATCAGTGATCATCACAAGGATCCTTCCCAGGATCAACTTCAGCCCATGATCAAGCAAGTTCATGGAATATCGTGCCCAGTTCCACATCACGTCTCCAGAGCAGCAGCAAAAGCAGGATACCCCCTTTCAGCCATGGGACGACGATGAATAGTTTCATTCTTCTCGACCTTCTCTTTGTAAACATCTAAAGTATGTTGACACAAATGATGACATCATCCATGTTGCACCATGGGATGATGTCATCCACCAAGTTGTCAAAAGTCAACAAATGACTTTAGGATATTTTGTAAGATATTTTGTAATTAAGTGGTTGGTTTGTTTTTGCCTTCTTTCTTCTCTTCTTCTATATATACTTGAATATTTGTTGTATTCAAGGTGGATACTTTTCAGATGAGAAATAGAAGTAAGAAGAAAAGACTTTGAACTTTTTGTAACAGAAACAAATATTAATACAATATTTAGACTTTGTGTTGAATACATGTGTTTTACATCAGACCTTTCTTATGTTAGATCTGTATGATTGTTCTGTTGAATCTACTTCTACTTTGTTGTCATTTATTCATCAGTATTGCTTTATTCGTCTATGCAAGTAGGTTCGGCTCTGTTTACTACCAACCCAAATCATAGACCTTCTGACCTTTCTACTTTGGAATTCATTTCTTTTCTCCCTTCAGATCTTTCCTATCTCCCCACCTCATTTCTTTCCCTTCTTTTACAGTTGGAAATACCTCTACTGGGATGAGATCCCAACCCCTGAAGGTAGAATATTGTGAGACTTGCACAAGATTCCTGCTGGTAGAATAGCAATAAACCAGTTTCACTTTGCTGACTCAAAGAGGGGCTATGCCCTGCACACTGTTGGCTCGTCTGTCCATAGATCTGTCCACCCGACAGATTTTGAACCAACAGTTTTTGGTGACTCTACTGGGGATCGAATAGACCTAATGGATCTATGGTAGTGGTATGTTTGAAAATCAAGACAAAAAGTCAAAAATCACTACCTAGTTTGCAAATTTTAACTTTTGTCTGAAATCCAAATTTTTTGCAAAAATGCTCCAAACTGAAAATTTTCTTCAGAGATCCATAGATCTGGGCTAGATAGAGATCTTTAGTTCACTGAGTTTTTACAAAAGTCCATATTTTTTCATAGATCTGAGTTTCTGACAGTTTACCAAAATTTTCAAACTCTTTGAAAAGTCAACTCTAGATCTGAAAATCAGCTTACTAAGTTTTACCATCATTTTATCCTTGTTAATCAAACAATAAACCGCAATCGGTTTTCAAGAAAAGGATAAAATTTAAATATTTAGAAAAGTACATGCTGCTGGTTTTTGTCAGAAAAATCAGAAAATCAGCAAGTACAATAAAAAAGAGTTCTTAAATCTGCTCCAAAAAATTACAGATCTGGAAGGTACACTGGCGGGTGAACCATTTACTCAGTAGTAGGAGAGCTCATGGAGAAGTTGATCTTACCTTCGATCTACTTCAAAGGCACAACTTCAGTATAACACCAGCACGCTTCTCGTCACTGAGCTCAGCCGACCGATTGTCCAGGAGTGTCTCACCTCCACGAAGGAAGCATCTCTCACCAGGAACATCTACATCACTTTGCAAAGTTGCTTTGCACTTAGTGGAACTGTGCTTCCAGCTCACGTTCTTTTTCCGGCCATCCAAATGGCAGTACCATGGGGAAATGCTATGGGCCCCCTAGCTTTGCCACATCCTGTTCACGTGCTCCCACATGGAAACCAAAAGAATTTTCCTAAATTTGATGGGAGCGGGAACCAAAGCACCGATTCACACATATCCGCATTCATCATGTCATGTAGTATCCTCGGATGTGACCCATGAAGATGTGTCGGTTCACCTTTTCTAGAGACTTGCAAGGACCCCAGCAGAATGGTTTCAGCATTTGCCGGCCGGATCTATTACTAGTTGGGCCACCTTACGGGCTGCATTTGAAGACAGGTATAAGCCTTCCGAAGACGCGCATTCGCATTGCTGTCAAAGATCACTCACCTAAAGAAGGAGGTCAATGAAACTATGCGTGACTTCATCACCCGTTTCAATTCACTGATCAACCGTGTTCCGCCTACCATGCTTCCAACACCAGAAAATCAGAAGTGTTTCTTCGTAAACGCCATGAGCTCAAAAGTAAGTTTCTTACTCCTGCAAGAACAAGTAGCTACTTTGATTCTCGCCCAGGCTGCTGCCATCCGGATCGAAGATAACTTGCTAATATCTGGTGAATTAAAAAGAGAATCATCCAAGCTTAAAGCTTCGAGCCCTTCTCCCACCACTTCATCTGATCCGGCATTTCAAAAGATGGTGAATGACTTGCTCGCATTAAAGAAGCAAGTTAGCCCAAGCTTCCCCTAGTTCCCCATACCGGATATTCCACGAAGAACTTTCACTTCCAACAAAGCATCCCGCATAGGCCGCGTTTGCCTGCAACTGCTCCACGGTTGGCGCTTGAGGCTCCTCCGGTCAACGCTTTAGCCGAAATTGAAGAAGAGGAGACAAAATTATGAAGAACCTTCATCTCAAGGTGAAGATGATCAAGATGTCGGTGAACCGACTGGTGACTCTACTATCGGGTATATGGAATTTGATGAGGGGGAATCTGATGAAGAAGAAGGTACCCAAGGGTATGCAAGTGGACAAGTCATATGCTGTGTTCACCCGCTCGCAAGGAAAGGAAGCAGAGGTTGCTACCAAGATACAGAAAGAAAAGGCCGTGTCAAGCACGCCTCCAACCATCGCTAAACGAGGTAGTCCCCTTCCGGCTCAACCTGTTATTAGATCTTTTTCAAAAAAATATTTTCAGTCCTCTCATGTTCCTATCAAGGCCAGTGATCCTACCCTACATCGCACGAAATGAGGGACTCATTCCTTCATCAACGCAACCCTTGGCCACGTTTGACATAATTGACCATGCTAAAAAGACCAAGATCCAAATGTCTGAAGCCGAGTATCTTCAGTCAAACCCCGAACAACTTGTAAGGTTGACCGAATACATCCAAAGTCAGGCTGTCAGTAACTAATCAGGTTTCCCCAAAAGGAATCCTTTCCACCCCTCCTTCATCCCGCATAAACGTTGCCTCGACTTCCGCATCAGGCAAGATAGAACCTTTCTACCTCTCCCTCCTAATCAATGGCCACAAACTAAGCAACTGCATAATTGATTCTGGAGCTTCTGATAATGTCATGCCCGGCAAAAAGTCACCCATGCTCTGGGCCTCACCCTTACCAAGCCTTTTGGCCGATGTTATTCCTTGGAAACCAAGCAAGTTCCGCTGATCGGTCAAATCAAAGACGCAATTTGTGTTTGCAGCGTTCCCGGAAAAAGGGTAAAAATGACCGTCCTTGTTGCCGATATTCCAGCAGCCTATGGAATTCTGCTAGGAAGGAGTTTTTGCAGTGAAGTTGGTGGGGAGATTCATATGGACTGGTCTAAGGCTAGAATCCCCATCAAAGGTGTAATGCAAACATTGGAGCCTGAACCGCAAAAGAAGTACCTGGTTACTAACTCCGATGACCCCAAAGCCCAAATTCTCTTCGAATCATCAGGGATGGGAAACTATTTCTTGTCTACCGAGTCTGACAAAATGGATGTCCTCATCCAAGCAGAGGGATCTTAACAAGATTTGGACTTTAGTTTGATGGTAGATGCAGTGACTAGTGGGTGTGTGCTGCAGAGCTGTACTAATATCTCCCGAAGAGGAGATTATTCCTCTCTCTTTCAAGTTACAATTTTTCAACACAAATAATACTATTGAGTATGAATCTTTACTACTTGGCATGCAAGCCGCAAAGGAAAGAGGAATCAAGAATCTGAAAGTACAAGGTGATGCAGAGCTGGTCGTAAATCAAGTTAAAAGGATATACCAAGTGAAGAATGAAAGGCTCAGACATTACCGCAATGTGGTGTGGGACAACATCGAGGAGTTTGATGCTTTTTCAATAAAAGCCATCCCAAGAGCTCAGAATGACATGGCCGATTCATTGGCCATTTCAGCATCCCTCATGCTCCCTCACCCAGGTTTGAAAATAGACAAATATACCATTGAGGTGGTTTTCCACCCAAGCGTGCTGGACAATTCTCAGCATTGGCAAGTATTCAACGATGACAATCAACTCATTGCCTTTCTCGAAAAGGTAGAAAATTTTAGTGAACTTCATTTTGAAGGATCCACTTCTACATGCCGTGAATCAGTTACCGATCAAAATGAAGAATCAAAAGGAAGCGATGGCATATGTCAGCTCAAAGGAAATAAAATTCCAAAAGGTTTGGTTTCTCTAGAGCGTTTGTTCGATAGGCATGATCATTTTGTAAAAAAGAAAAGGTGAGATGATCCTGGCTCCTCCCCAGAAACCGAACCGGTCAATTTAGGTTCGGTTGAACATCCACAGTTTGTAAACATTGGAAAATGTTGCACACCTGAAGAAAAGTGGAAGTTTGTCAAATTGTTGAAGAAATACATGGATGTATTGGCATGGTCCTATGCCGATCTAAAGTCTTTTAAGCCAAAGGACATCCAACATGACATCCCGTTGAAAGAGGATGTCAAACCCTTTCGCCAAAACAGAGACACTATAATCCTAAGATCTCAGGTACTATCCAGGCTGAAATTTAGAAAATGCTGGATGCAAGGATCATTTTTCCTATCCATCACAGTACCTGGGTCGCAAACATCGTGCCAGTAAGAAAGAAGAATGGTGAAATACGCATCTGTGTAGATTTTCGCAACCTGAATCAAGCATCCTTGAAGGACAACTACCCGCTTCCCATAATGGATCAGGTTCTGCAAGCAGTAACTGGATCAGAAATGTTGTCCATGCTTGATGGTTTTTCGGGCTACAATCAGATTGAAGTCTCACCTGAAGACCAATTTAAAATAGCATTCACTACCCCCTGGGGCACATTTTCCTATAGCAGAATGCCTTTTGGTTTGACCAACGCTGGTGCCACCTTTCAGTGAGCAATGGACTTTGCGTTCAAAGGTATGATGGGGAAGGTCATCGTAGTCTACTTGGATGACTTAACTATGTTCTCCAAACAAGTGAAATGATCATTGTGATCATTTGGAGCAAGTATTGATTAGATGCCGAGAGCACGGATCTCCCTGAATCAAAAAAGTCTATTTTTGGAGTCACAGAGGGAAAATTGTTGGGACATGTTGTTAGCAAAGAAGGGATGAAGATAGATACCAAAAGAGTTAAGGCTATTCAGAGCCTTACTTTACCTACAAGCAAGACCGGCATTCACTCCTTCTTGGAAAAGTGAATTTTCTCAGGTGCTTTGTTCCCGACTTTGCTGAAAAGACTCGCCACATATTAGACATGATGAAAGGGTCACCAACTTTCCGATGGAGCGAAGAAGGGAAGAAGTCATTCGAGGAGATAAAAGCCTCCGTCGCTCACGCGCTAGCCCCTGGTATGTCCCGATTTCTCCAAGGATTTTATTATGTATAGCTATGCATCTGAGCACACCGTGTCGGCCATCCTAATGCAAAGGAATTCTCAAAATGTTGAATCCCCGATTGCGTTTATGAGCTCTCCCTCAAGCCTCACGAATTAAAAATGACCCAGTTGGAAAAACATGCCTTCGCCATTGTCAAAGTAGTTAAGAACTTTAGGTATTACATTCTAAACTCTCATACGGTGGTTCTAGTTCCTGACACGGCAGTAAAGTCCATCTTAACTCAACAGGAGTTAGGAGTTTGTGAGGAAATTGGATTGCAAAAGTCCAAGAGTATGATCTGGATATAAAACCAACCAAGTTAGTAAGAGGCAAGGGCCTATGTCAACTTATGGCTGAAAACCAAGATTCAGAAGTTTCGAGGGAAAAGATGATTGCGCCAATGGAGCACAAAGCCAGCTGGAGAAAGCCGATTCACTGCCTATGGTCCTATTTGTCACAACCAGTGATGAGTGGTATTCCGATATTGCTTTCTTTCTCACCTATGGTGAATGCCCAGCTCATCTAACTACAAAGGAGAAGCACGCTATAAAGCTCAGAGCAGCCAGATATATCATCTGGGATGACGGTCTATACAAACGCGGAATAGATGGCATCTTCTTGCGATGTGTTGACAAGCCACAACAGGTGAAGTTACTTGAGAGTTTTCATGATTCGGCCTATGGTGGCCATTTCTCCTCTTCCGTGATGGTGCACAAGATCATCCGGGCCAGGTACTATTGGCCAACGCTTTTCCAAGATACAACCACCTGGGTAGCAAAGTGTGAGCCTTGCCAGCAATTTTCGGCAAGCCCAAAATGGCTACTTTTCCCCTCAGGCCGGTCATCATTGATGAACCATTCAGATAATGGGGAATCGATTTTATTGGTGCACTCAATCCCCAATCGAGTGCTGGACATAGTTATGTCCTGACAGCAACAGATTACTTCACGAAATGGGTGGAAGCCATACCTATCAAACATGCCACTTCCGAGGTTGTTTGTCAGTTTCATCAAAGAAAATATCATTGTCAGGTTTGGCATTCCAAACAAGATTGTTGTTGATAACGCTTCCAACTTCTCCTCATGAGAAGTTGTTGGTTTTTGCTATGAATACGGAATAACTTTGGCTCATGCCTCAGATTATTACCCTCAGGGAAATGGTCAGCAGTAATCCAGTAATAAAAACTTGGTAACCATCATACGAAAGCTAGTGGATGAGAATCAACGAATGTGGCACAAGTCATTATACGACGCTCTATGGGTGGACCGCATTACTCCCAAGAGGTCTCTCAGCATGTCACCTTTTCAAGTGTTATATGGCACCGATGCCGAGCTTCCCATTTCTGTGGAACTCCCTGCTCTGCGCTTGGCAAGAGCGATCGAAGATGAGACTTTCCAAAATTCCCTTGAAAAGAGGATCATGTATCTAGCAGAGCTCGAAGAAAAGAGAGTAAGAGTGGTCGACAGGATCACCGAACATCAGAATCAGGTCAAGAGATTGTTCGATAAAAAAGCTAAGCAAAGAGAGTACCAGGTGGGAGACCTCATCCTTTTGTGGGACAAACGAAGAGAGCCAAAGGGCATGCATGGAAAATTTGATTCCCTATGGAGAGGACCTTTCAAGATCAAGCAACTCAATGGAGAGAATAGCTTCTATCTCTCGTATCTGGATGGAACTGAGCTCCCGCTTCCCTATATAGTGGGCAAGCATCTGAAAATCTTCAGGAAGTAGAGCTTGCTCTCTTCTTTACAATTTTGCTTCAGTGTGTGTTTTTTTTGTCGTGTGTTTGCTTTTGTTGGTTGTGTTTTTCCCTTTTTGGTCGCCCTTGTTTTTGACTCTGTTGCCCAATGGATAGGCACATGAAGATCTGGGATTCTCTACCCCTGAGTTCACTCAGAGATAGTCCCCAGAAAGAGCCATGTTATCCCGTAAAATTGACAAGGGCAATTTTGTGGGTAACCCAATGAAAATTTTGTTCTGGTCCCTCGTCAGGACCCCTTGCGTTTCGGAACGTTGCAAAGTCCTTTCCCGGGAAATCTAGTTTTCCGAACTTAGCCATTTTTGGTCCTTTTTGGTTGGGCGCACCTTATGTCTATGCAACACAGAGTAACTATGCACCCCCTTCATTTCCTTTGGCGCATCCTTCAAAGTGTCGACACACATTTTGGTGTGCCTCCCCGTGTTGCACCTTTCTTGCATGTGCCAAGGCGCATGCGCCTTCGTGTCAACAACATTTTTGTTGCACCACATTTTGGTGTGCCAAGGGCACACGTATTTCCATGTTGATAGTATTTTTGTTGCACCAAAGGCACACATAACAACGTGTTAACACGTGTTTTGGTGTGCCAAAGGGCGCAAGGTTTGAAGTGTCGACAGGTGTTTTGATGCGCCTCTTCAAAAAGTGGTTGGCACATTTATTGCACCTTTGCCTATATATAGGCATCATCCGCCTGTCACTTTCACAATTAAAAAAACACGTGATAGATTTTATTCTCTCTGCACCTGTCAACACGCCTGTCATCCTCGTATCACGTTCGTGGACCCCGCTTCGTTTCTCACGTTATATATTCCGGTAGGTGGTCTTTTTTCCTCTGTGTTTTTGTTGGTTGTTGTTTGTTTGTGTAGTAGGTGGCATAGATTTGTCAAAACCCTCTTTTGCTGTCCTGGCTGTCTTTCTCCCATGCTCTCCTCCTCTCTTTCCAGATCTCGCTGGTAAGGAGGACTCTACCTCTAAAAATCACTGGCTCTTTTTCGTGTGTGCCCTCTTCACCATCCATAAACCCCGAAAAGAGGCTTAAAAGATCACAAATCTATAAGAGATAGAACCAAGACTTAAAACATTTCCAAAACTATGCATTTTCTACTCTTTGCGCGCATCGCCACCCTTGCAACATAAAGCACAAACGCCAATGGCGCATGCTAACTAACTCACTCAAAGCACACTTTCTCGCTTGCAACACCCAATAACCCTGCGCCCTCTTGGCGCACCGAACTCCTATGTAACATTGCAAAAACTTGTGCCATTGGCACACCCTGCACCCATGCAACACCAACCTTACTTGTGCCAAGTATAAAACTATGTTAAATGGCGCAGCAAGCATCCCCTGTTACAGTAACACATTGCCATGCAAACCTTTCATGCGCCGTGCCAAGTTCCCCTATTGCACATGAAAAGATGATGTTACACACACTAAACTGTGCCCTTTGGCGCATCCTGTACCCATGTAACATGAAAAATATCTGCGCCTGTTATAAAATGCATGTAAATGGCGCAGTGCACTTCCACTTGCAACAACAAAAATGTCATGTGCAGTATCCATGCGCCTTGCACCCTTTGGCACTGATTTGTCCCTTGTAACACCCTTTTTCTGTGTGCCATATTATTTAACCCTGCAGCCTGCAGTGTTCATGCGCCCTGCGCCCTGATGCCTTAAAATTGCTAACTCTTCCTTCTGTCAATGCTTTAATGGGAGATCAAAAAGCTAACATGACTCTTTTGCGTTGGGTTTCACTTCTTCTTCTTGCAGATCAGCAACTGAGTTCAGAACTACATATGTCTACATCAAGCAAGAGACCAACCAAGTCTAAGGGTAAAGCCAAACTTACAGAGGAAGAGATGAAGTATAAATATCAGAGGGTCAGGATGCCCGAATCCCAGGTAGAATGTGACCTGGACATAAGAGACTCTGAGCTCGGCCACATTGATATGGAAGATTTCTGGGCTAGAACCAGGAGGGTCACAGGAAGTCCCTGGATGGACAAACTGGTAGGCAGTGGCCTGCATTTTGCTGGGGGATCCCAGTCAGTGTAGTGAACAATGAATTCATGATGGTAGTGGCCCACTGCTACAACAAAGACACGAGGTGTGTCCAAAATGAGAAGGGTGAGGTCGTGATCAACCTCACTGCCCGACACTTTGAAATTATGCTTGGCATTCCTCACCACCGCACTTTGTGGCCGTAAGCCAAGAAGACTGCACCAAGGCTTGGGAGGACAACGAAGACCAGTGTATGCAATTGATGAATGAGGTATACCTGAAAAACAAGAAGGTGGTAACCAGATGGCCACAAGTCATTCATCGCAGTGATTTCTCCGAGGAACTAAGTGATACCATCACGTTCCTAAGCAGAGTATTTGGGCTTTCTGATGCCCACTACTTTCATAAATGGATGCTTAGGTACCTGGAGACAATGAACAAGAATGTGCCAGATCAACGCTTCGAGTGGGCGGAGATCATAAGCAGCACTATATCCGAGCAGCTCCAACAACTCACCACAATGGGGAGGTTCTACATGAACTCCTACGTAGTTTATGTTGCAGCCTCGGAGAGGGATTATCCAGCATTGATGCGATGTGGGGTTTGGCCCCAAGTGAAAATATATGAATACTACCCAGAACTAAAGCTGGAAAATAGTATTTCAGTTTACAAAGATCAACGACGCTTTCTTCTATGGCATCATCTACCTTTTGAGGCCAAACATGACTCATGGTCATACGACCAAGAGCATTGTTGCAGCAACGGAGAAGTGGGGGGCCTTATTCACGCAATTCCCCACCTTCACCTATCTAAGGGCAGCCAACTTCTTGGGGGAACCCACCAAATTGCCAAGATATGCCGGCCCCAAGCTGATCCTATTGGAGCTATCCAAGATAGCTCATAACCTACCACGAAAAGTGCTTGAAGAGAAAGAAGGGTGGAACTCCTTTCCCCCTCACAGTGGGCAGGTACACTTGTCTTTCCCACCACAAAGCCCGGGAGATGTTTGCAGAGCTGGAACTGCTCAATCTAAAGCACAACTTCCGGAAAGGCCCACTTTCGACCCAAGGAATTGCCTTCCTAGGGCCAAACTCGATCCAATCCACATTCCGCAGATCGAGGATATTTATATCGACCTGTATCATGAGGTCGAGCTCAGAAGGAAAGATCACTCCCACTTGGCTTTGGCTGAAATCATTCAGTATGGCATGGCCATTGTCCCAAAGGGTTATCAAACTACTGATCAAGAAGTTGATCAGGTATATCTTGACATGGATGGGGACAACTGGCCATTTGTTGTAATTGATAGAACTAAAGCGCCCCAAACCATTGAAGAAAGGGTTAAAGAAACTCTGGAGAACAGAGCACTGGTGTAGGATGAATGGCCTCATCTACCTCGGAGTTGATTTCACCACATCTCCATTGGGAAATGCACCTTCCAAGACCAAAACATCTGCCAAAGAGTAGAGGTAAAGACAAGGAGGGTGAGTCAAGCTCTGCCCAAGAAGAGGCTCCTGAGAGTCCCCCTTCCGCACACGAGAACAAGTTGTAACTCTGGCTTCTCCAGAGAAAGAAGCGGCCGAAGATGTTCCGATGGGCACATCCACTCAGGATGTTGCCACTACTGCAACTGTTGAGGTCCCTTCTATCCCTTCTCCCTCTCCTCCTTCCCCTCCTCGCGTGACCCAAGCGACCATTCCTTTGGTCGTATCCTCTCCCCCATCTTCTACTATTCCCCCTTCCTCATCATCCATCTTCTCTTCTCTCACGGAGCTGTCCCCCACCATTTCTTCCCTCATCTCTCAGCTCCCTTCCATTCCATGTCTACCTCCCCTGCAGTATCTCTTCCTCCCATGAGCACTTTCTCGGCCTCCCTCTCAATGCCGCCTCCAAGTGTCTCAACGCACTTTCCCTCTACTGCTGCAGCTGCTCCCTTTTCTATTTCCGGCCCCTCTCCCATAAGTCCAGCATGGATCTCTCAGCACTTGAGCCAACAAAAGAGGAAAGTTCCCATCGCACCGATGGACTTCTCCATCATCCCATCAAAGGGGGCCAAGAAGCAAAAGCCTATAACCCGCTTCTCTCAGAGTGCGTCAGGAGAGAGAGTAATGGAGATAGCATATCCCAATCCTTTAAAGGATAAAAAGGATCTATCTTCGATAGATTATACAGTGACCCAAGTCACAATGGGGACATCTTCAAAAATCCTTCAAGGAGAGGCCCTATCTGCAGTTGACGCCCTTTGCAAGAAGCTCCAGGAAGTAAAGGAAGAAAAGAGGCTGTTAAAGGAGCAAAATAAACATCTTCTCCACGCCTTGCAGAAAATGGGCAGTGCACCTCCTACAACTGCCACCGAAACTCCTGAGCCTCTGAGCCAGGATAAGATTAATGAATATGCCAAAATCGGTGAGCAGGGTATGGCAGTTTCCATGGAGAAGCCAAATCCTCAAGGAAAGTGAGGGAGTAATCGCCAAGTTCACCAGATTGTATCAGAATATCAATCGGGTGAACAAAGAGCTCCAAGTGATAGCAGGACCCATCTCTCGAAGAGCTGGACCATGCCAGATGTAGCATGAGACCTTTCAGAAAATGCTCGACTATTCAGTCGAAGATCTGGTCAAGTTCGGCATCTTCGGTCACCCTAGAGCCCTCAACAAAATCCTTTCTACTCTGGATTACCGGGTCGATCAGTTGGAGTTTATCCTAGAAAAGATTGACAAAATCAAGGAGGAAGCCCTAGATGCAATGCATCAAATGGAGAAAATTGTCCTGAGAATGTCTCCGGCTTGCTCACTCCTTCTTTCACCTTAAGAAAGGTTGATGAAACTATTCGGATCTTCAAGGAGATCGTTTCACAAGGGCTGGGACTAGAAGTCACTTTCGACGCCGAATCCATCAACAACCTGCTGGCCTGTCGTGACTTCATAGGGTACCTGATAGAGGCAGAAAATGAATATTCCAAGCTCCTAGAAAAGCTCACAGATGAGCGAGAGACTTATGAGGCTATCAGTGATCATCACAAGGATCCTTCCCAGGATCAACTTCAGCCCATGATCAGCAAGTTCATGGAATATCGTGCCCAGTTCCACATCACGTCTCCTGAGCAGCAGCAAAAGTAGGATACCCCCTTTCACCAGCGGGATGACGATGAATAGTTTCATTCTTCTCGACCTTCTCTTTGTAAACATCTAAAGTATGTTGACACAAATGATGACATCATCCATGTTGCACCATGGGATGATGTCATCCACCAAGTTGTCAAAAGTCAACAAATGACTTTAGGATATTTTGTAAGATATTTTGTAATTAAGTGGTTGGTTTGTTTTTGCCTTCTTTTCTTCTCTTCTTCTATAAATACTTGAATACTTGTTGTATTCAAGTGTGGATACTTTTCAGATGAGAAATAGAAGTAAGAAGAAAAGACTTTGAGCTTTTTGTAACAGAAACAAATATTAATACCAACCCAAACACCTTCTCGACCTTTCTACTTTGGAATTCATTTCTTTTCTCCCTTTAGATCTTTCCTATCTCCCCACCTCGTTTCTTTCCCTTCTTTTACAGTTGGAAATACCTCTATTGGGATGAGATCCCAACCCCCGAAGGAAAAATATTGTGAGACTTGCACAAGATTCCTGCTGGTAGAATAGCAATAAACTAGTTTCGCTTTGCTGACTCAAAGAGGGGCTATGCCTGCACACTATTGGCTCGTCTGTCCATAGATCTGTCCACCCGACCAATTTTCGAACCAACACATCTCATCGGGCGTAAGGTGTGTGTGAACTGATGCAACACTCTTGATACCCTTTAATCTTTTTCCCTAATATGTTTACAAACAATGGGCATATCAGTAAATAAAATTATGCAAACGTAAATGATAAAATAATTTTATCAAAATTATAAATAAGATATTGTGTGGTCACCTATTGTTGGGAAGAATGGATCCTTTCTAAAAGTTGCATCTCAGTATAACCTTCACTATTACGTTGCTACAAAAATGAAGGATTATTGATGCAAATTATTTCCTACATTAACTCGAAGAAAAAAACACAAATATTTTAAATGTTTTTATATTTGACTCCTAGAAGAAATTAGCAATGTAAATCTTAAGTTTACGTAACTTACCAAATCAGATGAAGCATGACCCATTTTATGTATAATTTGTATGGAATCAACAATATTGGATAACATTTTTACGTTTCTTACCACAAGCTTATTTGGTTGTTCCTCTTCATTCTACAAACAATCAATTCATATAAATACTATATAATACAATTAAAGAACATGATTGTTAGAAAGAAAGAAAATTATAAGTAAAATGATATTGGGGTAAGGGAAGCTCCTGTAACAGCTGCAACAGTCAAGTAAGGGAAGCCAAGTTGGTATGAAAAGTACATAGTTTCATCGTGAATAATATGTTTCCATCATATAAAATACTATAGGAAAATGCAAATCAGTTTTGAAAGATAAATACATAGAGAAATATGCTTTATAAGAATGTAATGGAAGGAAATGTATAGGGAAGTAGGAAGAAATTTAAACATTAGACTAGAAAGGAAAATCCTACAGTTTTCTTCTTTTCCTTGTGTCACCTATGCATGGTAAAATCTGAATATGAGCTCTCACAATTCTATTGAATACTGAAATAAATAATGCATCATTGATATAGTCAATCAATTGGAAAAAAATAATGTACATCAAAACATAGTTTTACCTCAATTGCAACATTGTCATCTGAATATTCATTCATTCGCTGCAAACATGACATAATGGATAAGTATACTTATACTGGATATAAAATCAATCAAATGTGCTAAAAACACAATAACATCAATAAAAATACAAATTAACACACCTTTGTCTCTTTTCCATCCTCTTTCTGGTTAATTGCCTTCAAGCAATCTTTAAACCAGATGCAATATGTCTTCTTCGATTCACCAACAGTATCTACTCCAATATGTGGAAAATGCAATGGAGCGTCATCTACATATGATTCTTCTATGCATATGACAATGCAATCCCTTTCTAAAGATCGTCCATGGCATTTTGTTCCTGGTTTAGTTGCATGAATTTTAGCAATGCCAACCTTTTTAGCATGGTCAGGCTCTAGGAACATAAAAATTCTTCTCCTATTGTGAATTCATAGGCAGCCATGTCCTTCACCTCATTCTTTGGTTTTCCGGTTCCACCTCAACAAATTTTGGAAAATCAGTCACCTCAATCAATGGATCGGCCATATTTTTTCCCTTATGATCCTCTTTGTTGATTTTTTCTTTATCATTCATATCATTTCCCTCACTTTCCTTTGTTCTAATGGAAATAGGTGTTATTTGTATCGGTGGTTCATGTACCCATGCACTTGAAGTGTATGCTTCAACATTATTCTCTTCCTCATCACCCTGAAGCGGTAAAACCCAATTTTTCAAGTGCAACAACATAATAATTAATTGTATATAAAAGATGTAGGTATAAATGCCAAATTAGCAATATGATTAAGTTTTAAGCACTTAAAATATATAGAAAACACAAATATTTATATTAGTAATTTACAACTATACCTTGTTTTCCATTGGATTGTTGTTTACATTCTTTTTTCGTATCAGATTTTCTCCATCAACATTAGTTGGGTCCTATTTATGCATTCAAGTCATGAAACAGGTTAGAATCACATTTGCACAAGATTTCAACATGTTAATGAATGAAAAATGATATTTTATTATTCAACAATGCTACTAATGTTTTTAATGAAAGCATGTTTCCTTACATGATCAACATGAATGGATTCTTCTTGGATAATATCTGTACAAATGAAATGTTAATTTAAAATAACATAAAAAATGTGAATAAACAAAACTAAAATAATTTTAAATTTAAATTATAAAAAAAATGGGGTATACCTTATCCTGTTGTCCATTTAGATCAGAATTTGTACAATCAGTTTTCATCAAATCCTTTTTATATTGCAGCATTGAAAGGGGTTTTTTCCTTCTTTCCTCCCTCTTTTCTACACTATCATACTCCTCTACAAGCTTGGAAATCAGATCTTTAGCATGTTAGATAAGGAATGAAAAATATTGCACCTTTTCTTCCCGACAATAATGCTCAATTAACCTAGATTTGTACATATATTTAGAATTTTTCAAGTGCCAGTCAACACTTCGCTTTGCAACCATATTTTGTACTGTTTTTTTTGTTTTCCTTTTATACTTCCTGGTCGCACGTTTACCCGGCTTACGCCTATGTAATGGAGGGAGACCATTGTGATCATGGAGGCGGTGATAGTTGATGTCTTTCAAATGCCATTTTATTCCTTGCATTTCATAGTTGCAGCAAGGAAAGACCATGCACTTAAATCTGTCCCTCTTTCCAATTTCTTTTATAATTTTACACTGCTGCAAATACTACAATTTACATCCAATAATTAAATAGTTTATGAGTAACAATTTATGTGTAGGAAAATCCTATAACTCTTTAGTTGAAATTATTATGCAAATGTAAAAATATATGGACACTAAAAGAACAAAAAATTGGAAAATCCTAATAAATCTAAGACATACTGAATACTTGAATAAAAGTGTTTTATTCATGCAAAACAAAAATTCTAATTAACACTACTTACTGATCTTTGATGTTTGCACTCATTGGATGCTTTATGGCTCGGACTAGGCACCCAATCTTCATCTTCATCATCCTCCTCTACCTCATAATCTTCGTCATTTTGATCACTATTGTCATCTATGTTTAGTTCCATGTCAAATTCTTCTTCAACATGACTATCCTTACCCTTTTCCTTTTCAAAATCTGAATTCTCTTTTGTTTGATCAACAAATGCTTTTTCTTCTTCAATTTTTTCATCGTTAATCTATGTTTATGTTACAAAAACAAACACTATGTTGTCAGAAATAAGCATTTGATAACACATAATCCACTACAAAAATTATATTTCAATAAAAAACAAACAGTCACATTTCCTTACCCGTTTCAGAAAGGCCATTGCAGCACGTGTTGTCATCCTATTTTTTTGTGGTTGATTTTTTCCACAACCGCTATTTTCATTCATTTGATTTGATTTCTTTGTGGTTAAAAAATTAAAATTTAAAATTAATACATAATATATGGTCATGCATAATCAAAATAAACAATATTGATGAAAAAACATTGTTAAAAGTTTCATCAATACCTTTAAACACAAATGAAGATGTTGCTTTTGATGATTGCTTATTTGATTGCGATGACAATGGTATATCGAAATTATTTTATGAACACGACTAACTCTCACCACAATCATTTACTCAAAACAAATTTGAGAAAGAGAAGTGTTTAAAGCAACCCAAGGAAATATCATAACTAGAAAATCTTACCACAGAGAAAAAAAAATTATGATGATGGAGATGAATTTTTATTTGGTTATGTTCAAACAAGCAAAGCTGAAATCCAAAAATATAGAAAGGAACTTCAAATCATCTGCCAGCAATAAGATTATATCAAAAAATAGAACACAGTATATTCCTGATATAATATCTACAATGTGTACCTGTGGAAATCCTGAAGAATTGAAGATTATATCTACCAAGCAAACATGATGGAAACAGGTCCGTAGCTTTCAGAAAAGTGATGAGAAATATAAGATGAAGACAATTTATTTATGGATTATATCAGCTCAGAAATGCCATTTTTAGATATCGTTCAAAAAATCAAAAGATAGAGACATTCTCATAAATCATTCAGGAACAACCTGAACATTCCATCTCGATGAGTTCAGCACATGTCGAAAACCTCACATTAGTTGCTGAAAAAAAAGTCAATTCCGCAAATGTTGGGGTGGCTTATGGCTGCCATCTATATGGGTGGAAGACTTCCACAAATTAGTTTAAATGTGAGTTTTTTGCAGTTGCATTTCAGTGCTTGCAAGGTCTCAGTCTGTACTGCTGTGATTTGTTTGTTTTTCCCTAGTAGAAATGTGGTGACTATACTATATGGATTAGCTTAAAAGGTTGAGCATTGTAATCAGGTTGAAACTCCAAAATTGTTGTAAATGAGTTGCAGTGAGTTTCTGTCTGCAATACCTAAGCTAACCATGTCCAATTGATGATAAATGTTGGTTGCAGATTAAGAGAGGGACCGTTGAGGTATTCTCACCCTTCTAAGAGATCTTTCGTAATTGATTTTTACTCTCAATTTGCATAGTAATTAAGTGGATCATAAAATTCACCCTTCTAATGTTGTTGTGTTAGCAGGGCTTGAATCCACTCATGTTCATGTTTTCCCTAACAGGGAATGCTACCTATGTGGGAAGGTATATAGTTGAATTTATTTATGTTTTTAGCTGCTTGTTTTCAATGAATTAATCTCAAGGATTAGATGTAACATGTTCCATTTATTTTTTAATCATGCTATGTTTATGTTCAGTATAACTGTGAGGACTGTAATCATGTTATGGCTATGTTCAATATAATTGTAAGAACTCTAAAATGGGAAAAATTAAAGCCAACTATGCCATGGTTGGTGGACACTGGTGTATGTGTACTATTGGACTTCTTTGTATCCTTTATCATACACAATGTTACTGGGAGCATTTCATATAAGATCAAGAAGGTTAAGTCCATTTGAGTTTTTTGTTTCCTCCTCAATTCGATTGCCTTATATGATCATATGTAAATTGCAGTTTGTTATTTAAAAATTTGCTTGAACAAGGTTGTGAACGCAGAAAGTTGATCCTTAACCTTCCATAGATTCTTGCCCAGTTTGTTTACTATAAGGTTGGAAAAACTCAGAACCAGGAAGATGAAAGTGGAGATTATGAAGCTGTCAAGACCTAGGACTTTAATAATATGCACCTCTACAAATTTGTCTTATAAAGACATAATCAAATTGTTTCCATTTTCTTCACGACCAATTAATGTTGTTCTATTTCCATAATGGGGATATGAGCTCGCTACCCAGATAAATTGTTAGACCCACCTAACAATTCTCACAATTAGGACAGTTAATTTGATGGACAGTTCTTAGGTTGAGTGCATATGTAACATGTGTCTCCATTGAATGATTGTAATTGTACTATGTCCCTACTCAGCAGAGGATATATTATATTTATGCTGACATAACCTTCAAGTAATTCAGGTCGCATGGCTGATATTTATTTCTTTTCTTGCTTTCAACCTGTAAAGTTTGATGACTATAATTTATAATTCGAACAACCAGAATTCACAAATTATTCTTGTACTAATTATTGCACTATTAAAATGAAAAAACATTGATTAGGCCCACTACTCCAGGTGTGAAAAGATTTATAAGTCTGGAAATTGATGGTTTGTAATCGTGTTTGAGGTTTTTAGCCGTAAATTACAGTTTCAATTTTAGACAGCACGTTTATAGGCTATACAATTTTTAATTTTTTTGGGTATTGTAATCTTCAATTTGTTTAGATCTTCATTACCAAACTGTGAAAAAATTGGAGCTTTGAAATAGGGTGTGGACATATGCCAAAGTACTCTGCGAGGCAAGAAACGATTAAAGTGCCCTGGTAGGTATTTATGCAAAATTTTGAAGCATGTAAATTATTCGACAAAATTCCTGAAATATATTTTGTCTCCTAGATTGGGGAATATGCAACTTAGTAACTTTTGGGCTATTTCAATTGGCATGTGCAAATCCAGACTCCATAAATCTTTCCAGCATCCTGCTAGCCTCTGTCAAAACAAGGGCTTCAAGAGCAGGCCATGAGCAACGATCAAAGTATGATGGAACATTGTTCATATTTTAAGGGTATTGATGAAGGATAGAGGAATTTAATAGATGGTGGGATTTAGTTGGATTAAAGGATATAAAATGGTGAATGGTTTTTTTGTGTAAGAGATGAATCACACCCACAGGCATAGGAGATTAATGCAAAGTTGCAGAGATTTACAACAGGTATGGGCATCCACCAAAGCATAATGGAAGTGGTATTTCATAATTTCTAGTGTCTCAGTAAATGCAACCAACATGTGTCCAATCTCTTCAGTTCACTTTTCATATCATACTCCCATCCTGTGCCAAAATATGAGCTTTGAAATAGGGTATGGACATCTACCAAAGCATTGCATAGAAGAAATTTTTGTCAGATATTTTAGTTTCAAATACCCTGGTAGATATGTATGCATAATGTGGAAGCATGTGAATTATTTAACAAAATTCCTGAAACACATGTTTCTTTTGATGGTGTAAAATATAAAAATTGTTAGGATTTTGGCCAAATTTTTTTGCAAAGTGTCAAAAAAATTGGAAGACCACTGTTTTTATTTTCCGGAGGCATCCCTTACAGGAGCTTCCCTTACACTCAACCAAATGCCTTCTTCCGCAATGAGTTAGGGAAGCTACTCTTTTTATTTTACTGAGTCGTGAAAATCAACCAAATGCCTGAGTGTAGATTAACCTAAAAAAATCCAGCTTATGGAAGGCATTATTGGATGTAGTGACAAGTGATTTTACTCGAGAAATAAAACCATGGATTTTCATCCATGGTGATGTCAAGGAATAACATCATTTCAAACAAAGACATTGTTCTTCTTTGAGAGTATTGGTGATGTATTAGTAAAGCCCTGTTTTAAGACTCCATGGAGGTATTGTGACATTGAACTATTTTCGAAACTGCACATATCCTGGAATGAAAACGTATATGTATTTTTATCTCACTATCTATATAATATTTTTGTATACGATTCAGAATAACCATTGTAAAACAGGGGAAGCAAATAGAAAACCATTGTTATACGAATGGAAAACCATTGTTTGGAAGAGCCCACGGTTTGGATATTGTGCATGGAGGATGACAACTGCTCCAAACTCATATGGAGAATGATACAACATGTTGGCGCCTAAGGAGCAGACATGTTTGCATCCAAAACAAAATCCCACTTTTTATTTTATTGCATAATACCCGGTTATGGCGGCGCCCAGCTGATTAAATTCCACACAAGATGAAAACAAGAAAATGTAGCATGCATTAATATAATATAAATGATTTATTTTGTGTGTATGCGCTTGAAAACTCTTGCAAAGGAATTATGTTGGCGCGCAAGGATAATTTCTGGAGTGGCAGTGAGATTGTTTTGAAAAATAATAAAACTGGTAAAGTTTTATTTTAAACAAAAGATCTTTTATGACTCCATGGAGGTATCGTGACATTGAACTATTTTCAGAAACTGCACATATCTGGAATGAAAACGTATACGTATTTTTGATGGCACTATCTATATGATATTTTTGTATACAGTTTAGAATAACCATTGTAAAACAGGGGAAGCAAATAGAAAACCATTGTTATATGAATGGAAAACCATTGTTATACGATTAACCAATGTTAAACTATTAGAAGCACAGAATAGCATGTAAAACAGTGGAAGCACCCGGAAGCTCAAGTTGTGCAGCAGAGATCCCTCATTTCAACAGCTCAAACCAGGGGCATGGAAACCGCATGGAAACCACTCAAACAGGGGGCTATGGCGGGTAATATCTTTTTTATGAAGGCGGAGCTATGATCGAGGGGATTAAGCCTTAGGCAAACTAGGCAGTTGCCTAGGGCGCCAACAATCAGAGGGCGCTGAATCTAAAATTTTCCTTTTTGTCTGTTAATTTTAGAACTTAACTTTAAAATAATTTATTTGAATATTTAATATTGATAAACCCATTTATAGATATTATTGTATAGTAACATAAATTTCACGCATACACATAAAAAGGTTTTGTAATATTTTTGCAAGTAAAAGAAAATATCACATATTTATAAGCACATACGATTTTATTGGTATTGTTGCCAATTCTCTTATGTGTGTGCGGTTTATTCTAGAAAAAGCTTAATGTATTTTTTATGATGTCACTAATGTATCTAGTAGAGGTGAGTATAGTTGAAGGAAAAAAGTATTTTATTTTTTATTCTTAATTTTTTGGGGAAAAAATCTATTATTCTTTTATGGAGGAACTCGTAGGACTAGTCTAAATACGACTCTTCACAAAACCATGGGAGCTACATTAATGTTTTTGTTTCTTTGCAAATAAATGGTGCTTTATTTTAGGATAGAGTTCTTGTAACCTATTTGATATGGCTAAATCAGAATTGTAAGAAGCCTTGAATAAAATATTGAATTTTGCATGTTGTGCATCTACTACGATTAATGTTTTCCATCCATGAAATATTTTTCATCCTCAGATGATACTCAATTAATATATTTTTATTATTATTTTATTATAACCATGATGTAAATTTAAAAATAAAAGAATATAGACATATTTTATGTATTTAATTTATGGAAAAAAATCTTAATAAATTGGTGAGGAGGGCGTTCACTCAAATTATTGCTTAAGACGCTCCTAACCTTTAAGTCGGTCCTGGCTATGATTTTGAAAGCTGGACCGTGTGTGGTGCACAGGTTTTGACAGGAGTCGCTGATATGATGGCTGACAAAACCGGCAATATTTATTAGCTTGTCAGGACGGGAATGGAGACGGAGTTAACGGAAATGAAAACAGAGAGTGGGTCAAATGCCACGAACGCCACGTAGACCGCTGTGCCACCTCACTACCCCCTGCGAACTTGCGTGAGGGATAGGGTCAGCGACCTGTTTAGCCACCCTGTCGTTTTCAGATATTATATACATAATGTAAAGGCAGGGGTCTCGAGAACCCCGGTTCATAGCTGCGTTTA
Organism: Taxus wallichiana var. yunnanensis; assembly: GCA_018340775.1. NCBI lineage: Eukaryota > Viridiplantae > Streptophyta > Pinopsida > Cupressales > Taxaceae > Taxus > Taxus wallichiana. Next base: position 685,511,787 of record CM031238.1, on the reverse strand, counting down.
CCTTATAAAAAAATAAAATTATTTACATGATCTATTAGAGTATTATCTTTTAGAGTCAGATTGTTATTAAACAATTTCATACTGCTACTAAACCATGCACGCAATACATAAACCTTCTCTGAATGTTTATTGATTCGTCTCAAAAAGCTTTGAGGGCTGAGCTGATTTCATTTCATAGAAGGAAATACCCGCTCTTCTTTCACATTTAGTCACAGGAGACATTTAGTGCTACAATCATTTAAAGTCATCAAATGGAGAAATATTTAATTATTTTCTACAATCATATCACTTATTAAGTTTAATCACCCAAACTATTGGATTCATTTTTAAGTCTCGCATTCGTTTCTAAATTTTAGCTCTAAATCTAAATATTTAGATATACATATATAAAAAAAAACTACTACTTATTTCACTTATAACGAGACCGTCTACAATTCTCTGAAATATTATTGATTCATCTCAAAAAGCTTGGCCTGAGCTGATTTACATAGAAGTAAAGACCCGCTCTTCTTTAACATTTAGTCACACGACAATGTGATTGATGAAAATGAGATGAGCAGAGACATTTTATTTATATCTTTAATACGTGGTACCCAATTTATATCTAGTAAACGGAAGAATGTTCTCTGCTTCGTCGGATGTTGCAGCGACTGGGTGAAACGTTGCAATGTTCAGGGAGTTGTCTTGCCCTCTGTAGCTGCTCCTGTTCTTGTCGTTCACGCTCTCCTTGCCTTCCTGCAGTACGTCGATTATTATAAGTTTCTTCCTGAGCTTGGTCGAATAGTTGTTGAATGGCGTCGCAGCGACATCGTTGAGGCATTCTTGACAGACCCTGGCAGCACATGGAAGACGGCCTCTCCTCTTCCTCCTCATATCCTCCTCCTCTCCTCCTCTTAAAAAATCTTTGCACTCATACAGTTGCCGGGGTCACATGACTGTTGTCGCCTCTGGTTGATCTTGCTCTCACCGCAGTCTGCCAATGTGAAGGGGGCAGAAGAGATGACAATAATAAGGACTACTGCTAACAAACTCAAAACCAACTGCTTCTTCATTGTAATTGCTGATCACCGAGTATATATGACTATGGATCGATGTCCTTTCAACGAAGCACGGCAAGACTGTATATATAACCAGGGGATGAGAGAGGAGGATGTATACACATGCACGCCATGCACGTGGGGCGTTTGGACGAGCAACACGTAAAGGAATAGTTGAGGGTGGCAGATAAAAGTGTAAGCTGCATGCGGCGTCGACACAGCGTAGTAGTTAGTAAGATGAGCTTCGACAAATGTATTATGTTGCGGGTGTTGCATGAAGACGTTGATGTTTCTTTATTTGGTTCTTAAAATCCTGTGTTGAATTTGTCTTATCACTAGCAAAAGCTCCATAGGTGCTTATGAGAGGCCGATAGGCATATAAAGATATAACTGAAAGTATTATATTAATATAAAATATAATTAATATGTGCTTTATTAAATTATAATGTAAATTAAATTTTTATAAACAAATTATATCAACGACTATAGATTCTAATCAAAATAAATAAATAGAAGTGAATGAAAGTATGAATGTGTTGAAGTTGGACCTTGATGGGAAGATCATGCAAAACACTAATAATATTTATATCATAATAAAATGCAGACATAAAAATATAGGTGCGAGATAAATATGACACTACGTGTTACTACTATTTGGACTTGAAATTCAAATTTGTGACACACTTTAAAGATATAATGAAAAAGAAAACTAATATGGAAAATCTTCAAAAAATTATGTATTTCTTAATGTAAATGAAATAAACATGGGAAATGAAGTAGAGACTAGAAACTTGCTCATCATGATTGATTAAATTTTATTGTTTGATATTAATCATAAATAGAGACAATAAATTGACATTTTTTATTGCTTTAATATTAAAAGAGGAAAATCACTTTAAAATAATGGACAACTAGATTTAAAATAAGGTAAAAATAAAGGATTATGAACTTTTTATAGTTACCACTTATTTCATTTCAATTAAATGACAAAGTGACATGAACAATAACTAATATATATATATATATATATATATATATATATATATATATATATATATATATATATATATATATATATATATATATATATTATACATATATAATTTCAATTAAGCAGGAGTAGATTGTGGAGAGAGCACTTTCATTGTGAAAGCGACAATTTGGATGATATGGGCAGATACAAAAACCACCACACGTTGGTCCATTATATCATGCCCTGTCTTTGATTCTTCTTCCAGCAGAGATGAATCCCAAGTTAATACTTGCACACTCTCGAATCTTGATGGTATACTTCTTGTCGGATCCTTACGGACAACAAAATCATAATTATGGGAGGAAAACATTTTTTTCCTACGAGTTCGTGCCAAAGATGGTGGGGAAGGATACTATAAGATTCAATTTTTAACTCATACAAATTTCCCCAACGTGAAGAATAATATGTAGCCTTTGAAAGATGCATGATCAACTCTTCAATTCCACCATCTACTCCGGTTTGACCGCTATCATCATTAGTTTGGTGCAGTCATCTTTTGTTGTAATTTGAGTTAATGTGTTTGTAATTGCGGTCATGTGATGATAGTTGATTTTCTGCTCCTCTTGACTACCCAATAAAGCTGCAGTAGTTTGTTCTTCAAATCATTTCCTTTCTTTGAGATTCAGCGCACTGTGAAGGGAAAAGAAAAAGAAGTTCTAAGTTGAATAAAACAAAACTTCATTAGCCTTGCTTTGTTCGCTCACTTTGTGAGTAGATTTACTATTAATTTTTGTGTGTTTTGTTTTGTTTTCTTCATTGTTCATAAAATATTCAGTATAGTATAAGTGCTGAGATTCTATAATCTTCAATTGGTATCAGAGCTGGTTGCAGGACTATTCTTTTTGCAAAAGTTGCAGGTTAACGGTTCTCTCCAAGAATTACCAGAATGTCAAATGGTGGCAATTTCTCATTCCAGCTTCCGTTGTTTACCAAAGACAACTACGATTATTGGAGTATAAAGATGAAGACCCTACTATTATCCCAAGATATCTAGGATTTAGTAGAAGGAGGATACACGGAACCTGCAGATCAAAATGCTTCAAATGCTTTAACAACAAATCAACAAACGCAATTGAAAGAAGACAAAAAGAAGGACAATCGAGCTCTTTTTGCTATCCAATCTGCATTGGATATATCAATTTTTCCCCATATAGCTGGTATGACAAAGTCAAAGGAAGCATGGGAGGCCCTACAAACTGCATACCAAGGATCTGACAAAATAAGGTTGGTAAGACTTCAAACCCTTCGAAGAGATTTTGAAAGTTTAAGTATGAAGGACGTTGAGTCTATTCAAGAGTTTATTACTAGGGCTCAAAGTATTGTGAACCATCTTAAAACTCAAGGGGAAAGTGTCATAGAGCAAAAAATTGTAGAAAAGATTTTGAGATCTCTTCCTCCAAAGTTTGATCCAGTGGTCATAGCCATTGAAGAAAGTAAAGATCTAGCCACATTCAAAGTTGCAGAGTTGATAGGTTCTTTGCAATCTCATGAGGAGCGTATGCAACGTTCTATAGTGAACCTCGTTCAAGCCTTCCAGTCTACTGTAAGAATTGAAGAAAAATCTACAACCCCTTCTCAATCAAGCAAATCTGAAGGGGAATCTTCTACATCTAGAGGACGTGGCAGAGGAAGAGGAAGAGGAAACAAAAGAGGTAGAGGAAGAAGTTCAATGGATCGGAGAAGCATCCAGTGCCAGTATTGTGAAAGGTATGGACACTATGAATCTGAATGTAGAAAGAAAAAATCTGATTTAAATAAGTCAAGAGCCAACTATACTGAAGAGTCTTTTGAAGAAGCAAACCACTCTACATTCTTCGCTTGCAATTTGGCAAAAGAACCTCAAAAGGATGTTTGGTTCTTGGATAGCGGTTGCTCAAATCATATGACAGGTAAATCTGATCTCTTTGTCAAATTAGATGAATCTGTAAGGAGTCAAGTAAAATTTGGTGATGATAAAGAGGTTGATGTAATGGGAAAAGGTACCCTTGCAGTGAAAACTAAGCAAGGAGAAACTACATTTATTCATGACACTTTGCATGTGCCCAAATTACAACATAATCTTTTAAGTATTGGGCAGCTTGTAGCAAAAAATTACAAGGTTGTGTTTGAAGATAACTGCTGCAAAATATTTGATAAATCAGCTAATCATTATCTTGTAGCAAAGGCTTGTATGACAGAGAATCGATTATTTCCTCTCACTTTGGATTCCAGTAAGATGCATGCCCTCAAGGAAACCACAGATGATTCATGGTTATGGCACCAACGGTATGGTCATTTGCATTTTCAAGGATTAAGTTTGCTTCATAAGAAAGGCATGGTGAGAGGACTTCCTGCAATTCAGGCAAAAGAAGAAGTTTGTTCAGGGTGTGCACTTGGCAAGCAACATCGAGACAGTTTTCCGGTGAACAAATCATGGAGGGAAAAATCTTTGGTTGCCTGCGTAGGTTCATGTTCCGAGAAAGAAGCGGAAGAAGTTGGATGCAAAATCCCAACTTTGTATCTTTGTGGGCTATTCAGATTTCACGAAAGGATACAAGTTCTATAATCCTGACACACAGAAATGGATTATTAGTCGAGATGTGGTTTTTGATGAAGGGGGATTATGGCAATGGCAAAAAGGAGTTCAACAAAATACACCACTCATCATGGGTATAAAAGATGTTCAACAAGTTCCTCCTCTCCTAACAAGCCCAGGTTCACCGAGTTCCTCTTCAGGTGATAGTTCTACCACAATCAAGTCCAATTTCTTCACGAAAGGTACGAAGTTTAAATGAAATTTATCAAAGGAGTTCTAATGTGAATCTAGTTTCCAATCTTGCTTTATTTAGTACCATCCAAGTTGAACCTTGTGTATGAAGAAGTTGTGAAAGAACAAGTATGGATTGATGCTATGAATGAAGAGATGCATGCAATTGATAAAAACAATACATGGGAATTAGTGCAACTTCCTAAAGATAAGCAAGTGATTGGTGTCAAATGGATTTATAAGGTGAAATATCATGTTGATGGTTCTATGAATAGACACAAGGCAAGATTAGTTGCCAAGGGATTTGCACAAATGCCTGGAGTAGATTATTCAGAGACTTTCGCTCCAGTTGCAAGATTTGATATAGTCAAGATTATATTGGCTATTGTTGCACAACACAAGTGGCCAATCTATCAGATGGATGTAAAATCAGCCTTCCTAAATGGTTTTATTGATGAGGAAGTCTATGTGGAACAACCTATTGGTTATGAAATTCTAGGAAAAGAACATTTGGTTTACAAGCTAAAAAGGGCTCTTTATGGGTTGAAGCAAGCACCTCGTGCTTGGTATGCAAGGATTGACAGTTACTTCTTGAAGAAAGGATTCATTCGAAGTTCCTCAGAGCCAACCCTCTATATCCAACATCTTGGTAATGATATTCTAATTGTTTTCCTTTATGTTGATGATCTCATTTATACATGTAATAGCCCATCTCTCATGGAGAAATTTCAAGCAGAAATGAAACAAGAATTTGAGATGTCAGATCTGGGACTCATGCATTATTTTCTTGGAGTGGAGGTGCAACAACAATCGAAGGTATATCCATTTCTCAAACCAAGTATGTGGCTGATCTATTGAAGCGGTTTAGAATGATGTCATGCACTGCAGTTGCCACTCCTGTTGCCCTTGGTGAAAAATTAACCAAGGAAGATGCAAGTTCCAAAGTAGATGCCACTTTATACAGAAGTTTGGTTGGGAGCCTCATGTACCTCACTACCACGAGACCTGATATTATGTATGCTGTGAGCCTTATCTCTCGGTTCATGTAGGATCCACATGAGTCTCATTGGCGTGCTGCAAAAATAATTTTAAGGTATGTGAGTGGTACACACAATTTTGGCATTCATTATTCTCCCACACATAAGTTTGAGCTATGTGGTTACACAGATTCTGATTGGGCTGGTTCAGTGGATGATAGAAAATCCACATCTGGTTATATTTTCTCACTTGGTTCTGGAGTTGTCTCATGGAGTAGTAAAAAGCAAGCAACCATTGCTCTCTCTTCCACAGAAGCAGAGTATATTGCAGCAGCAACAACTAGTTGTCAAGCCATATGGATTAGATGGATTTTGGAAGATTTGCAATTGGTTCAGGAACATCCAACCACTATTTACTGTGATAATAGTAGTACCATTGCAATGACAAAAATCCTGTGTTTCATGCTAGATCGAAGCACATTGAGATTTGACATCACTTCATCAGAGATTTAGTTCAAGATGGGATAGTGGAATTACAGTTTTGCCCTACAACGGAGCAAGTTGCTGATATTTTTACCAAAGCTCTACCTACATCCAATTTTGTTGCTTTGAGGAATCAGTTGGGACTCATCCCCATTGTTCATGCAGGGGGAGATTGAAAGATGCACGATCAACTCTTCAGTTCCACCGTCTACTCCAGTTCGACTGCTGTCATCATTAGTTTGGTGCAGTCATCTTTTGTTTGTAATTTCAGTTAATGTGTTTGTAACTGCAGTCATGTGATGATAGTTCAGTTTTCTGCTCCTCTTGACTGCCCAATAAACTGCAGTAGTTTGATCTTTAAATCATTTCCTTTCTTTGAGATTCAACGCACAGCAGAAGGAAAAAGAAGACAGTTCTAAGTTGAATAAAACAGAACTTCATTAGCCTTGTTGTTCGCTCACTTTGTGAGCAGATTTACTGTTAATTTCTGTGTGTTTTGTTTTGTTTTCTTCATTGTTCATAAAATATTCAGTATAGTATAAGTGCTGAGATTCTATAATCTTCAGCCTTTTCTGGATCACTGCTCCAAAAATGATTCAATATTGATTGACTACAAAAGAAACCGCGAGGTGAAAACATTTCCCACAATGCCTGGTGCGGCCTGGAAATACCCATCATGCAGTTCCTCTGTAATGGTTATGTTGATGTCCTCCGACGGATTTTAGAAAGTATAAATTCTTTTCTGCAATAATTGTTCAATTTTCGAGCACAAAACAACTATGCAACCTTGAAAATTGTGTGGGGAACTTTATACTAATTACAAATGCCATCAATTTATACACAATCAAAAAATTGAATGGGTGGATAGCGAGATTGCAAACCCAAATTCACTTGCACAACATCAGTGTATATATAATTCTAGTTGGGTCCATTGACTGGATTAGGAAACCTGTAACAATCTACTAGCTAAGATGAGGAATAGTATGTTATGAGAGCAATAACAATCATGACAACATGGCCTACAATTCATCCCAATTGTGCAACACGCCATGCCAATGATAAAATTCCTACTTATATATTCACTGTTGTGATTATATGCGCACTTGTAGTCCATAATGTAACTGTTCATTTTTTCATGGAAAAATCCAAAAACAAAAGTTTGTATCTTCCATATCAAGCAATCAACATGTGAAATGTGACCATAACCAGCACAAACTTGAATCAAAACACAAATTTATGTAACACATGTATGAGGGAGATGTGTTTCATTATTTCTGTGGATTTCATTATTCCAAAAATTAAGAGGCACTTGTAGTTCTGACATTTCTTTTTCTGAACGCCTCTCTATTTTTCATTATGTATTTAAGCACTACCGAAAAATTCTTAGTGAAGGAAAATATTCCATTCTCATAAGAAAGCTGGCAGTCTAGACTCTACATCGATACTTGGATTAAAAATCAGAGAATTGATGTGCGCCTGAAGAACTGTCGGGACTCAGATGGCATTTGGTTATACTAAATGCCTTTTTCTTACCCTTTTTCTTCTTAGTTTTCAATAATATTTCTAATTCGTATTGCCTACGTTATTTTTTGGGTCAGCGAATAAGCCATTCCCATCTGTCAACCTACTAATGACACAAACTATATTTACAGGAAAACCACGTAGGTGTCACTAAATTCACAGGAAGGAGTTACATATCTGATTGGCATGCAGCTGTTACATATCTGATTCATTCCACTGCACTGTCAGATTCGCATACAGTTCAGCAGTTACACATCTGAAAACCATTAAAATTTATTATAATTTTTTAAAAGAGGACGACTATGACAATGAAAAGTCAGTTACTCAAGAAAGTTGTCTCTAGTAACACCTATCGGCCAATTAGTATTTTAAACATGAAATTTTGTTTCAATATTGTGAATTTTAACGTTGATTGAAACTACTACCTTTTGGTAAGGGTTATAATTTTGAGCGAGAAATAAATATTTCCGTAATTAATTAATTTTGGCATCACATATGTTTGATCATTTGCAAAATATTTACAAAGAGTTTTATGGAAAAAGTGGTTTTACAACAATGATAAGAGTAGTTTAAAAGTAATATCTTAATTCATGTCAATTGGGGTTAGTTATCATTGTTAAATAGTATAAGGTATGTCCAAGTTAGGAGGCAAAGAGATTACTCAAAAATAGAGTTCTCTCAAAATTATTTAAATGATTGTGAAAGGGTTAATTTAATTCTAAAAATGTGAACGTAGACCTTCTAAATGAGAGATAAAGAACAGCATTTGACAATCATAGTTATCAATGTTACGATTCTTGATATTTCGTTTGCTTCTAAATATATTAGAGTAGGTGAAAATAGAAGTGTAAAAGAAACACATAATTTTTGAAACTTAAAAATACAAACTAAACATAAAACAATTTAAAAAGTTTAAAAAAAAAAAAAAAAATCTTAAGTATTTTATTAGTTTTTGAAATAATTTTGTTTAGTTAGCGAGACACATTATTATGCTTTTACTCGAATTGTGTACATCCTTTAAAAATTAATATCGTTTTCTAAAACCCTAATAACATAGCATTATTAATCCCTAAATATTTCTAATATTTGTAACCGAAAAACATCCATTAGATTCTTTAATTGATGACTAAGCACAATTTAGCTCATAGCTATTTCTACCAAACTACGATTATTGACATTAAATATTCTATTAAATTTCTTCCGATAAAAATACAATCATCAAAGATAACCCATGGTTAACCATTGGTGAATTTCTTGAGAAAATCCATCAAGGTTAATCTATTCCCCCTAAATTCATTTTAAATTTCTATCCAAGGAACAAATTTTTGGCTTAGCCATTATTGAAAGGCATTTGATTGAGGTCAACGAAAAATGTTAGACTCTATACATTTTCTAATATTTATAACAACATGTGCATGTTATTGTCTTCATAGCTACCATAAGGATGTCTTTCCTTCACAACGTCTATATGCCATCTATGTTTTCATGTTTCCAATTAGTTAGTATTTTTATGTTTTCGTTTATTCATTTATTTTTTGGATTATGTTTATTGAATATCATATTTTTTTAATAGGTAATACATTTATCTCTTTTGGTTTTCATTGTCTTCAACACATGGAGAGAAATACTCAAAAATATCTTTAAAAATCATGATTTTTGTTTATGTTATTAGGATTATATTAATCTAAAATTATAGACATTATCCATGTTTTTTCAAGTGTGATATTTTTTGTGAATTCCATTTAGCATGAGATACATTGCATCGATTCTTTTTACCAATTTAGGAATGTGTTGTCGAACTCTCTAATGAGTATTTTTGTCAAGCAGTTAAATATTTCTATTTGATGCTCATAAAGGGTTTTGATGCACATTTTGACCTAACCTCCAAAAAAATATGAGATTTTAATCTCACTCATTTTTTAAGAGTTCCAATTATTATACTCAACATGACCAAAATTAAATGAGATGTCAAACCAAACTCGTTATTGCTTCATCTTGCAAATTAATTCAATTCCATTATAAATTTGTGTTGCCACCTCAATTATCAATATTTGATCGGTACAAACTTGGGAAAGACATTTAAATGATTATAACATCCATCTACTCTAATGTTGTATAGTCATCATAATACTAGTATGTTCTTCTCTCAATGATTTTCATTTTCAATATTATGGATTAGATTCAAAGCATATATCTTTCATAAATAACATTGTGCACAGTGGGATAAAATAGTTACACATCTTGTGAATATGTTTCCCATCCCTATAGTAGCATAGGGCATTGTATGCCACATGGATGGGTTGATTCGATGGAAATGCAGGGAAGATATTATACTAGAAATCCAACATAGTGCATATTACATATACCAAGTACGAAGCCGTAAAAGCTTTGATTTTGATCTTAACAAACCAATAACCATTTCTCTTATAGATTTGAAGTAATTAAACACTTCAATATGGTTTCTATTCCTTGATAATCCCTATTAATATAGGATCCCATGTTTGATCGATAATGTCCATTGTATTTCCACTAGATTCAGTTGAGCAAATCCAATGAAACTCTAATTCCCCTACTAAAGAGTACAATGGAAACTTTTGGATCAATTTTCTTCTTCAATCCATTAAAATCCTCGATGGACTTGGCCAACCCATCATTCCATATATCCATTTTTTTCATCAAATAACTTTCAGTGCTCTCATCATAAATCGTATTGGCCTTTGGCAAGTAATATAACTCCCTACATGCATTTTTTCACCAGGGAAACCGTTTGCACACTAGAATATAGGGATCCATATTACATTGTATAGTCAGCACAAACATTCTTTGCAGGTAAAAACTTCAAGCTTGGCCACAACCTTATGAAGCCGTAAATCTCTTATTACATATAAATCCTCATAGTATTGAGCATCTCCATTACTCCATGATCTATATTTATCTGGACATTTTTCATACAAATTCATTACTTCATAATAAATTGTATTGTAATTAGTCAAATGTTTCAATAATTGTTGAGAGTAAAGGGTGTCCATGAATTCTAGTCTAGTTGTAGTCAAGTATTCTCCCATAAGCAATTTGCAAGTCACCGTAATGATTAAGAAATACTTACTTTGTGTTTTGTAGTTGTCTGATTTAATTTTAAATTCATGCTCTCTTTGTAAACATCTCATATATAATTCCCTTTACAGTGCTTGGAACTCAGACTTGACTGGTAATGGCGACCATTTAAACTTAAGAAATACTCAAATTTTGTTTAATTCACAAATGAGATGTCTTTACTAGCTTTTTATCCTAAAAATGTTTTCCTTTAGCCCTGTTTATTCGTTTGAAATTATCTTTAATTGTGTCTCATGATTTTCTCAAATTTAAGCACAATACGTGTGTTCAACTATTATAAATTCGATGTTGTCCATGTGTTGTAATCCTTGAGCTTTGTTTAACTCAAATTTCAATCTCTGCCTCAGATTTGTATCATCCATCGTGAATCAAATGTATTTCATTGGAGCGACGTGGGCCAATGTTAGACTCAATATTTTTTGATTGGGCAATTCAGTGTCTAGTTTTCTAGTTATTGAGTCCCTGGGTATTATGACATTTTTACCTCTTCACCATCTCTTTGAAAAACCGATGATCAGTCATTGGACCACGTGTCTTATCCTTGAGCTGTCTTTGGGTAGTTGAATCCCACAATTTTTTTATATAAAACGAAGATGGAAAACCAAACCAAATAAAAATCAAATTTTGACAAGAGTCACCCATTACCAGATTCATGTCTGTGAAGTTTAAAACACAATGGTGGTTAACCAGCGTAACGGAGATTCGTGATTGGTTTAAATTGGTTGGGATTTCTTTGTTTATATTTTATATACTAGCAAATGCATCCATAGGTGCATGTGAGAGGCCGATAGGCATTAAGGAGGATACATCAATAATTAAAATCGTTAGAGGTTGAAGTTTTCTCTATCCAAAAAATTAAAGAGAATTATATTTAGAGAAATCTATATTATTATAAAAAAGTACATAATTTTAGACAATTCAACTTATAGATATGCAACATCATTACATTGCTTTGAGAATTTTGACAACATTTCTTGTTTCAAACAACCTTTTCCCGACTACAAAATTGTGTGGATAGCGAAAAAGAAAATGATGAGCCATTGTAGTAGTTGACAAAATAGTCAACTTTAAAATAAGCATGGCCAAATGCACTTTATTATCCAATGGATTAATGGGTCTAATCCCTCAAAAAAGAAAACCTTAGTTATGTAATTATAACCTATCATCTTCTCGAATATATGGAAACTCTACGAAAATAAGAGGATACAAAGTATTCACTATTCTCATCCCCTTGGTCATTTTACCATGCCTATAACATGATATCTAGATATAGAGAGGAAATGAATGTCGATTGTTTTGGAATAACCATCACTAATCTAGGTATTAAACTAATGTAAAGGAAGGAGCACATGTGTTCTTCCTAATTGACAATTTAATGTGCCCCATTTATAGTGTAATTGATGCGCGGAATTAGTAGGAACTTGACAAGGTCATAACTTGAGTTCTGGGTGTCCGTTTGAGTCTGTTTGTTTTTTGAAACCACATGTTTTCGATGAGACGACGCGGTGGAAACCCGCCCTACTAGTTGGGGCAAGTTTTCAACACGTTTTCGGGCCCTAAATCTGCCATCTTGAGGCCGAAAATTAGGATTTACATTATAGTTTGATTTTTTCCTATTTTTGGGCATTAGTTAATTTTAGTCTATTAGTTGCATTATGAGTTAGAAAGTTGGCAATTTTTCTAATTTAGGGATGTAAAAGATGCGTGGCAATTTTGTGCTGTATGAATAAGCATGCGAACTTACTAAGAATAGCAAGTTCTAGTAAACTGCTAAAAATAGTGATTTCCGCCACCTAGAGTAGATTTAGTCGAGTTAGTTAGAGTTTGCTTGGAAACTCAAGTTGGGAGTTGTTTTCCTATTTAGGAAACATTGTAATTCATTATTGATAACAAAGAAGGAGATCTATTTTCTTTTGGAGTTCATATTATTTGCAGTATATCGGGTTTGTTCATAATTTGGCTACATTATCTGGTATCAAAGCTAGTTTGAAGTATTTTTTAAAAAAATGGCAGGAAGAGGAAGAGGAAGAGGAAGAGGAGGCGGTATTGCCCAGATGAATAGAAATATGCAAGATCTGCAGAGACAAGTTGCTACACTTGCAGCAATGATAATCCGAGAGAGGAAATCAAGGTAGAGATGACACAGACGAAGAAGATGTTTGTGAAGAGAAGGAAACACAAGGACCACCATTAGCTTTTGAAGAAAGGATGCTTTGAACATTAAAAGGAAAGAATGATGGGATAAGAGTTGATGTTTCAGAGTATGGTGGTAGTCTAAAACCAGAGGAGCTAATAGACTGGTTGACTAGCATGGGAAATTTTTTTGAGTGGAAGGCTATGTTAGAAGAAAATAAGGTAAAATTTGCATGCAAAAAATTGAAAGGTCATGCTATGTTATGGTGGGATCACCTACAGAAAGAGTGGTCAAGAAAGGGAAAGAAAGAATTAGGACGTGGAGTAAGATGAAGAAGAAGCTGAAAGATAAATTTATCCCTGTGGATTATGCACAAACCCTTTACAGGAGGTTTCAGAATCTCAGACAGAACTTACAAACAATGCAAGAATACATAGATGAGTTCTAAAAGTTGTCCATTCTTGTAGAGCATGAAGAAATTGAGGAAGAAATGGTTACAAGGTATGTTAATGGATTAAAATTTTCCTAGTCAAGATGAGATAAGTATGTATAGGATTAAAAGCATGGAGGATGCCTATCAATTATCCTTAAAGGTTGAGGAAAAACAAAATCATCAAAGTTTTAGGAGATCACCTAGAATGAATAGGGGCCTCATCTTCCTTTTGGGGATGAGCTGGTTTCAGCCAAGGTAGGGAGAATCATCTTATGGATTGGAAAAGCAAGAGGATACGAGACAAGATTTCTAGAATCAACAAAGAGGCTAGAGGATTTTCTAGGGGCAGAGGATATGTTGGCGATAGAGGATGGGAGGCTCCATGAAGACCATTTGTTTGTTACAAATGTGGTGAAGAAGGGCATTGGGCTTTTGAATGCCCGCATACTTATACACATGAAAAAAGGCAAGGAGATGCTCCAAGAGTAAATCTTGTTGAAGTTGAACAAGTAGAAGATGAACAGGACCTGGAAATTCCACTAGATGTTGGAGAAAATATGATGATCAAGAGGATGATGATTTCTCCAAGAAAGGAGATCAAGGGGATGCATGGTTGTGTACAAATATTTTCAGAACAAGATGCACTTCAGGAGGAAAGGTATGTAATGTTATTATTGATGGTGGTAGTTGTGAGAACATGGTTTCAAATGAGATGGTCGATAAATTGGGTCTACATTGTGAGAAGAATCCTAACCCTTATCGTATTGCATGGTTTAAGAAGGGTAATGAAGTTATTGTTGATAAGAGATGTTTAATAAGATTTTCTATTGGGAATAGTTATAAGGATGAGATTTGGTGCAATGTTATTCCTATGGATGCATGTCATATGCTACTAGGAAGACCATGGCAATTTGATAGAAAAGTTATTCATGATGGGGAAAGAATACTTATACTTTCTGGAAGGATGGCACAAAAATAGTTTTGCTACCTCTTAAAGAAGAGGGGAAGGCTAAAAATATGCTTTCTACAAAGGAATTTGTGAAGGAGGCAAAGGTAACTAGTTTTTGTTATACACTAGTTGCAAATAAGGATGAACTGTAAGTGCACAAATACCAATAGACACAGTCAGAATTAATAGAAGAATTTTCTGATGTTATTCCTGATGAGCTACTAGATGGATTACCACCCAAAAGAGATATTCAACACCATATTGATTTGATTCTAGGGTCTTCACTCCCAAATCAAGTGGCTTATAGGATGATCCCGACATTACATGCAGAGTTGAATAGGAAAGTGGTAGAGCTCATGTGAAAGGGTCGTAAGGGAGAGCATGAGTCTATGTGCAACACTAGCTTTATTAACACCAAAGAAGGATGGAACATGGAGAATGTGCATGGATAGATAGCATAACAATCAATAAAATTACAATCAAGTATAGGTTCCCAATACCTCACCTTTATGATATGATGGATGTGCTTGCTGGATCTAAGTATTTCACCAAGATTGATCTTTGAAGTGGTTATCATCGATTCGGATCGAGAGAAGGAGATGAGTCGAAAACAACATTCAAGATAGGAAATGGGTTATATGAGTGGTTGGTGATGCCATTCGGGTTATCTAATGCACCTATTACTTTTATGAGATTGATGAACACCGTCTTTATGGGAGTATAATGGTAAGTTTTTTTGTGGTTTATTTTGATGATATCTTGATCTTTAGTAAAACTAAAGAAGAAAATTTAAGGCATCTAAGGTTGGTGTTGCATATATCCCCGTCCCCGAGTTGAAGGCACAAAGCAAAAGATGTCGACATGAAAAAAGTCGTGCCCATGGCACA
Organism: Taxus wallichiana var. yunnanensis; assembly: GCA_018340775.1. Classification (NCBI taxonomy): domain Eukaryota; kingdom Viridiplantae; phylum Streptophyta; class Pinopsida; order Cupressales; family Taxaceae; genus Taxus; species Taxus wallichiana. Next base: position 685,496,473 of record CM031238.1, on the reverse strand, counting down.
GGTTGAAGGCACAAAGTAGAAGATGTCGACATGGAAAAAGTCACGCCCATGGCATAGGTTGAATGCAAAAAGTAGAAGATGTCGACATAGAAAAGTCGCACCCATGGCGTAGGTTGAAGGTGCAAAGTAGAATATGTCGACATGGAAAAAGTTGTGCCCATGGCATAGGTTGAAGGCACAAAGTAGAAGATGTCGACATGGAAAAAGTCGCTCCCACGGTGTAGGTTGAAGGCGCAAAGCAAAAGATTTCAACATGGAAAAATTCATGCCCATGGAACAAGTTGAAGGTACAAAGCAAAGATGTCGACATGGAAAAGTTGCGCCCATGGTATAGGTTGAAGGCGTAAAGCGAGAAGATGTCGACATGGAAAAAGTTGCGCCCATGGCGACATGGAATTTTTAGTGCCTATGGCACACGTAAGAGTATGTTGACAGGAGGATGGATGTGCCAAGGCACATCTTCAGGAGGCGCACCTTCAGGAGGTGCAACATTTTGAGCGTTGACACCTCGAACCTGATAGAAAGCAAACCACAGCCGAGAGATATTCAAAGGGCCATAACTTTTCACAGGGAGCTCGGATTCACGCAAGGTTGGAATTTTTGGAAATATTACAAGGTCCTCTATCCAACTACAACTGGATATCTTTAATTGGGTAAGAAGAAGTTATTCAAAAATGTAAAATACAATTCACCATTTTTGGGTTTGCTTCAAGGTTCTCACCTACCACCATAATGAGATGAATTAAATACAACGGAGGTGGTTGGGGTAGATTTGTAATTCTCTCTCTTCCCCTCTCTCATTCTTCCTATAAATTGTAAGGTGGGGCTTCTTTCTAAAGGTTGGACATTCTAGCTTTTCCCCTCCCTTCTTCTCTTTGGCCGGTGAATTTGTGGAGTTAAAACCTCCCATTTAAAATCGTAATGCAACTTTGCCTCTTGGCATTTTGTAGTGTATTGTATCAATATTTAGAAAATAATGCATGTCTTTGGATAATTCTCAACCCTCTCTGTGTTCATTTGCATCCTCCGATCTTTCACTACAAATCTGGTTATCTGTGCATGATCTTGCATTGCATTTTAATGGTTTGTGTTTATTGGCAAGACAGGTGTTTCTTCATTCCTCGGTGCATCACCTTTGTTAGTTTAGGTTTATTTTTATGCATCTTCTTAACTGTCTCCTTGGCAAGTTAGATTAGGTTTTTTTGAGTAAACCCTCTGCATTTTTATGTGAGCATTTGAATAGAGGAATAGGAACCGGCCTTCATCCGGAGAGCTTTCCTAATTCACAAGGTCCCACACTTGGGAAAAGCTCCATGTTATGCAATCACACTGAGAGTCTCAACCCATCAAGTTGCATACATTCAGGGGTGCTGTGATTCACCATCAACAGTTGGTATTTGAAGTGTTAAGGAAAGAGAAACTCTATGCAAATATGAAGATGTGCACATTTATGCAAGAGAGTTTGGTATTCTTGGGCTTTATTATTTCAGCAGATGGGGTACAAATGGACTCAGAAAAGATAAAGGCAATTATTGAATGGCATACTCCACAGAGGTAAGAAGCTTTCATGGTCTAGCAACATTTTACAAAAATGTATTAAAAATTTCAAGCGATGTATTGTAGCACCTATACAGATTGCACAAAAGGAATGGAGTTTTTGTGGACAAAGGCGGTGAGGATAGTTTTCAATTCTTGAAGAAGAAGGTGACAGAGGCACCCATTTTGGCACTACCAGATTTTGATAAAGTGTTTGAGGTTGATTGTGATGCCTCACATGTGGGTATTGGAGCTGTTCTAAGTCAAGGAGGAAAGAAGTAGCTTTATTTAGTTAGAAACTGAATGAGGTAAGAAAGAACTAATCTACTTATAATGTGGAATTTTATGCAATTGTACAAGCATTAAGGCATTGGAAGCATTACTTAGTGCCTAAGGAGTTTGTGTTATTTACAAACCACATAGCCCTGAAGTATGTGAATACCCAAAAGAAGTTGAATAGTAGGCATGCAAAGTGGGTATCATTTTTGCAGGGTTATACTTTTTCTCTAAAACATAAATTTGGAAAACAGAATCAAGTTGCAGATGCATTGAGTAGGCATGTGACTTTTTTACCACTATGGAAAATGATGTGGTGGGTTTTGAAGCAATAAAGGGTTTGTATTCTTCTGATTCTGATTTCAAGGATATTGTTGAAAGACTAATTAGTCCATTTTCAGACAATGCGGGAGATGTCTGGATCGAGTATATTTTACAAGATGGCTACCTATTCAAGGGACACCGACTATGTATTCCAGTTGGGTCTATGAGAGAGAATATAGTGAAAGAGTTTCATAGTGGAGGGTTGGTGGGAATTTTGGGAAAGATAAGATGATAGCCTTGGTAGCAAACAAATACCATTGGCCAAAGCTGAAAATATATGTGGTAAGATATGTGGAGAGATGTCGAATTTTCCAAGTATCTAAAGGCCATGCACATAATACAGGGTTGTATATGCCATTGCCTGTTCCTAAATAGTCGTGGACAAACTTGAGTATGGATTTTGTTTTGGGATTACCAAAAACACAACGAGGTAATGATTCAATTTTTGTGGTTGTTGATATGTTTTCTAAGATGGTTCATTTTATTACTGAGAAAGAAAACAAGTGATGCAACAGCGTAATAGATTTGTTTTTCGAGAGAAGTTGTTTGTTTGCATGGTGTTCCAAAACCATTACTTCAGATAGGGACACAAGGTTCTTAAGTCACTTCAGGGAGACTTTATGGAAGAAATTTGGAACTCAACTACTGATTCAAAAAGTGCCTATTATCCCATGACCGATGAGAAAATAGAGGTGGTAAATCAGAGTTTGGGAAACCTGTTAAGGTGCATCATTGGGGAAAAGCCGAAACAATGGGACTTAGCATTACCACAAGCTAAGTTTGCATATAATAGTTCCATAAACAGATCCATGAGAAAGTCTCCATTTTCAATGGGAGTAATGCAAATGGGGTGTTAGATTTGGTATAGTTACTAGTTGATGGCAAAGTCAGTGATGATGCAGAAGCATTTGCCGAACATATACAACAATTGCATGAAGAAGTGCGGAAGAAGCTGCAAAATAGTAATGATAAGTATAAGGAAATAGCATATGTGCATAGACGGAGAAAGGTATTTACATTTGGTGAGTTGGTTATGGTATATCTATGGAAGGAAAGGTTTCCAAAAGGAACCTATAACAAACTAAAGTACAAGAAGATTGGTCCCTACAAAATCGTGAAAAAAATAAATGATAATGCTTATGAGGTAGAATTTCCAGGGAATTTTGATATTTCTCCAGTGTTTAATGTTTCAGATTTGTATTCTTTTCATGGGGATGGTATAGAAGGGGAAGTTATTGATGAAGTAGTATATTGGAGGTAGTAGGTGGCGGTGAAGAAGAAAAAGAAGTGGATCGATTCTAGATAAGAAAACAATGGACACGCGATATGGGAAATACAACAAATATTTGGTACATTGGAAAGGACTGGAACACGAGGAAAATACTTGGGTCACATAGCGGGAGATTAAGAAGTTGGATGCACATAAATGGAAGCAATTTTAAGAAGACAACTTGCAGGAGCTGCATTTTTTTCAAGCAGGGGAGAATGATGCGCCAGAATTAGCAGGAACTTGACAAGGTCATAACTTGAGCTTTGGGTGTCTATTTTAGTTTGTTTGTTTTTGAAACCACATTTTTTTATGAGAGGAATGCAGAGGTAACCCACCCTACCAACTAGTGAAAGTTTTTGACACATTTTCGGGTCCTAAATCCGCCATCTTGAGGACAAAAATTAGGATTTAAGTTATAGTTCAGTTTTTTCCTATTTGGGCATTAGTTAATTTTAGTCTATTAGTTGCATTATGAGTTAGAAATTTGGAAATTCCTCTAATTTAGGGATGTAGAAGATGCGTGGCTATTTTTTTTCCCGTACGAATAAGCATGTGAACTTACTAAGAATAGCAAGTTCTAGTAAATTGCTAAAAATAGTAATTTCCGCCACCTAGAGTAGATTTAGTCAGATTTAGTTAGAGTTTTCTTGGAAAATTGAGTTGGGAGTTGTTTTCCTATTTAGGAAACATTGTAATTCATTATTTAGTAACAAATAAGGAGATCTATTTTCTTTTCGAGTTGATATTACTTGCAGTATATTAGGTTTGTTCATAATTTGGCTACATTAGTAATATCTCCATTGAGAAAATTCATTTTTTATTTCCTCAAAAACAAACCGATGAGAGAAATATAAATGATGAACTAATAATGAAGATGAATGATTTCATAATCACTAATGTTCGCTTATGCCAAATATAAGATTAAAAAAATCAATCATTTTTTTTAACAACAAACAAGAAAACTCAATATCCCAAATATGTAATTGTCCATCTTTAATTACATAACTATAGCTATCATTAAAAACTACAAGTGGCTTTGAGCATGTAAATCCTTTTTCTTCTTTGTTCCCACCACCTCCTTTATTATTGGCACAATTTTCATGGTCTACTAATCATGAATTCAATTGTAGATCTCAACATCTTCTCCCATGACTATCTCAATTGATTTCTTTGCACCTTTCTAAAATACCCACCACCAGTGATGATGATGAATTTGTAAACATCCATGGCTTAAATCCAAATATAAAGTGAGTAAAATATTTTTCCATTAGTATTTACATATTGTACGGCTTGAAATTGTGTCCTCAACAGAATTTGGGAAATAATGAAAACTTTAAGTTGTGTTTGTCATCTCTATTCATTGAGTAATAATTCTTGTTTTATGGAATTGAGAAGAGGCCATTTGAAATCCACATTTGATTTTAAATATGAGATTTTGAAATGTAGGAAAGGAATTAAAAAAATTCCTTCAAAATAAGTATTTTCTATGAAATTGAAACGTAAAAAAAGAGCTTTGATGATTATGATATAAAGGGAGAAGTGGTACTACAAAAGGTGGCTCTTTTCAATGTTATAGACCACATTATTTTTGGTGAATATTTTGTGTTAATGGGAAACAAGGAAGATATATTTCTTTTGAGCAACCACCAAGTTGATTTCTTGATAATACAAATTAATTAGGGTAAGGTAAAAGGATAGATAACTAAGATAATGATAGACCATTCCATGTGTGTTTACCATTCTCCATATAACCATGTAGGAGAGATAATTGAGGAGGGATACTTGGATGAGTTTGTAAAGAGGAAGTGTGGAATTGCAAACATGTCTTCGTTGAAGAGGGACAATTTTTCCATGAATTGGGCTATGCTTGCCTTACTGCTACCAAGGTGCCCCTTCATGAACACCAGATATGACATTTTCATTATCCAATGTGAAATTTGGATAAGTATAACCTAGGCAACACAAAATATTAGAAATAAAATATTAAGATGATCAAAAGGATTGAGAAGAAACTTGACTTCAGACAATTAGAAGAAACTATATCTAAATATTTAACCATTACACACTACTGGAAACAATATAGTGCCTTCGTATTTATAATTCATGGACTTGGTGAATTGGTGTTGATCTGTTGAGGGAGAACTGTTCTCGAGAGGCCGACTTTATGATTTTGAAACTTTCAACACAATGAACTGAAGTACTTGAAGTGAGTAGATGTGAGGTAATCAAAACTTCCTAATTTTTTTAATTCGATTTAAGTGGTCTCCACATTGCTGATGTTTGATTGAAATGAACATAGAGACCATTGCAAATGCAAGTAAGAGTTGGAAGTAGAGTTGCTGCTACATGACTCTTTTTTATTGATGTTTGTTTTTGCTACAATGAAGCCAACTTGCGTAATGTCACCTTAATCGTCATATTCAAGTATATCAAAGTGATCCAACACCATTAGGATGCGATAAAATATGACATTAAGATACCAAGTTTAATACTGATTGAAAAAACCTGATGCAGAGAACTGGGGCCTTTGACATTGGAACAAATCTCCTCATCTCCTTCGGCATTATCATTCTAGGGATTTGGAAAGGCATTAAGATTCTTGATGTTTTCTTGGATTCATGATTTAATTATAATTGCTTTAATCCTTGCGATTTCCTTAAGCTTTTTTCTCAAAAAATTGGAAGATCTTCTAAAGAAATTAGGAAATAAAATACAATTAATCGTTTCCCCTCTTTTTAACAGTATTTTGAGCATAAAATATTAAGAGTGTGCAGGTATGATTTACATTCTTTTTATGCGAGGGCGAGGGTGACACCGTGAGTATGCATGAAACTCTAACTCGGTGACCTCCCCATCTACATTCGGTGTGCAATACAATAAATCAAACGTTAACATTGTAAGACCTTGTTCCAACATAAGGCCTATGCCATGCATGCCTCTGTGCTCAAATGACATAAACGGACACGTATGTGCATTCTCTTGCACAATCTTGATCGAATACATTTACTAGTGGTGCACTCCTCCATAAATGAGGATCCAATCATTATACCGATAATGACCCATCACGTCCTACGAGCTTTGGAAACACCCAATCATCCCAAATGTCAAATGCATACTAGGGAAACCTCCACAAGGTAGACATAAACTAACTCGCAAATGGTAGAGTGACATGCAATAACATTAGCATTTTCTCATTCTCGAGAAAATTTTCCACGCTTTCATCACCATTATCACGTCTAGGATGATGACGCGAGATGTTGCAACACCCCATTAGTGATCAAACACAAAAAATACTGGAAACACAATTCTTGAAAGAAGAAAATGAGCGGGAATCTTGAAACTATTTCCTTCAACCACGACTGTTAATCGTTTATCCTCATGTTGTTTGGAATTATGTTTAAGCCTTACATGAAGCATTATATGAATGTATATATAATAATATTAAAGGATTACCATGACAATAAAGATTGCAGTTACTAACAACTATTACCTATAGTAGTCATTACTTAGATTTCCAGGATTTTTGTATACTAGTATACGGTAGGGGACGATGATGAAAAGATGGAAGTTACAAAGAAATTTGACTCTAGATAGGCCTATTTTCTAATTATGGTTGTGTGCATATTGTCCCAAGAAATTTATGGATATAGATATATTTGTTTCCCATGGAGGGGGATCATAAATTATTTCAACTTGTGGTGTTGATAATTTTATTTAATTACATGGGGCTAAACTAATACTTAAATTCCCTAAATATTTTAAGACGGGCATGTTGAAATAATTTAGGAGGCCCCTCCATGGTAATATATCATGTGGGACTCACTCAAGAGTAATATAAACAAATTTTCTTTTGTGACATTCCAATATGTGTTTTAATGCCAAACTAATATGAAGAACTATATATGTTGTTGTGAAATGTTTTTACGTTATATGCTTGAGTTTTAGGTATGATAATGATATACAAATCAAGAGTAAACCTAAGAATGTATGTAGAAGAGCATTTAGTGAAAACTAAATGGGAATTTGATGTGATATTCTCCTATTTTTTTTTTTCTTATTGTGTTCTTTAGTTCATTTTGTTTAATATGAAAATTTCTCCATAGAATAAGTATTTCCCCACTTTTTGTGTTGAAAGTAAGGGACATATTGTGCCCAACATGTTTCCTATGAAGTAGCTATAATTGGAGACTTATGGTTATTTCTTTCTTAAATCTTAAATTATGAACCATCAACCATTGTTTCCTGTTGGCTTGGTTTTCAAAATAAAATGTACCTAGATGAATTGATTTAAAACTTGGCACAATAATTTGGTTTGTTTTTGAATTTGTAGACGATTTACTTATGGATTGTGTATATCGATATTGTTTTTCAAGTTTGTAAGTGATTTGGAAGAATGGATAGTCATAAAAATCTTGATCAAGGATTTTTTTCATATTTTTTTGGTTTCTCTTCTTGTTATATTTTTGGAGTTAAAAAAATACACACATGCATGCATTCATACATACATCCACACATATATTTCATGTAAGATTGGGTTTAAATTTACTAGACTATCATGACATCGTTGGTTACATTAAGATGTTTTGATTTTGGGTCATGCAAGTCAATATTGAAATCATGTGGTTTGTAAAATAGTTGACATCATTTACTATAAAAATGAAGATGTTACATAAACAAAGATAGAAATAAGCACTTGTAACTATTAAGGAAAGTGAGTACATGAACATACACCAAATAGAGACCTATAATTATCATTTTTTTTTTTCCAAAATAGACATTGATCAAGATGAGGTCCATTTAAATAGTGTGCAAAATTAGAGCATTTGTAGGAATAGTTTTTTTATTTTGCTTCTAGGTCACTAGAAATTTTTACAAATGCTTCAATAATTATTTTTTTAGTACTGTTAGGGCAAAATCACAGCACCCCTGGACGCACATCAGGCTTCTAGGTTGATGTTCAGGCATCCAGTGTGATTGCACAACATGGAAACCTCTCTCCAAGCGTGGGACTTGTGAAACCGAGAGAGGAATCTCCAGATTAGAGGCTGGTTCCTCAAACTCCTCTGATTTAGATCTATATTTTGCAAAACTACAGAGGTTTAGATCCTAATCCTATTCTAACTTGCAAGGAGACAGGGGCAGAAGTGCAAAAATTGAAACTAACTAAAGATGGTGATGCACCAAAAGGAGAATGTTGGACATCTATCAAAACTGCCATGGGACAAAGAGAGGTGAGCAATGGGAAGGATGGATAGATGCATCACAGGCCCAAGGATAGATTTCACACAGAAAATGTCCCAAAACTCCATGAACACAGCTCCAGACCTGCAATGAACATTCAAACATGCACAAATACCTGCAATGAAGAGAGGTAAGAAGAGAACAAGGAAAACGAGGAAGGATGGACGGATGCATCACAAAACACGTTTTGTTGCTCCAGAAGTTTACACAGAACATCATTCCATTAGTAAAAGGCAAAAACGCCATTACAGAGCAAGGGAGGAGGTTCGAACTCCATTTTCAACCCTAGAGAAGAAAAGAAGGGAGAGCAGAGTAGAAAGAATGAACAACCTCTTTTCAAAATGAGCCAAATCTGGCTTTTACATTGCATGGGTCAAGCCCAGGGGACAAAAACGTAGGAAAACGCGCAAGCCCATTCCTCATGACTACAGGTGCATTAAATTGGCATGGGGGACCTTACAAACCCATACCCTGTTACCTTGACTGGATTACAGGAGAATGCGACCCATTCTGCATTAAATCTGGTCGCTGGAATGTCATTTCTGGCCATGAACACGCATCAGAGCCATTTCTCAATTTTCTCTCTTCAGACTGCACCAAAACTCGAGATTGATCCCAGAATCGTTTAGAGAATTTCACCAGCTTTCCGTTGATATAAAGAACGTGCAAATCGAGCTCTGGATCGAAAGTTATGGTGATCTGAAGAATTAGGGCACGAAACAGGCGAAAACGGATTTTGAAATATTTTCCGCGCTCTGCCACCTGGATGACACGTGGCAGGCTCTGATTGGACGAGCAATTCTCTCTCCTCCGTCTTTCGTGGGCTTTCCTTTGAAATTTCCTTGTGGGGCCCTTTACTGGGACACGTGGCACTATCCCATTGGTTCGGGCTGACCCTTTAAAACTTGCCCTTTGACTTTTGACTTTTCTCCTTGAGACACGTGGCATGATCTGGTTGGTTCTCGGCCCTGCCGGCTCTTTCGCGCCCTTCGCGTCTTTTCATCCCGGATGTCCCAAATGCTTAGTGCTCCTTGTGCTGATTTCGCGCGAACCGGCCGGTTCGCGTCCATTTGTCCCAAATGTCCCACTTTGCTTTGGACTGCCTCGACCATTTTCGCCCGGTTCGGCCGGTTCGCGTACTCGCGGCCCGCTTGTCCCATTGTGTTTCGGACTGTTTGTGCTTATTTCGCCCGGTTCGGCCGGTTCGCGCCTTTTTGTCCCAGATGTCCCAATTGCTCCTAGGACTAGGACTTAGCCGATTTTCACCATTTTTTCTGGATCAACCTTCTTGCCTTCTGCAACCTTTTCCCGCATTTTCTCAGAGCTTGCTCCTAACTACCTGGACAGGAGAGTTAGAAAAATATCTGAGAGAACCTCAGAAACATGATGTTTTCTCTGAATCAATCAATGTGCCTGGGACTTGAATATTCTGATGCATGTTATCAAAATTACCCAGGGGGGGTGAAATTTTGACAACAGTTTGGCGACTCAGTGGGGTCATCTGCCTGCTAGATGAAAAGACCAGTAGCCTGAAGCAATCCATTGGGCATGGAGTCATAAGCAAGCCTGAAAACTGATCTGAACTTGAAAATCTCCCCTCTGAGCCACTTGGAAACCACCGGGCATGGAGTTGTTCTCACCAAAACCACTGAAATGAACTGTGCCAGAGCAAAACCAGCAACACCAAAACTATGTACAGAACTGAAAATCATACATGCCCCAAATGGAACATGCAGAGTGCGCACGAGCACTTCTTCTACTGAAAGCAAATCTACCTACTCTACTCTAGCTGGAAGCAAAGGCAAGCTAAACAAACCCTGCAACTGGTTGTGAGAAATAGCTTCCTTTCTTCAAAATTGGCAGCCATGCAATTGATTTGGCACTGATCATGGCTGTTTGGATGGATGGAAAATCAACAAGAAGCTGGTCTTCTATCCAAATCATCAAGGTATCAACTGAAAAATCCAATACCTCTTTTAGTTGCTCTGCATTTGGATTGGAGAGGTATGGCAGCTGATCCTTGGTACTTTGTAGCTCATCCTCATGCTCAGAAGCAAGCATGACTGGTTGTGGCTTCTCCTTTGGCTCCAATGAAGCCAAATACCTGATTGGGCAAGGTATGGTCCTTTGAGTATGCCCATTGCTGTGATTTTCAACTCCAAGAATGGAGTCTTCTTGTAGACCCTCTTGAATGGATGATGTGGAAGAAATGGTGAAATTCTTCTGTCCTTTCTCTTCCTCCATGAAGAACGGGGAAGATTAGAATCTTCCAATTTTGATTCCAAAGGGCTCTTTATAAGATGCAGTGCTTGTAAATGAAAGTTCTCCTTCATGGCAGCAGGCTCTTGTGTTTGGAATGTGGATGATGAAAGAGAGAATGGTGAAAACTCAACCGACTCTTCTCCATCAAAACAGTCCTCCAAATCTGACAGGTAAACTGCATCATTGTTGTCCCGCTGTTCGTGTTCAACTTCCTCCATGGTGTCCTCTTGATCTGCAACTTGACCACCATGGTTTCCTTCACTCTCCAATATTGAGTTTGAGAGATCAAACTCCTTTTCAGTAATAGAACTTGAGAGAGATGAAGTGGAAAGAAGAACTGAAGGTTCTTCTGTAGCCTGCTTTGTGCTCAAAGCCCTTGGATCTGCACTTTTCTCCTCCACAGCTAGAATGTGCTCCTCTTCTTTTGGATTTGGAGCAGCTTCTCCTTCCTCCAATGTTTGAAGAGAATCTCGCTCTTGATTGAACTCCTCCTCCAGCATGAAGTTTTTCAAGTCAAACTCTTCAATTTGTTGCTCTAGAGGACTAGTTGGGACTGCAAGATCTTCTTCTCCAACAAAATCAGTCCTCACCACCATTTGTTCAACCTCAGCCTCTTCTGTAGGCTTAACCATCAAGGGGATCTTTGTCATCCCAAATCTAAGAGCCCAACTCTTCAGACTGTCTGTCACTTCTTTTCTTTTTGGCTCTTCCTCTTGTTGTCCTTGATGACTGATTTTTTCAATTTCTTCTTTCCCACATGGAATTGGGGATGCAAGAGGAGGGATAGGTTGAAACTCAACTGATTTGAAAATTTTGTGTGGTGGTGGAGGCGGTGAAACCTCTTGTTTCTTTGGAGGAGGGGGTATTTCTGTTAGCTCTTGTGGAGGGGATGACTGTTTGGAAGGGAAAAGGAAAGAAGAATCGAGATGGGGTGGAAGACTAGGGGATGGAGGGATGGATTCAACACATGGGACAGCAGATGCGGAGTTTAAATGAGATGGTGCTGCTTGAGTAATGGAAAGAGAAAAACCAGATGATGGTGTAGAACTTACCCATTGACAAGGTTGTTCAACAACAAGTCTGTAGGCCTCTATCTCTGCTGTCCATTGTGCAAGTTGGGGCAGCATCTTTATCATGAAGTCCAGCTTCTCCTGAGGGCTGTAGTGCCTTGGAAAAGGTCCCACCCATGGACAGGGTGCTCCATAACCGATTCCAAAAGCTTTCATTTGTGCTTGAGCCCTGGTTCGCACCATCCCCACCTCCATCTTTTGGATTTTCTCCAACAGATCAGCATCTTGGATCTGATGGTCTTCATTGTATGCATACTCTTGCTCTTGGGAAGCTTCATTGTGAAACTGACTTTGGCACTTGCTGTTCATATGAGTATGCATGCTGATCGGAGGATTTGTAAAACATCTTGGAAGTGGAAAATATCTTGCTTTGTTGTTGTAAATGTGAGTTCCATGATGGAAATGAAGTCATGGTTGCACAACTTCATGGAATGGAAAAGAATGAAATGGATGGAAAGAAGGATGAAAGAAAAATGGAAAGGAAGGTGCAAACGAGAGATGGTTGTTGACCGGATGGAGTCGCAGATGTGTTTGCAAGTGCCTCCAAAGGCTGAAATCTTCACAGGAACACATCAACCTGTAAAAGATGAAGTGAAAGACCTCTAAGGTCCCACCGGGCGTGCCAAAACTGTTAGTGCAAAATCACAGCACCCCTGGATGCACATCAGGCTTCTAGGTTGATGTTCAGGCATCCAGTGTGATTGCACAACATGGAAACCTCTCTCCAAGCGTGGGACTTGTGAAACCAAGAGAGGAATCTCCAGATTAGAGGCTGGTTCCTCAAACTCCTCTGATTTAGATCTATATTTTGCAAAACTACAGAGGTTTAGATCCTAATCCTATTCTAACTTGTAAGGAGATAGGGGTAGAAGTGCAAAAATTGAAACTAACTAAAGATGGTGATGCACCAAAAGGAGAATGTTGGACATCTATCAAAACTGCCATGGGACAAAGAGAGGTGAGCAATGGGAAGGATGGATAGATGCATCACAGGCCCAAGGATAGATTTCACACAGAAAATGTCCCAAAACTCCATGAACATAGCTCCAGACCTGCAATGAACATTCAAACATGCACAAATACCTGCAATGAAGAGAGGCAAGAAGAGAACAAGCAAAAACGAGGAAGGATGGACAGATGCATCACAAAACACGTTTTGTTGCTCCAGAAGTTTACACAGAACATCATTCCATTAGTAAAAGGCAAAAACACCATTACAGAGCAAGGGAGGAGGTTTGAACTCCATTTTCAACCCTAGAGAAGAAAAGAAGGGAGAGCAGAGCAGAAAGAATGAACAACCTCTTTTCAAAATGAGCCAAATCTGGCTTTTACATTGCATGGGTCAAGCCCAGGGGACAAAAACGTAGGAAAACGCGCAAGCCCATTCCTCATGACTACAGGTGCATTAAATTGGCATGGGGGACCTTACAAACCCATACCCTATTACCTTGACCGGATTACAGGAGAATGCGACCCATTCTGCATTAAATCTGGTCGCTGGAATGTCATTTCTGGCCATGAACACGCATCAGAGCCGTTTCTCAATTTTCTCTCTTCAGACTGCACCAAAACTCGAGATTGATCCCAGAATCATTTAGAGAATTTCACCAGCTTTCCGTTGATATAAAGAACGTGCAAATCCGAGCTCTGGATCGAAATTTATGGTGATCTGAAGAATTAGGCACAAAACAGGTGAAAACGGATTTTGAAATATTTTCCGCGCTCTGCCACCTGGATGACACGTGGCAGGCTCTGATTGGACGAGCAATTCTCTCTCCTCCGTCTTTCGTGGGCTTTCCTTTGAAATTTCCTTGTGGGGCCCTTTACTGGGACACGTGGCACTATCCCATTGGTTCGGGCTGACCCTTTAAAACTTGCCCTTTGACTTTTGACTTTTCTCCTTGAGACACGTGGCATGATCTGGTTGGTTCTCGGCCCTGCCGGCTCTTTCGCGCCCTTCGCATCTTTTCATCCCGGATGTCCCAAATGCTTAGTGCTCCTTGTGCTGATTTCGCGCGAACCGGCCGGTTCGCGTCCATTTGTCCCAAATGTCCCACTTTGCTTTGGACTGCCTCGACCATTTTCGCCCGTTTCGGCCGGTTCGCGTACTCGCGGCCCGCTTGTCCCATTGTGTTTCGGACTGTTTGTGCTTATTTAGGGTTCGGCCGGTTCGCGCCTTTTTGTCCCAGATGTCCCAATTGCTCCTAGGACTAGGACTTAGCCGATTTTCACCATTTTTTCTGGATCAACCTTCTTGCCTTCTGCAACCTTTTCCTGCATTTTCTCAGAGCTTGCTCCTAACTACCTAGACAGGAGAGTTAGAAAAATATCTGAGAGAACCTCAGAAACATGATGTTTGCTCTGAATCAATCAATGTGCCTAGGACTTGAATATTCTGATGCATGTTATCAAAATTACCAGGGGGGGTGAAATTTTGACAATGGTACATCATTTATTTTCCAAACTATGAATTTTCTTCACATGCACAAAATCTTTTTAATATTACTATAACCATGAAAGATCATGCCATATGTGTTTAAAAATCAAAATACATAAATTTCACAACCTCAACCATATTTTATCCAGTTGCATACCATAAATCATGAACATTGTATTTTACTTAGTATAAATGGAGTATTAAATAAATTTTTATTAAGAAATTATGACATTAATCTAACACATTCATCATTTTTTTGGAATGGGCTTCACTTCAAAGGGGGTTGACTTAGTAAAACTAAGGTATAACATGTTCGTTCAAAGGGTATTAATTAATACCCTTAATGTTACTTTTTACCTCTAAATATTTAATTAATAATTCCCCTCCCATTATATTATTATGAAGAAAATACCCTAATTTTATCTATGTACCTTACTTACCCATTTTTCCATTACAATTCTATTTACCCCTTATTGTGTGTATGCTAATACATCGAACAAAAAATATATAATGTTTCCCACTCAATTATTATTATTTTTATACACCTTTTCTCTAGAAAAATAGTTTGAATCCATTAAATACCTATTACCAATTATATTAATATCAAGATTTAATCATTATCAATATTTCTTCAACTATAATTAAGATAGTAGAATTATATCACTTCGGTTGAAAAACATACTCAATTCTAGTTTTCTATTGTCTTATTATTTCTTAGTTAAGAACATCGTAATTGAGATTTCCTTATTCATAAAGAGATTATAATGAGTACACTCATTTTTTAATTTCAAGGTATTTATTTTTAAAAACCAAGGTTCACATGTTTTAGTTTTATATAAAAATTAACCCTACATCTCCTCCAGCCCACCTCTCTACCCTATCCCCAATACCTAAGTCAAAATATTAATAAATTAAATCCTTTCACCCCCTAATGTATACCAAGTATATTGATTTTTATTTATCAATTTTAATTGCCTCAATATAAATGAACATGCTAAGATATTTCCTACATAGTGAGCCCCACATGGCTCACTTCCACATTTTTCAATATACCTATTTTTCATAGGTGAAAAATGTGATAAGATCTACATATTTCTTGTTTTTAAAGAGATATGAATGTTGATAATAGGTAAATGATGCATGTGGTTTTTCATGTCATGAATATCGAATATGAAAAAAATGTTAATGACAATGGTTTTTCCATTAGAAGGGTATTGCGATGGATGCGGGTTTTTGTTATTTATTTGAACATACACAATTTTTGAATTTATATTACGTATTTATGAATGATCATATCTATACAAATTACAAATATATCCTTACATACCCTATACCTTTTTTGATTGCAAAGCTCCAATAGTCATGAGATAAATGTAAGTTTTTTTATGAAGCTTTATATCTAGATAGATGAATCTGATTTAGATGCTAAATTCCTATGTGGGCCAAGAAAAAGAAAGGATCACTTTACATCGGATGTTAAACTCTCTAGTTGTCCAAAAAAAATAATAATTATATCACATTAGATGTTAAACAACATGATAGGCTACCAAAATGGAAGAATTTTATTACATTAGATGCTAAACAATTGGAAAGGCCACAAAAATGGAAGAATTATATTGCATGATGGGTGTGTTCAACAACCAAGTAGGACACAAAATGGAAGAATTGTATTGTATTAGATGCTAAAAAATTGGTATGGCCCTCAAAACTGAATAGTTATATCACATTCGATGATAAATGAACAAGCAAGCCACAAAAATAGAATAAAAATAATAACTCTGGTTGTGATCATATTCATTTGGTAAGTGTGTTAATCTAAACTCTACAAAGCTAATTAACATAGACTAACACCTAGTAGTCTAAATAGCTAAGCTAAAATCTAACATGGAACCATCATGATCATAGCTTATTGGAATGCTCAAATGAATTAAACATGAAATTACCTATCTAATTACAAACATTCCTACTTAGTATGTATGATTTCCTTTAAAATGGACCTATGAAGATCACAAGAAATCAAATTTGTGTTGTTGCTTCAAGATGGTGAAAGGATCTCTCTAAGCAATGGCTATAAGGCCATGTTTAGATCTTCCTTTACTAACCAAGCATGAAGAATGGATGCAAATAGATGATCAAGATATTCCAAATTAATGGAGAAGGCTCTTAAATCATATGTCTTATATGAGATACTATTCAAAGTATGGTGTAAGGTGTGAAGGTAGGAGCTTGGTCCTTTTTATAGATTTCTATTTGGGAGAAGATTGCAACTTGGTGCATGTGGGACAAATCCCAAAGTAGAAATACAAAGGATAAGCTTGTTAAGAAGAATTAACAAATGATATGTACATCATGGGAGTTGGAAATGGTATTAATTAATCAAATAAGACTAATTAATAGGCTAGAATAAGCTTTTTAGGCTATTTGAAGTGATTGGGGTGATTTTGAAGGGTTGGAAGAGGAGTTTTTAACCAATAAAAGGGTTTATTGATTAAATACATGGGTAAATAGGCTTAATTAACTAATAATCATTAATTAATTGAGTTGGAGAGGATTATAACCAATGAAGTGTCGTTAATTGGCATCCAAAATGTGACAAAGGTTAGTTAATTAATGAAGTGTCATTAATTGACCAAAATATAGGGAAACATTATTTAATTAGTGAAAATGACTAATTATAATGGAAATGATGAGATAGAGGATAATTAGTACCACTTTAGCATTAAAACCGATGAAGCATATTTTAGATGTCTACATTTTCCCTTGTTTGAGGTGGCATAAGTGATGCCACTTCAAAGATAGTAGATAATTAAAGTCAAGAGAATTTTGAAGAAAAATTAGTATAATCAAGGATGCCCTCTTGAGTGTCAATTGAGTGATATAAGAAGTTAATCGTTGATCGCAAATACGAAGGAAGCAGATAGAAGAATCAAGAAGAAGAAACTCGCTACTTATGAGAATTAATAGATGAAAATGGAAATATCTTTTGTATCCATCTTGTTCAATAAACAACTTTGTTTCATCACTTTTCTTAAATGATCAACATCATCGGCCCTTATTAGAATGTACACATAAAATATAAGTGTAAAATAACATGAAAAGAAATAATACTAACATTTGTTCATTGCTAAAAATGATTAACTCCACGCAACATACATAATATAATGCAATATGAGAAAGTAATAAGCTAACATGACAGGGAAAAAAGTACAAACACACATACTCAAACAAACAACGTTTAAGAAATTTGCACCAATTTTTTTTTCTATCAAGCTTCGTTCCCGAATGTTTGTGTTTAATGAAAAGAATTAAAAATGGTGTCCGAAGAAAGGATACATGTGAGGGGAATACATGGAGGACATAGGGATCCTATGAAAAAGCATTCGTGCACTACAAAATAGTACTAAATAACTTATTGTGCTTTGATAGACATAACAAGAAAACAATATTTGTAAATGGAGGTAGATCAAAATAAACCGTGTGTTGTTGTACGACGAGAACAAGTGGGAACCTACGAAACATTTTTGTAGGACATACTTTGATGTTTTAGGGAAATTCATTTTATAAAGGCTTTAATGTGTGTGCATGTCGTTTACCAATTTTTGAAATGTACATTTTTTGGGATTTTGTGAATTTTTACCATTTTTGGGATTATTTATATTTTATGAATGTTTAAGGTTTTGAAAAAAAAATTCCTAATTTTTATTTTTTAAAAATTATTTTAGGAAAAATGATTATAGAAGAATGACAATATCGTGGGACATCACCAAAAAAATGTCGGAAATAAAAAATATGCCATAGGTAGTAGAAAGGGTCACCAGGAAGCAAAAACATTCCCCAACATAGCAAAAATGGGAAAAAATGATTATTTATTAAGAATAATCATTGCGACGAGAGTTAAAAGAATCATGGTGATCACCTAGCCCAACAGGGCATGAAAAACATCATGAGGGGGGGAAAAGACTATAAATACCAAGCCATGGGGGTAAAAATCATCGGGGTGAGTTATTCATTACCTACCTTTACCACTTTTATTTGTCATTTTCTTTGACATGTAAGAGGAATGGGGCGAGTTCGGGACTATACACACCGCATGACATCATTTGAGACTATATGAGGCTTCCTAGGTATGGCCCACACGTATGAAAAGATATTTTTTTGAAAATTGAGCTCATTTAGTGTCATTTATTACATGTTTAAAAATACATGGCAATGTCGGGCGTGACCCTTGGGGTATGCAAGCATGGTCGGGGTGCGTGAGAGTAGAAAATTGCATACACGGGAACGTATTCATGTAGAAGTAGGCATGGGAGCCCAAACATCAAAATAGATATACCGACATCGAACTGGAAATGAGGGTGGGTAGGGGCACACCTACATTTAAATGTAAGAACTGGTTAGAAAATGGGAGCGTGAGCACTAGGGCGCGTTGATGCTAAAATGGGTGTGGTGGTGCTAAAAGACAAGTGTTGGAATTAATAGGCCATTTTTCATGATTTTTAGAAGAATTTAGGAGATTTGTAAAACAAATTAGTCATGAATAGAATAAATTAGATGACGTGCCTAGAAGAAATTGATGTTAACAAGTGACTTGCCTAATTTTCTAGGTTTACCTACCGAGATTGGAGACGCATGAGTGATGTGGGTAGCTATGAGCCTATGAGGCTAATTTTTCATGGCATGAGCATATCTTCTTGGATATCACTCTATATGTCACGGGTCTCGCTCATGTGGCTCACATGCCGCAAATTACAATGGATCACAACCTTAGCAAAGACATGGCAGAGTGAGAGTCGAGCTTAAGATTTGTGATTTATCGAGGTAAGCATCACATTGAAGGATTTTGGCACATATTTATAGTTCCTATCTAGGGTCATTGATTAAATATGATGACAACCATGACCATATTCTATAGTAGATTGAAGAGATGTTTGGGTTAGCTAACATACCTTTTTGGGGCATGTTAGTTGAACTATATAGATTTTTCACAGATTGTCGACTCGCATGGGTACCGGTTTATCTCGATGGCTCTTGTCAACAACATCCTATTTCCTAACAAGACTAGCACACGATTTTCTTTGGGTCCGATCAGATTCATTCATGGTCTCATTAGTGGAGAGGTTTATTTTTGGGGCCGGTGCTTACAGCACATGTGTATTAGATATGTATTTGATAGCATACTATGGTGGTCGAATACCGTGGGTCTAGCTACATTATTATAGATATGGGCCTGGGATCACATGGCTATAGGTCACCCACATAAAGTCGTGAACCATGGAACCCGATGATCCATCTATTATGGGTTAGGTGCATGAGGATGTATGTGAACACACAAGAGACACAACATATTACAAGTGGGTGTTCAATGATATAAATATCCACATGGTTATATGACACACATATAGATTATATCAGTGGCTTTGAGGATGATGTAGAGATTAGCATAGCGAAGGTTGAGAATTTTATCGTTAGTAGCTAGGACTATATTATTGAGCGGTACAAAGTTGATAGTGTCCAGAGGTAGTTGGGCCACATCCAGGGGATTCCTAAAGATGAGATGTGGTATGAGCGTAGATCCAGGGAGACCTTTGACATTGGTCCGCCTATTAGACCATGATTAGCATAGGACAGCTTTTGAAAGGTGGTCCCACATCCTTTGGTCACTCAACCAATGATAGTAGATCCTAGTGAGACTAGAGATTACACATTATGATATGCAACAATGGTACCACGGCGGATCACTATATCGCGAGTAGCCATATAGGCCGAGATTGGAATAGAAAGACGAGGCTTATAGGTATGGATATTCAAGCACATCCACAGGGTAGAATAGGTACATAGATATAGGTTCCACAATAACGTCTTCCACAGTACCAGTGTAGGGTCCTCCCGCACAACATGTTATCCCCCATGTATAGTGTCCATAGGGAAAGATTCCATTATAGTACCATTAGAGGTGCCTTTATCACCTCCGCATGTACCGAGTCCACTACACATCCCTTCGATGGATGGATGGGGGTCCGGGAACATAGTCTAGTGGGGAGGATTGAGGGTAGACTTAGGTTGCCACATAGATCTCCACCAAGACACGTTGCGTAGAGTTGAGGTGATCTAGCTGCCTTAACACAAAAATTACAATAGGTGACAAACCGAGAGATAAGGTGACATTTGAGAGGGATCGAATGGTCACTACGAGGACCCTATTATAGGTTGAACTGGCAAGCAGCGTGAGAGTGGAGTACAGGAGTGTGATGCACTCCATCGGTAGGTGCAATAACAAGAATTAAGGATTTAGTTTTTGAGTGTGCTACCAATATTGGGTAAGCCACGTATTACATGATGTTATATCATGGGGCCATTCCAATTGGTCAGAGGGTCATGGATTATAGTCAGCTATCTAGTAGTAGGTTTAGATATAGATCTCAAAGGCCATCTTAATCTACTAGATCAATATAGTAGCTGTCATCTGATCATGAATCTTCTACACTGTAGATGCCACCACCTCAAGGCTCACATCGAGATGCCGCCAACTTAACCGAGGTCGGGAAGTCTAGGGGTAGGTGAGAGTCATGGTTGATTATTTTTATTTTACTTGGATGTATATTTTTGATGTATGCCTTGTGATAAAGGAACAATTTTATACGGATGTACTATGTATTATTTTTTATTATGCCTCGTGATGAAGGAAATGTTTTGATCCATACCCATGATGGCTTTATTATATCTGATGTATATCGAGACACATTATTTTGTACATGGACATTTGTATTTATATGGATATATGATGATGATGGACTATGTTTACTTATTGCATTTTGTTAATGAGATAACATGTTTAGTCCACATTTTTATTATTGTCTATGTTTAAGGGGGAATAGAAGGTGATCCATCTTTCCCCTCTTAGTGATATCATATGATGTTAGCTTAGCTTAGATGTTTTAATTTTCAATTTCATGATGATGGAGCTTAGAATTTATTTATATATGATTTATATATGTGATGACAGATGATATCATGATTAGATGAAAATAAAATGCACAAGTAAACAACAAGCACAATTATATCATATCTAATCAAAGCAACGCAACTATGTACAAGTATGAGAGATAAAATGAAAGCAATGCAATGCACACGAGATTAAAGTAGCACTCAATCTAAGAAAGAAAATGAATCCAATTTAAATCACACAAAACAAATAAGTAATACAACCAAAAATATTCATAATCAAACAACTAATGTAAGAAAACTAATACTTTGTTATTACGGGACAATTTTGAAACGTTTTACGCTATTTTTCTATTATCTCAAGACAATTTTATATTGTTTTTGAGTTTTCTATGAAAAATATTTGAATGTTTTGATTTTTCCAACTAAAATGTATGAATGTTTTGGGATTTTCAAAAGTTATACAATTTTGTTTACAATTTTCTAGAAGTTTTCCGAAGCTATGTGCAAGGAAATGAACAAAGGTGGATGCCCCTAGTGATAGCTAAGATATACAAAGGTAGAATGCATCACATTATGTGCAATAAGTGATGATGCAAATTTTCCCATAGTGTTAGATGAGAATGTACATAGGAAAACCTGTTACACATAGAAGTAGGATCGGTCGGATGAAGGCCAAGAGGGACAGAGCTCAATAGTATCTCGACATAGGAAAAACTAGCTTAGGAAAAAGCCACTACAATCCTAGGAATGAGGTTTTTGTGAACAATGGTCCCTCTAATGACGTTGAAAACTGGTTTTCACTAAAGGGCTTTGTGCAAAGTGCTACCATTGCATGGTTTTTACACTTGGAAACATTGATTTCTCTTTATTTTTTCTATTTTTATATTTTTTCTTGGTTTTATGATATTTAAGGGACCCTATACTTAAGCATAGAAATGATTGAGATGCATGGCACTTATAGGTTCCTAAATTTCTTGAAAATCAAAATGAGAAAGCTTATATGCACGTGAACTAACTTTTGTGACCACAACATATGGCCCTAACTAGTTTGGTTCGAATTTACCTTTCTTTCCTTAATCCTTGGTAGTATTGAACTGATTTTATTTTAAGACTAGGTCTCCTACCACAAACTCGCGAGGTATCACCCTTTTTTGTAACCTCGATGCACTCAATTATGATATATTCGAGGTGATCAAAGGTGTGAAAGTGCTTTTCATCCAATATCACTATCTCTACTAGCCGAGCCACTCTATAGTCCTCCTATTTATCCAAGTAGTCTCTTAGCTCTATGTGAAAAGAAGGGAGCTTGATCTCAAGAGGTAATACGACTTCAATTCCGAATACAAGGGAATATGGAGTAGCACCCGTGGGGGTGCAAATAGATGTTCTAAAAGCTCAAAGGGCACGATGAATTTTCAAATACCAATTACATCCTGTTGTATTCAACATCTTCTCCATAATACGGGAAAGGGTTTTATTTGAGGCTTCATCCTACCACCTTAAGGGTAATAGGGGTTGAATACTTGAGGGTGATTTGAAAGTGTTAACACAACACCTTTAAAATTTTATTTTTGAATGACATACCATTATCAACTATAATGGTAGAGGGGATGTCGTATCAAAATATAAGATGGTTCATTATAAACTTGGATATCTATGCACCTTTGACATAGGTTAGAGGAACAACCTCTACCCACTTTATGAAATACTACTCGATGGCAGTAAGAATAAACATATGGCCATCAGAGGATGTAGGTGAAATTTTATCGATGATATTGAGTCCCCACTTTGAAAAAGGCCATGGTGTCATAATAGGTTGTAATGATTATGTTGGTGCATGCATCAAGTTGCCATGTTTTCGACATTGTAATCATTTCTTTACATACTTGCAACAGTCATTCTCCACGGTAGGCTAGTAATAGCATATTCTTAGTAGTTTTTAGCTAGGATGATCCCATTCGTATGGGCCCTATAGATGCCTTTGTGCAACTCCTTAACCATTGAGATGGATTCGTCAATTGAGAAAGCACAACAAATTCCCATCATATCCTCTATGATAGAGAGTGCATCCAAGTAAGGTGTAACGGGATATATTTGGATAAGTTTTATTTTGTTATAATGGATAATGTCTAGAGGGAAAGTTTCATCATGAAGGTAGTTGAATATGCCACCATACCGAGGGGAAACAAGATCAAAAACTTCACATACCAAATAGGATTATGACAGTCATATACTAGTGTTCTTAGATGCTTAATGAAGAATGACATGTCATTGTTCACAGATGGAATATGTAGCATAGACCCTATTGTGGTCATAACATCTAATGTTTGATTCTTCCTCCTAAGGATCTGTTCAAATATAAATTTCGTAAATAAGTCCTTCATGAGTTTCAAACATTTTTTTGTAAGGAAGAAGTTTTTCATCCTTAACTTTATACTCATTAGTTACCTATTTTATGATCAACATAGAATCACCAATTATGTTCACTTGTCTAATGTCCCACTTGATAGCTAGCTTCATCCCTACAATAAGGGATTCATATTCTACTATATTATTTGTACATGGGAACTTGAGTCTAAATGGTTAAGGGATCAAATATATTGAGCGAGTGATAAATATCACTCCTGCACCTGATCTATGAAATATAAAGGAGCCATAAAATTATAGCTACCATATAAAAAATTCCTCAATGTAAATTATAAAAGCAACTAGAAGTTTCAGACTCAAAGGTTCAATACTTGGCAAAGGGGCCTTAGCTAGTTGATCCACTAAAACCTTCCCTTTAACTGATTTCAGGTAAACATACTTGATATCAAATTCGTTGAGTAAAATGATTCGATTGGCCATCTTTCATGTAAATGGGGATTTGCTAACAAGTATTTCAATGGATCTACTTTTATATGATCTTGACCTTATTATTTTACAAATAGTGACAAAGGTTTTGAAAATAAAAATGATGGCAAAGAAACCCTTCTCAATCTATGGGTAGTTGAGCTCGTAAGCAATTAACATACAACTAAGATTGTAAACAACTTTTTGTTTCGCTTTATGTCATATTGAGCCAAAAGTGCACCAATTGTAAATTGTGTACCATAAATGTATACTAGTAGTGGTTTTCCTACTGTGGGTGGAATTAAAAATGGGCTTTGGATATATATTCTTTGAGTAAAGAAAATTCTTGATGTTGTTCTTAACCCAATGAAAGTTGACATCATTCTTGAAAGATGTGTGAATGAGTGGAACTTGTCTTCAAGATGGGAAATGAATCATCGATTACTCGAATCCTCCCTTGCAATATGTTTAGTTTCTTAATGTTCTTTAGAAAAGGCATCTCTTTTATGAAAGTAACCTTTATAGGATGTGGTTCAATTTATTTCTATGATAAAATGATCTATAACAATTTTCCGAGAGAACGCCAAAGACAAATTTATTCATGTTGAGTCAAACCTTATAATCTATAAAAAACTTAAAGATGCATTGTAAGATAGTTTGGTGATCTTCTCTAGTCCTAGATTTACCCAAGATGTCATTGACAAAGTCTTCCATTAAGTTATTTAGCATATCATGAAATATTACAGTCATATCTTGTTGATATGTGGCACTTGAATTCTTGAGGTTAAAGGGCATGAATTAATAGAAACATTTCCCCCATGGGGTTGTAAAATACATTTTATATTGATCTCCTTAGCAATTTTAATCTGGTTATACCTTAAAAATCAGTCCATGAGTGATAGAATTTCATAACTGATTTTGATTCAACAATCATGTTGATGTTAGGAAGAGGAAGTCATCCTTAGGACAAGCTTTATTTATGTCTCGAAATCTGTATAGATTCTAATACCAATGGGTTTTTTTTCTATACAATGACTACATTTAAAATCCATTATGAATAATCAATATGCCAAATGAAGCCTACTCCCAATAATTTTTGCAGCTCTTCTTTGACCAAAAAGGTGACGCAAGGATGCATATTCATGAGATTTTGTTTGATAGGCTTTGGCTCTAGGTGCAGAAAGAGATTATACACTAATAAGTCTATATCTATCCCTAGCATGTCAATGTAGGACCAAGAAAAAATAACTACAAAAGAAACACAAAAAAATTCTAGTCTTGGGTGAGAGCAAAGCCCCCAACTTGATAATTATAGGAAATTCCTTTGTAATAATATTGATAGCTATGGTCTTCTCCATAAGCATATTAGATTCTTCCTCCATATGCATAGGATCAAGGAGGAGGTTGAGATATTCTTCCTTTAAAGGCGTCTCAATGAAATCTTCATCTTTAAGCAGGTCAACTTCATTGTCCATTAATTTTTATTTTTGTTTGCTCACTAGTGCCTCAAAAAGGTTTTCATTGTAGGAATAGAACTTATTATTTTTTCAAGGATTCTCTGTGGAAAATTTTCCCTTATTTTTTACTTAGATGACCACATAACTCATCCTCCTCCCTGAAATATATGCATGTGTTAAGGTTGATGGAGAATCCCTTTTTGTGATCACCCAATGGAATGCCATCACAAAGACCCTTAAACTCACCAATAGCTTCCTCATTTTTAAAGATGTCAATTAGTACAAGTTGTTGTTGGTCCCAGATTAACAATGAAGTTTAGAAAAGGTATAATGTTGGAATGGTAATGGATATGACGGGGGTTTATAGGTAATATAGCCATGTCGAGAACAAGTTTGTGGAGCAAAGGTCTTCGTAAAAACTACACCAATAATTTGTTTCACTTTTGTATTTGGATGAACTATCCTCTCGCTCGAAGAGGAATCCTCAAATTTCGAGGGATGAGACCCATACACCCAATTGTTAATGTCATACTTATAAAATTTGCAATGGGTTACCAGAAGAGCTTCCAAAGCATACCTTGTTAGTTGATTCTGCATCCATATCCTTTGTATCCCATAACATACATCATTTTATTAGGGATAAAAAACTGAGGGGATTGATATCATGGAGCCATTTTATCATTAGAAGGAAGGGATATAATATTTTCAAGTAGTTTTTCATCTGCTAATAAGCCACCAAGAGTAAAAGGTTTGACATTACAATTTTCTTTTGACCACTGATATTTGTAACAGGCCTACCACGCACTTTGGGTGATAGGGGAGGTTAGAAACTAAGAGGGCCTATTGGAGATCATATTCTCGCAGCCATTTGTAAAAATTTCATCTCCCATGAAGAAAAAGGAGAATATGACATAGAAGCACCATTATCATTGGTAGACAAGGTATCTGGATCAACTCGTGAAGTGAGCACCTTTGATTGAATTGGAATGACCATCTCTATAGAAGGACATTCATAAGTGGTGGGAAAATAAACCAACAATGCTCTACAATGAGAAAAGGGTTCAACATCCCCCTCAATAGTGATAATTTATCCTTCATGGTATAGCTTTTACCACCGATGATACATAGAAGGTATGTCCTACATGAAATGAATCCATTTGTTACCAAGAAATCTATGTAACGAATCTCCAAGTCTAAAACATGGAACTTAGTATCATGAGTAATAATCCGTACTCCCAGTGAGAAAGTGATCATGTTGGCTAACTGTCATTATTAATTTTCATACACCTTGATGGTGATGACCTTAATTTCTAGATTAGTGTCAGTGAAACCTAATTGACGAATTAGTTTCAAGGTGCAAATATTTAAACCTGATCAACCGATCACAAGAACCTGTTTATTTTATCACAATTGATAATTAATTTAATTTGTAAGGGTAAATTATGGTTTGGATCCTCTTCATGAATCTCTTCATGGTTAAAGGTTATGTTCTCTATTAGAGCAATCTCTGTGACCATGGCTTGGAAGTGCGTATGGTCAATATCAACGGACACTCCTGACCACTGTAATTTTTTTACAAAGGATGTCCTTGTCAACATTATATATTTTTATAAGATCTAAGATCGAAATCGCAGCAATACTTTTCTCAAGTTGCTCTAAAACATCATAATGACTATCCTGAGGGGTAGACATAGGAGGTTCGAAATAACAAAGGAGTACATCACTTTGCCATAGTGCACTCTTTTTTTAATCTTAATCATGCCGATATTCTTATAGGTTAGGTTAACACAACCAATTAGGGCATCAAAATAATTATTTGTCTTTGCAACATAGTTGGCATTTCTAGTTTGGGACGACTATCCTTGATTTGAATTCTCCATTCCTTTGTTATGCTTAGGGAAAGAATATTTGTAAATACCTAAGTTGGAGTTGGTAGATTTATTAGGGGTAGCAAAATCCATTTCTACATCACCACTATCAATTAGGTCTTGGATATGGTGCTTCAGTTTTAGAAACTTATTAGTTTTTTGACCCTTAACACGATGAAACACACAATATTTATTTTCTCTAAACCATGATGGTTTAGGTGTATCATCTTCATAGGGTATAGTTTCTGGGTATATGACCATGTTAACATCCTCTAACTATTTGAGTATCGATGAAATACGGTCGAGATAGAGGGTAAATGCTTGAAATTTGTACTCGGGGGCTGAAGGTCCCTTATCTAATTTCAAGGGAGCACAGTTTTGAACAACAAGCACCCATTTAGAATCAAGTATCTGTCACCTATAACATTTTTTTCTTGTTTGAAATGAAATTTGATTTATCAGTAGGCTTTGAATCGTGATTAGGTTTTGAATCATGGTTATCTCGCGAGAAGGGTTTCAAATTCCCTTTTGTTAATAACACTTTTTCTATTTTGCTACCTTGTTTTATAACCTTATTGAATGTATTACCACATTTGATTTGCAAGTATAAAGTGATCTCAGGGTGTAATTTGGGTACAAAGATGTTGACTAACTATTCTTATGGTATGGAGCAAGGGAAGCAACTAGCTAACTTTAGCCTTCTTTGTAAGAAACCAACAAATTTCTCATTATTATGTTGTTTTACGTTGCATAAGTCAATCATAGTAACATCATTCTTCATGTTGAAGGAAAATTGGCATACAAAGCTTTCCACCAGTTGTGGACATGTAGAGATGGATCCTTCTAGTATATGTAAGGACTACTCATGTGCTTGACTGCACTAAACTTCATGGGAAATGGTGTATAAGATAGTTGTTATTTAGTGTGACCTCTTGGAAAGCCATAAAGAAGTATTTGACATGATCCCTTGTATTTTTCAATTTTTTGACAAGCAAAGTGTATAGGGAAAAGGACTTGTAACATAGCCCTATGGAAAGGATATGGATACAACTCTTTGAATTGATATTTCTTATTAGGTCCTAACTTACCTTCTTGTAAGGAAGTAAGGTTATTCTTCATGGATAAGAACTCTTGATCAAAGAGTTGGCCATGTGTCAATGGATTAAGTATGTAAAAGCTATTAAGTCTTCTTGTTTCACCACCATCATTATATATGTATAAATCTTCATATGGTTTTTTGCGCTTATCCTGGATGAGGACTCTTAGTATAAAATTGTTAATGTGAAGCCTTTGGTTCTTCCTATCTAGTATTATTAATATAAAACTTCAAATATGAAGTCTGTAGGTTTTTCTTGTCTAGGAGTCTTCATTGATTCCTTATTAACATGTGAAGCCAAACTTTCCAATTGGTGAGAAAGGGATTGTATTTATTGTTCTAAGGTAATCTCTTGGTTTTGTACATCTTTATGACTTTCAAAAACGGAGGTTTTTCATGATCGGAGGTTTTTCATGATCCTCACAATGTATTTTGACAATGGGGATGTGATATCCACCATCATTTTGAGAAGGAACTTCTTCCTCATTCCTTTGGCCGGAAGTAGAAGCATGTCCGGGTTTAAGATTTCATCCACATTACGCAAAGGAAAGCGTACTTCTTCTTCTCCTTGAACCATTCAAGAAAAGAGAGAGGGATCAACTTGTATATACAAACTTGGACCCTAACTTTACAACATGCATAAGAAAATTATTTCTATTGTGGAACAAAAATTTATCTATCTAGGTGAGGCTAAATTCAAATTCCACCCGAGGAGAATTCTCCTCACCACCACTATGATCAACCATAACATTGTCTTCAAAAATTAGATTTAACTTGTCATCTGTAAGGGATTTGATCCTAGTTTGTGATGCCACATACTTGTCATAGAAGACATAATGAGAAATTTTTTTCTAAGGTTGATTAAAATGGACCCTAGGTAAAACCGAGTAGTGTAACGACGTCAATTTGTCACAAATAATGTCAAATAAAGAATGGTAATAATTCCCAAGGCAATATTCCCAAGGAAACTAAAGAATAAAGCATGAAACATTTGATAAGGTAAGTGTAGTAAAAGTATCTAGGACACAAATATCAAGTAGAATACTATAAAAAAATCACAAAATAGTTACTCCTATGTTTTTAGATTATAAGTTTAGTCTGAGATAATGAGAACACAATACCACAACTTAGGTCGAGTTAAAAAATAAACAATTCCTAAATACTAAGAAGATGTTGATGCAATATCCTAGAAAGGTATAATAATTTTTTTAGAAGCAAAAAAGTCCAAGTTATGAAAAAGGAGGCTATAAATGTCAATGATGCAAAAACACTATTTGAACACATTAACCAAGATTTATGGAAAAAGAAATAATCTAGTATCAAAATGATGTTGCCATAGTGTGAGAAGAGTAATGAAGCTTTTCAAATTTCAAGGAAATGTTGGGAACAATAAATAAGTATAATTATATTAAAAATTTTGTTTTTATGTGAGCGCGTAATAATAGAGCTTAGAGACTTAGATCAAGTTTCACAAAGGAAACAAGACATAAGTATCAAAATTTTATGGCCATAATGTGAGCAGCGTAACAAATCAAAGCAATTCAATGATGAGACAACCTAACTACAATGAAGTCTCGATATGGGTATTGAGATGATGTCTACCAAGATTTAAAGCCATACCAACAAAATTTCAACGCTTATTATCGTAATCGTAATAAGGATATAAGAGGGTGTAAAACTAGTGGGAAAAATCTTTGATATCACTGCATAAATATGTATTATTTTGTCCCAAAATTGGAAACATGAAAACAAAGTAGTAGATAAAGTGGTGATGAAAAATACTAGGTGTAACTTTGGCAGAGTTTTCGCCTTGTCTTAGGACAAGTGAAAAACTTGGACAAAGTAACACTTCTAAAATTTCATGATGAATAATAGTAGGCTCTAAATTTAATGGACTCTTCCCTTGTTCTAATAACAAGGTTATGACTCTCGAAAAAAAAATTCACTTCATGAGAACTCTATAGAATGCGATGGATAAAGTCTAGTTAGCTCCAAGCCACAAGCTTCCTATTGTTTCACTCTCTAGGTGTCACAAACTATCTTTGCGAGCACGGTTTGCCAAGAAAGTCACACTGACTAAATCAAGGAGTATCCCAACTTTACTTTACCCCCTTTGATATAATGAGAAATAAATTACATTTAGTTGTATCTCACTGGGGTCGCGTGAAGATAATTTTGATGCTAATCTCAGAAAGGCATACTAGTTAGTTGGGTAATGGAGCACTTCCCATTTTTTCACTATTTCTCTCAAGGTGTGAACTACTTTAGGGTTTCTACCCCTGGGTAATCCTGAAAATGATTTTTATGGATTATTCCAAGATACCTCTCCAAGTTTAAAGTGGACAAGCCATAGATCTTAACCGAAACCTACAAATATAATTTATTAAATAGAGTGGTGTGTTGTTAATCTTTTGGATTAAGAAATGAGATTTAGAACACCTTTGGTAACCCTGCACCACACATGTAGTTAGAGTTTTTTTAAGATCCCAAGTCTTTGGAAAACACTTAGGTCCCGCACACAAGTGATTTTAGTAAATTCCAAACAAAGTGAACCAAAGTTGTTATTGATTCTCAAGATCATCCAAGGCCGCAAGAGAAGAGCATGCACAATGATTTGATTCAAGTAGATAAATGTAAAGAAAAAATTTAAATCAAGTGAAATTAAATCATTGCTTGAGAATTTTTTCATTCCTTTTAGCCAAAAATCAAAGATTAAATTTTTAATTTAACCAAAATGTTAGAAAAGGAAAACCAAAGTTTTCTTTTGATTCTCAAAATCACCCTAAGGTGTGAGAGAAGAGCATATATGAAATTCTAGCCTAACTTACACATAAAGCATGAAAACAAAAGAATTCATCAAAACTTAAAAAAATTGTTAGAAATGTAAAAACTTGTAGAAAACAGTTAGGAAAAACCTCAAATACCAAGAAAAAAAAAAACAAAAGTTCAAATCTCAAAGTTGGTGTCATATATTAATAGATCACGGAAGCATGGTCATTTCAACAAAGAATGCGGCCCTTGTAACATCAACAGATCTTTCTTAACACCAATGTGGCCTTAAACATAGTAACATGACTCTAAAAAAACAAATATTATCAATAAAATAGTACAACACCAACACATCAATAGATACATCCACGTGGCCTTTGTGACACTAACTTGGATTAGGACACAGAGAGACATCTACGTGGCCTTTATGATAAAAATGTGGCCCTTGTAACACCAACATGGCCTTTGTAACAACAACACATGACTTATAACAGTAGCGTGAGATTCTTTTAAATTATCAAAACACGAGAATTTTTACAAAAAAATGTCAAAAATCTCAAAACTTTATGATTTTGGTTCAAATTTGACAACTTCTCACCTCTTTTGATCTTGTAAAGAGCACAAAAATAAAGCAATCCTAACCAAACTAGTTAATAACTTTTTAATAAACTAAAATGTACTAAATTACATCGTAGTAAAAGATAGTTAATCTAATATAGGAGGACATAAACACTATAAATAAATGCACTAAAAAAATATAAACTAATTTAAATAATTAAATTATTAGAAATGAAACCCTAATATGTAAGGAGAAGGTAAGGAAATAATTCAGTTGGTTGTAGATGATCATCGCAGAGTGTCGCAGCTTTATTTGGAAATTCTATTTGCAGAACAGAATGCACAGAGGTCCCAAAAAGGGTGGATCTAGAAGATCTAAGCAGACTGGAGAGTCCAAGAGGGTACATGGGTACCACAGGGCTCCCTAGTCTCGAAAAAGCTCGAAAATTGATTCTTTCGGGGTTAGGATATGACTTGTGACCTTCACTATTTGTCATCTTGGTTTTCTTGAACCGCATTGAATCTATCAAATAATGGAATATGAAATGAAGACCTACAAAAGGAAAATGAAGTATCAAAACCCTAAAAATAAAGATGCAAAATGAATGGGTTGGAATGACCTCAGCTGCCACAACAACGAGCTTACTAAATTGAGCGTTGCACTACATTTCGAGACCCAAATGTGGTTTTGGTGTGTGTGTGTGTCTTTCCTAGGTGCTCTTCGCTAGTCGCACTATGTGAAGTAGTGAGAAATAAATAAATGTAGAAAATGTAATAGCATGTATGTACTGAATAGAATAGAATCCCTTCCCCTATGAAGTGTGTGTTGATGCATATCTCCTAACATCAATGCATGGAACTATGTGGATGCAAATGATGTAATAAATGCAACTCTAGATGGAATGATAGTATTAGATGATGCAAGGACCATCATTATTATCTCATAACTTTATATTTATAGGGTTCTCTTGGTATAATTTTGTAATTAACCACGACATGGATGACTGGGAAAAATATAAGGATGAAAAAGGCTAGAAAGAGCCCAAAAGTGGGGAGAAAGTAGAAAAAGGATCGGGGTGCCTCAAGTGGGACCACGACACCCTGAGGCACCCAATACAAGCATGAGCACCACAGGTTAGGCTAAAATGATGGGAAACTCAGCCGAAACAGACTGGACATGTATATATAAATGCATGGGAATGAGGAAAAAAATGTAAAATAAGATAGCCAAAATATGGGATTAATTAGTACTTTCTTCACTCAAGAACATTCTAAACAAACAGTATAAGACCAAAGTTAAATAATGCCTAAAGTGCATGATTTTTTTACTACATTTTTGCCCCACTTTATGTTAGTGAGTTGTTATCTCGATAACATAAAGTAGATAAAAGTGCATATCTAATATCCATGAAGAGTGTAGTACAAATGCTCACGAAAGGCGATAGTCAATCATGGAATGAAAAAGAAAATAAGATGGAGGAGCGTGGAATATAAAGATGAAAATGCGCATAAAAAAAGTGATGAGAGTGAACCTAGGGTAGAATGTGTGTGTAGTTGCTACAATGTTTAATGTACCCGCATGGTAAGTAAAGCATGTTCTCAGTAACCGAATGTTGTTTTGTTACTATTATTGCCCCCAATTTGACGTCTTTTTCTAATATAACTTGCACTGTAAGGATAAAATGATCGAGTAGTTAATATGTAAAAATGCTATGTAAACTACACATCCGTATAGAAATGTGTAAAATACGTAAATTTAAAATTATTAGGATAAATTAATTATGCATTATATGATTTATTATTTAATTAATTTTATTAATTAAATAATAATATTATATGGTTATATTATAAACCATATTATAGTTGTAAGTTGTTATATGGGTTTAAACCATATTTGTCTTTTTGTTTCACAGGGATAATTGTTATAATTATTATAACAATTTATATGCTTCCCGGATGTATTATTGGAAGCAATTGTGAGTATGGTTTTACCTGTGCAAAATATTTGTTTGTCACACATTGTTGTCAATATGTATAAATATTGCAAAGCACTCATTGTAATGGTTA
Organism: Taxus wallichiana var. yunnanensis; assembly: GCA_018340775.1. Lineage (NCBI taxonomy): Eukaryota > Viridiplantae > Streptophyta > Pinopsida > Cupressales > Taxaceae > Taxus > Taxus wallichiana. The sequence goes on along the minus strand of CM031238.1, from coordinate 685,462,465 downwards.
ATCAATTTCACATTAATAAAATATGTAGGCTTAGTCCTGTTTTTGAAATTACATTTGGTACTAGAGCGAATTGAAGCTCTGGCGGCAAGGTGGAGAAGGTTGCAAAGGAAGGAGAACTCATGGAGAAGAAATCTGCATCAACGGAGATCCAGGTGTTGCCTCTGCAGCCTTCCCAACCCCCGCGTACCCATAACCTCCTGTGCATTCTCCAAGTAAACAGAAAGCATTTTTTTTTCCTTGGTGATATCTCGCACTGGAAAATTTTTCTCGGAGTTCATTTATTTATCATTTTCGTGAAAAAATCCCTATCAAGGGTTTTATCTCTAATATTAGAGAAGTATTTAGTTAGTGCTACATGTAGCAGTCTGCTATATTTGGAGGGATCAATTTGCTGTAGAAGTCTCTCCCTCTGACCGAGCTGTGAAGACATAGAGTTGTGCATATGAGCAAGGGTCATTTTTTTTTGGAATAGTCTACCCTCTGAGCCATTGGCGAGCTCCTGATTTCATTGGCGAGTCAAGCCCACACAACCTCTGCTCCAATGCACCTATACAAACAAACCTCCACTGACTGCATACACCTGCAAACAAAGTCAAAGGCATTAAAAAGAAGCGGAGAACAGCGACCTGTACACAAGAAAAGGCATCAAAAATTAAAAAACAGTGAAGGAAAAAAGTGGATCAAAGAAAAAACAAAACATTGAAGCAAATCAATTTGTAAACCAAAAAAATGGTGGAGATCATACTTATGTGGCTGAGCAAAATCACAAGCAAAAGGAGAAATAGATAAAAGCGGTGAATCAATATAAAAAAAGCGGTGGTAACAAAGCAAAGGTGAAGAAAATAGCTTCAGATCTGGTTTTTGAGCAAAGAAAAGCCCTAAATCACCTTCCTTCATGCACACAAGCCACGTGGGAGTTGTGCCACGTTTTTTTAAGGTGAGTCACTTTTCACTTTATTTAAATACGAATTGGTTCATTTCATATCATAAGTGCTCATATAGCCCACTTGGTAAGTGAATGTGACTTGGGTATATGAGGTTTCGGGTTCAAAACCCACCTCCAACAAATATTTTAAACCAATTTTGAATTTGGCGGAAAAATTTGGCGGGACTACTAATTTTAGCGAAAATTTTGAATTTAGTTATAACTAACTAAATTTAGCAGAGAAATCCCTAATTTAGGGTAATTTTTTTTTCTCCCATTCAGCCTATTTTTTCATTCTAGGCAACTTTCTCCAAAAGAGGGATACCTAAAAATTGCATTTTCAAGCTGGTTTTTGCAATTCTTTGCATTTTGGGTCATTTTGGGCTCCGGAGGCCACAAGGCTCGTAAAAACGAATTTTTTTACCTGCCATTCAATTTTTCAATTTTTTTGAATATAATTTGTATACTTTAGAATATTGTACTAATTTACAGGTTGCCATAGTCAACTGCAAACTTTGTAACTGCTCAGAAACTGGCAGAATTGTAAGTAAAAATAGTGAAATTTCATTCTCAGTAACACTCATGAGATCCTAGATCTCATTTGCAGCATTGGTATATACGGTGCCTCTAGGAAGTGCTTATGGGTAAAGCCATCATGACTGCTACTGCACTTAATGCCTAATATACTTGTAACAACGTCATCTGGGCATCATCCCTATAAATCGACGGGGATTAATAATGTCATAGTGCACACACTATGAACCATCCCATCCGTCTGTGAACGATTACACAACATAAATCTAGACTGAGAAATTATATGAGTATATAGTAAATTTACGCACACATATGAGGATATTTCTTTTATCCGGTGTCAATAATCGCATAGACCCCATCAATACTATCTTGGTACCTCGTATTGAATTATTTTACGTACATTAATGCCTCTTTCACGTACTCACGAGGTATATAGAAGGGGTGAGATTCTTCCACATACCGCGTGTATATGGAAGGGTGCATATATATAAAGGTTCAAGTATATTAGACTGATGGTATATAGATTGGGATACCTAATATTTGGAGTGATAAGAGCCAAACCCTATCGTGATCTTTGCATAATGGGTACCAATGCCCCCACATGTTTTCTTCCGAATTCACAATTACTTAGAGGAAACAATTATGCTGCATGGAAGAAAATAATCAAGACACATCTTGAGTTTGAAGAAATGTAGCTCTTGTGAATGGTACTCTAACCAAATCAGCAATCGATATAACACAACAGGGCAGTTTGATAAAGTAGATCATAAGGACAAACTCATCATCTTGTTTGGAGTGTCGATGATATGCAACCCCACATTCGAGATGCCAAAGTAGGGAAAGAAGTGTGGGATAAATTGAGCACAATATATGAGGCCAAGAACAAGAATGTTATACTCAATTTATAGAGTCAGTTACACACACTAAAATTCAAACAAAATGAAAAAATTGAAGCTTTCTTAAGAAGAGTTGCAGAATTGAGGGCTTCACTTCTATCCCTATGAGAACCAGTCACATAGATGTTGCTCTGTTCCCATTGTTATAAGTAGCACTCCTCTATTCTTACCAACTTTTTGTCACAACACTAAACGTTTGAGATATGACAGTTGGTTTTGAAAAATGGTAAACCTACTACAACAAGAGGAAGCAATGCACAATAAGGATGATGAAGAGGAGCAGCACTTTGTCTTCACATCAAAAATGGAAAGGAAAAGGTAAAATAAAACCTAATTCCTATCAAAAATCCCAAAATCAAAATCGAGTATCAAGGTGACAGACAATAGAAGAAGCAATGTCCAATCTGAAAAAGAGGACATAACCTACAAGATTGTTTGTACAATACTTACAAGAAAGGTTCATCAAGTAACTCGGACCTCCACAACAATCTTACAAGGGACATTCTAACTACAATCAAGGGCGAAAAAATGGGAACCGGAAAAGAAGACCCCACCGTAAAGGTAATATTGCTAAGCAACAAGAACAATCGACAATGAAGAATTCTTGTTTACTACTCGTTCAAGTGAACCATCCACATCATCTAGTGATGTGTCCGGTATGTTGATTCAGAGCCACTCGACACATGACCAGCCACAGAGACCGGTTTATTTCAATGAGGACACACCATCAAAAATCATGTTTCGTTGGGAGATGATTCTTCATATACAATTTAGGGGATTGGAAACATTTCTCTACCCCTTGGTTCACGCAAATGTAGACTATCAAATGTCCTATATGTCCCTAGGTTGACAAAGAATCTTCTTTCAGTTAGTCAACTCCTAGATCACAACCTGAAAATTGAATTTGATAGTCAGTCAAGCAAGAAAACGTGTTTGATTTGAGATAAATCAAGAGGCTCGAAAATAATTGCAAAAGCCTCCAATGTGGGACACATGTTCCAACTTGATTTTGTTCATAGAGACGATCAAGCACTTGTGGCTAAGAACTCCACCTCAACATAGTTGTGGCATCGGATATTTGGTCATGTAAGTTTTAAATATCTCAAAACACTTCATTGGTGTAATATGGTACATGGGCTACCATCTCTTCAGAAGGATACAGACAAATGTCCTCATTGCCTAACAGGAAAACAACATAGAGCTTCATTCTAGAGGAGTACATTTTGAGCTCATGGTAAACTTGACTGGTTCATACCAATCTTTGTGGTCCGATGCAACCAAGTCATTCTAGGTTCCAGTACTTCATGCTTTGTGTTGACGACTATTCGAGAAAAATGTGGATTTTTTGTCTTCATAGGAAAAGTGAAGCATTTGAAACCTTCAAAAAGTTCAAAGTAGTAGTTGAGAAAGAAACTAGTTGTCACATCAAAACTCTACGCTTAGATTGAGGGGGGGAATTCACTAGTGATGAGTTCAGAGACTACCTACAAACTCATAGGATTTGTCAACAAATGCCTCCTCCACACACACCGCAGAAAAATGGTGTTGTTGAGAGAATAAATCATACTATCATGGAAATGGTGCGATGCATGATTGATGATTCAAGACTTGCAAAGACATTCTGGGTAGAAGCAGAAAGACAGCTGTATATTTGTTGAACAAAGTGCCCATAACTACTCTTTATGAAATAACACCACAAGAAGCATGGTAAAAAGGAAACCATCCATTGCACACCTCATAGTATTCAGGTGTAAAGCAAGCATACACATACCCAAACAGTAACAGAAAGAAATTGGACATGAAGTCACGAAACTCATCTTCATTGGGTATAGTGAAGAGACTACATTTGGTATAGATTGATGGATCCCGAGACTAGAAAAGTCTACACCAGCAGAGATGTTGATTTTTAGGGAAGAAGGAAGTAGAGACTCCTCCTCCCAGACTCACAAGATGTAGATTTTTCACTGTTATAAAAATTGAAGCTGATGTTCCCTCGAAGATGAAAGTAATGATGGGGATGATGGTGTTGATTAGATAGAACCAAGACCCATGGGAACAGGTTCAACGTATGCCTAAATGGTGTACAAGTACATTACAAGATTCAAGAATGGATGCTCCACCGGATACATCCACCCCCTGGACCACAGACTAGCGGTAAATCAAGAGAAGAAGTTAACTTTGCTTTAATGGCCTCAAACAGCACCCCTGGCATGGTACATCAAGATTGATGAGCATCTCGCATACAACATGGTTTTTATAGAAATCCATATGATCCCAATCTCTACCTCAAAAAGCAATGGGGAGATGGTGATTGTTGTTGTCTATGTTGACGATCTAGCCATCACTTGCAGTTCAGTGAGGATGATCGATGCAATGAAGAAAGATCTTAATTGATTGTTCGACATGAATGATCTCGGGTTGATGCATTACTGTCTTGGATTGGAAGTATGGTAGAAAGAGAATCATATTTTTGTTTCTCAGATGAAATATACCAAGACAATGCTCGAGACATTTAGGATGATGGATTGCACTCGATTGATACACCCATGGAGAAAAAATTACAGTTATCTCGTTCAGATCCATCTCCTAAGGTAAGTGTCACTCTCATCAATAGTTGATTGGGAGTCTCATTTACTCGACCTACAATAGACCAGATATCAGCTTTGCAGAAGTTATCTATCCAGTTCATGTAGGAACCCAAAGCATGTCATTGGAAAGTAGCGAGGAGCATCTTGAGATATCTCAAAGGATCGGTGGATCTTGGTCGAATACAAGAAGAATGACAACTTCTTCTTGTCTAGATATTCGGATTCAGATCATGTAGGAAATATTGATAATAGAAAATCCACTTATAGATTTGTATTCTTTATGGGATCTGAACCAATATCATGGGGAAGCAAGAAACAACACTTCATTTCTCTCTCTTCCACAAAAGTTGAGTATTGTTCTGCAGAGAATCTTTCGTGAAGTGATTTGGCTACGTCGCATCTTGGAAGGACTTAACATACCACAGACAAACCAACCACCATGTATGTTGACAATGAAGGTGTTCTCAAACTTGTTCGCAATCCAGCTTTTAACTAGAGAACAAAGCACATTGAGGTATTGAGTTCATTTCATATGCGAGCATGTGTTGAAGCACAACATCTAGCTTCAATATTGTCCAATAGCTAAACAATGGGTAGATATCTTCACAAAGTCACTTGCACATGATAAATTTGAGTTATTCAAAGAGTTCCTCTCCTCATCCTTGAGACAATACATAATTAAGGGGGAATGTTAGGATAAATTAATTATGCATTATATGATTTATTAATTAATTAATTTAATTAATTAATTAATAATATTATATGGTTATATTATAAACCATATTATATTTGTAATTTGTTATATGGGTTTAAACCATATTTGTCTTTTTGTTTCACAGGATAATTGTTACAATTATTATAACAATTTATATGCTTCTGTATGTATTCATGGAAGTAGTTGTGAGTATGGTTTTACCGTGCAACATATTTGTTTGTCTACACATTGCTATCCAATATGTATATATATATTGCAACACTCCATTGTAATGGTTAATAAATTTCACATTAATAAAATATACTGTGTTTTCATCCCTATTTGTGAAATTACAAAAACAAGATCAATGTCGAGAGAAACAGTGTAAAAGGATATCATGTACTACTATGAGTTTTTTGGGTGATCTCACGCCACCTGGTTGAATAAGTGCGGGGAGGAAATGTTCTGCATTTCCTCCAAGCTCTAACCGCTTCTTTTGAAATGTGTGAAAAGATCTCTGTAATGTCTTGGTTTTTGGGTGGTCCGATTCCACCTGGCCTGAAGTAGTGTAGAGAGGAACACCCACTATAACCCTAAGCCTGTAACTACTTCCCAGAAATGATAAGGACACCATGTCCTATAAAATCCATTGTGTATGGGGTTTATAGACTGGTCTAAACCCATTCGTTGTATGTAAACCCAAAATTCCAAGGGTGGAAATATACTCTATTAAACTGTTGTAGGTGTGTTTTTTTGGTATGTAAACACCAAAATAATGCCCCCTCTTTGAGGCGCATGAAACGTCACTTATAGGAGAATTCAGCCCCAAAAGAGGACTAACCGCACTCTAAACTATGTACCCTAGAAATTTCTTGGTAGAAACCAAGGCACAAACAAAAATAAGGATAACCAAAGTCAAGAGTAAAGTAAACAATGCATGCATATAAGAAGACATGTGTAATTTACGTAGACAATGTAGTAAATGTAAACATTTAAGAAAATAAGTAAGATGCACAAATAAGGTTGCAAACATGGGACATCATGACCACAAAAAACAATCAAGTGTGCACACAAACATAGGGAAAGGTCCACATACAATGACAAATAATGATAGAAAAGTAAAAACAAGAAAAGAAGTATTCAGGAAACATGTAGTCCTCCAAAACAAGTGCTGCTTATGGAACACCCATTAGCATGTTAGAGAAATAACCAGTATGTCAAAGAGTGTATTATCAAGTAATGTATGATGTTAATTACAAAATGAAACAATAACACTTGGATGAGATAAATGTGGATGCCCCAACAACTAGTATAGGAAGGTTAGAAGGCAAGCTTCCATGTCACGTGTTGGAGTCTTGATATCTACGATCACACTAAAAATACGTGAAAACACATGTGTGGATGATATATATAATGAAATATAAGAAATAAATCTAACATGTGTAGTAAAGTGATCATGTAAAACACTATTAAACAAGAGTAAATTCCCCCAATACAATGTAGTATGATGTGGATTGATGGAATGGCATAGAAGATGGAATGATAGGATCCGTGTCCCCCCTCCCCGAGTGAATGAAAGTGTATGAAATGAGGTTCATTTTTTTTTCCCCCTCAGCAGTCAAGAATGAACCGTAAATGAGAGTGTGTCATCAAGAAATGGTTGAGTAGTGTTTGTTGTTTACCTAGCGTGTTGTGATGAGTGTGTATGTAGTGTTGATGAAATTTGACATATAGAAAGGATATGTGTGAACACTATGGCCAAAGCGTATATCACGACATGATGAATGGATGAGTGATGATCTAGCCCTAAGCATTTATCTCTATAGGATGAAAGGATGAGTGATGATTTATCATTAACCGTATATCACTATATGATGAAAGGTTGTGTGATGATTTAGCCCTAAGCGTATATCACTAGAAGATGAAAAGATGAGTGATGGTTTATCCCTAAGCATATATTCACCTGGAAGATGAAAAGATGATGGATGAGTTAGCCCTTAGTATATATCACTATATGATGAAAAGATTAGGATGAGTGATGATTTAGTACTAAGCGTATATCACTATATGATGAATGGTAAAGAGTGGTGATGTAACGTAAGGTGTATAATACTACAATATGATATAATGAGGGTGGTTACTAAGCCTAAGGCATATACCACTACGAGATATAAAAAAGTTAGTGATGATTTTAGCCTAAAGCATATGTCAAGTAGCCTAGTAATGTCACATAATGAAATGTCACATGATGAGTGTAAGGTCCATTTGATTGGTAAACCCTTGGTATTAGAGTATGGAGCAAGGAACTAAAGTGCTTCATAAGGTGGTGAATGCAGTGCGTAGAAGACAACATAGTATAAATGACCAAGTGATGAATATGATATCTAAATGCATGGTATGTTGAATGCGATGCTAAAGGTATGGGATATAATGTGTAAAATGTGATAATAGGTGTAGATATACTAGTAATGTAGAATGTAGGAATGAAATGTAAAGCTAGACTCATAGGTAATGTAGACTAGCGTAGTATGCAGAATATAGATGATGTATAAATGTGCCATGTGAAATAGCCTAATGGCATATTAGAATGACTAATATGTGCATGATGGGAATGTAATATAATGTATTATGTAGACTAAATGGATGGTGTATGATGTGAAATGTGTGTGATAAAGTGTAAATGTGTAGTTTTGATAGTGTGGTATGTGGGTTTTAGTGTAATGGTAATTCCTCAACAATCAAGTGTGAACCGAAGCACAAGAGTGCATCATTGGGTAATGATAGTGCTAAAATGTGTGATGAAAATGCCTATATGAAAATGCAAAAATGAGAGATGTGTAAGTGAGGGGGTGAGTGTATTAGGTGTTATGTCCCCCAAATGCACTATGATGATGGAGAACTATGTAGCAACATGAGAGGTTCCATGCCATTGTGGGAGAGTGTTGTTTGTGTCATGATAAGAGAGAGGGCCAACACAATGGTAGGCCGAAGCAACAGTAGGACCATGCGATGGTGGCAGAATTTGAGATGTGTCTTGTTCATCAGTAGGAGTAGTAGCTTTGAAAAAAGTGATTGGATGTGATAGAGGAGTGTGACCATAAAATGGTTCATCATCATAGTAAGTGTCATCTGGGTCCCAATCATCAATGTATGTAGGATCTATAGCGGATGTAGGAATTTCAAGATTTACTTTAGGCGGTGATTATTACGTATAACTTGGTGAGGTGGCCAATACCTTTAATGGAAGAGGAGTGAGATCATCCTTAAGAGGAGGTTGCTTATGTTGACTTGGTGATGCTAGAGATGATTTAAGAAGAGGTGGTGTATCAATGTTGAGGGGTGGTTTCTTAGGCGGCTCTTGAATTCCCTTAGAAGTAATGGCATGATGCTCATTAGACGAATAAGATTTAACAACCCATTGAGATGTAACAAGTGGAGATGACCATGTAATAGAACATTGTGTGGTGAATGAGATGAAACCTTGACACTCAAGATGTTTAATTATTCATTGTAAATCATAACAATCATTGTCATTATGTCCATTGATTTGATGATAATTACAATATGGGAGACCATGATATTTTGCAAGCTGATAAGGAGGATAATAATGAGTAGATGACAAGCTGATTAATTGATGAGTTATGAGTTTGGGAAGAACATATTGTTATGTAGAATTGATTGTAAACTTGAGAGGCACGGGTAGTGGAAATATTTGAGGTTCACTAATATGAGCACATGTAGAAGACATAGGATGACTATGGGAGGAAGAATAATTGTGAGCTTGAGAAGTATCCTTAAGCTAGTGAATTTCAGATTTAAGAGATGTGATTATGGATTCCATAGCTTGAAATTTATCTTGAAATACAGAATGAAGAGCTTGAAATTTATCTTGAAATACAGAATGAAGATCTTGAATGGATTTGTAAATAGATTGATTGGAATTATAATCAAGGAGTCCACAAAAAGATGACCAAAAATAACATTGACTTGGGTAGGCAATATGTTGATAGGCAAGATGCATATTCTCTAGGGTTTGTTAAAGAGCATCTTTACAAGATGGGTGCATTTGAATCAATTGAAGCAAAGAGACTTGACAAACATTAGAAGCCATGGTATAAAATATGATAAAATCCCTAGAATGAAGGTGGAGTCAATGGTCGAGTTCACCAAAATGATTAACTAAAACTGACTAGACTAATGTAGTAAAAGATAGTTAAACTAATCTAGGAGTAAATAAACACAATAAATAAATGCACTAAATAATATAAAGTAATTTAAATAAGTAAACTATTATTAATTAAACCCTAATATGCAAGGAGAAGGTAAGGAAATAACTCGGCTAGTTGTAGATGACCATCGCAGTAGTATCGCAGGTCTAACTGGAAATTCTAGAAGCATGAATGGATGCACATAGGTCCCAAAAAGGGTGGATCTGGAAGATATAAGTAGACTGGAGCACCAAAGAGGGTAATAGGGCACCCTAGGATGCCCTAGTATAGTAGAACAGTGGCCTGGTCTCTGAAAAATATCAGAACTTGATTCTTTCAAGGTTAGAAGATGACGTGTGACCTTTGTTATCTGTCACATTGGATTCGCTAAACTATGCTAAATTTATCAAATAATGGAAGATGAAATGATGACCTGTAAAAGGAAAAGGAAGTATCAAAACCCTAAAAATTAAATATGTAGAATGAATAGGTCGGATCGACCTCAAATTTGAGCCACAACAATGGGCTTACTAAACTAAGTGTTGCACTACATTTCAGATCCAAATGTAGTTTTGTGTGTGTGTGTGTGTGGTGCCCTAGATGATCTTGTACTAGTCATAATATGTGAAGCAACAAGCAATAACTAAATGTAGATAATGTAATAAAATGTTTTTATGGAATAGAATAGAATCCCTCCCCCTATGAATTGTGTGTTGATGCAACTCTCTTAGCCTTGATGCATGGAACTATGTGGATGCAAATGATGCAATGGATGCAACTCTAGATGGAGTGATAGTATCACATGATGTTAGGAACCTCATTATGGTCTCATAACTTTATATTTATAAGGTTCTCTTGGTCTAATTTTGTAATTAACCTCAACATGGCTGACTAGGAAAAAGATAAGGATGAAAAATGGCTAGAAAGAGCCCAAAAAGTGGTGGTAAAGTAGAAAATAGATCAGGTGCCCCAGGGCATCCAAGTACAGTCCAGGTGCCCCGATTTAGGTTAAAATGATGGGAAAGTGCCGAAATAGACTAGGCATGTATATAAAAATGTGTGGGAATGACGAAATAAAAGTTAAAATAAGATGGCCAAAAGATGGGATTAATTAGTACTTTCTTCACTCAAGAACCTTCTAAATAGTAGTATGAGAATGAGATAAATAATGTTTAAAGTGTACGATTTTGAGACTACAACTTGAAATTTATGTAAAAATGAAAAAATAGGGTTGGCAAATAATTTTTTTGAACTAATATATAAACATAGTAAAAATGAATGCAAAGGACAGGTGGAGTATGTTCCCTAATTAACATTTGCTCACACCTAGTAGTCTAAATAGATAAGCTAAAATATAACATGGAACCATCATGATCACAACTTATTGGAATGCTCAAATGAATTAGACATTAAATTATCTATCTAATTACAAACATTCCTACTTAGTATGTATGATTTTCAAATAAAATGAAACTATGAAGATCACAATCAATCAACTTTGTGTTGTTGCTTCAAGATGTTGAAAGGATCTCTCTAAGCAATGGCTACAAGGCCATGTATAGATATTCCTTTACTAATTAAAAATAAAGAATGGATGCAAATAGATGATCAAGATATTCCAAATTAATGGAGAAGGCTCTTAAATCATATGTCTTATATGAGATACTATTCAAAGTAAGGTGTAACATGTGAAGGTAGGGGCTTGGTCCTTTTTATAGATTTATATTTGGGAGAAGATTGTAATTTGGTGCATGTAGGACAAAGCCCAAAGTAGAAATACAAAGGATAAGATTTTAAGAAGAATCAAATGATGTGCAAATAATGGGAGTTGGAAATGGTATTAATTCATCAAATAAGACTAATTAATAGGCTAGAATAAGCTTTTAGGCTATTTGAAGTGATTGGGGTGATTTTAAGTTTTGGAGAGGCGTTTTTAATCAATAAAATAGTTTATTGATTAAATACAAGGGTAAATAGGCTTGACTAATGAATAATAGTTAATTAATTTATTTGAAGAGGATTATAACTAATGAAGTGTCATTAATTGGCATCCTATATGTGATAAAGGTTAGTTAATTAACAAAGTGTCACTAATTAACCGAAATAGAGGGAAATGTTAGTTAATAAGAGGAAATCACTAATTATAACAGAAATAATGAGATAGAGGATAATTAGTACCACTTTAGTATTAAAAATGCGGAAGCATATTTTAGGTGTCTATAGTAAGAGATCAAAAGGGACCAAAAACGTATTCCCGAACAAGAGGAGAAATATTCTAGACAATCATAAAAATTACTACTAGAGTGATGTTGCATCATATCTTGCAATAAATTGTTATAGTTTACAAATTTGGAGACAATTATTACACAACATTCATACCCATTCTAATATCTACTAACACAAGACCACTATGTTATCCTTTGAAACAATTAGGTTTCCTAAGAAGGGCTAAACAGTTTACAAGAAATATACATTTTCAAAGTTGTGGATGAATCACATGTGGGGAACTTGAGCTCAATAGATCAAAACTAAGTGATGAAGAACTAAATCTTTATAATATTGGTAATGAATTCTAGACATAACATGTTTCTATTTTGGTGCATGTGTATGTGTTATATGTTAACGATGAAGGCAAGCTAGTGTCATAACACCCTTATTAAATGAAAATAAAATAAAAATTATCTCATACTTTTTAATTAGGTAGATGAAATGGAACATACATGTGTGTTATTAATATGGTTACTACGCAGGAGTAGTTTTGACATCATTCATTTAGTGAGGGATGGTTATCCTTTTACCATTGGTTCATATCAGATGAGGCATCTATAAACCATTGTTACATTTCCATTTGATTTCATCATTTGACTAGGAATGTATGTCTATATTTATTATGAGAACATACGAGGATTATCACGTAGATGATTCTTTGTGTGTTGTGTACCCTGTCAAAGTGTTGAATATATATATATATATATATATATATATATATATATATATATATATATAAGTAGAAACACATTATGTTAGGTGATTATATTGGAAAGTGATGAGGATATCGTTAGTAGAGATCACCCAATTCCCAATGTTATGAATTCACATTCTCAAGCGTTTTTATACAAAGCAATATTTATTGATATTATCTAATATCATTAATGGTAAATGATGCTTTTACTATTATCTGATCATAAATAATTAGGATTTTGATTTCTCATTTCAAGAAATTATCTTAATACATTCTAATGTTATATCCTCTACTTGCTAAGTTAAGGTTTGTTGGTGTTTTCTTTAGCAATAGATTCATATTAAGGTAGATACAAATTACATGAAAGAGGATATTCATTTTTTCTTAATTTATTTCTATGAGAAATGTTGATCAAATAGACTTCCAGTTTCTTACAACACATGGTGTCATGAATTTGTGAATACTAGATTAGTTATATCATTTGATTATAGCAAAAACAACTCATTATATGTTTACTTTAGAGTGTCCCAACCAAACTAAAAACATAGATACAATATTAAATCAATAACACAAAATGTGTTTAAGAACCTAAAGTGTCATAACAAAGTATGTAGTGAAGTGTTTATAAAGTTTCCTTTTTCGGATGATGATTAATTATTACATTTGAATTAATTGTTGTTGATGTCATACTCATTAGTATTTTAAAAGGAAACACTCCCTAGAGCTTGTTGTTCAAGGATATGAAAAATTGAAGGACATTGTATTCTAATGTGGCCCATTGTCCATGACAAATTTAAGCCAACATCTAGTTAAAATCTCTAGACACAACCTCTCACGAAATGTAATAGAAAGAGAGAGGTGAGATATCGAGATGGTGCTAGAGGAGTTGTAGTGGGTGTGGGAGTGGGAGATGCTAACACTTGGGTGGGTAAATTATTTAGGAAGTGCATCATGAGCCGAGTTAATCTTATCCCCTCCTAGAATGAGGTTAAACCACAACCTGGACATCCTAAAGGTTATCATTGATAGGGCTAAGGGAGACTCATATTTGCAATCATTAGGAGGTTTTTGGAGTGAGACCAAACATTGAATCCATGAGAGAGTGGTGTAGAAGGAAATGGGCTTACAAGGTCGATGGCCAGAGTCTTGACAAGGAAGGCCTTCTGTTTTGTTTCTATAATGAGTTGGAAATGAAAAAGGTCTGCAGGAGGGACGTGATATTATGGTAGTGCTTCTTGTTGAAATAATGTTTATTTATCCAATAGTGCCACCGACATGCTTTGTCTCATTCTAGAAAAATATTTTCCAAATTTTTCTCCCTTTCAACTCTAGAATTTTCTAGAACACTCTTTCCATATTTTTTCTCCTTCTCAACTCCAGTTCTTTCCGAACATTCACGGGAACTTATATAATCATCCAAAAATCTATATATACAACATCTCACTCCTCCATTATTGAATCAATCCCTGCAGCTCATACAAAGTTGTTTGTATTTATTTCTTCATTAATAAATTTTTGTTTTTTTCCTCCCCTATTTTTTCTTCATGGCATCAGAGTAGAGGTTCTTCTCAAGCATGTGTTGAAGAGCCAAGGGGCTGAGGAGCCACTGATATATTGCAGATCTATATGTACTGTCTGAGGCTTCCACCAAGTTATTTTTTTCTCTTCTACCAGCAGCAAATCTGCAGATAGATCTGTAAGTGAATAGTAAAAAATTGAAGGGAAAAATTCCCAAATTGCATTTGATTTCTTCTCATTGTTTTAGCAGTGAAGAATATGTTTTTTTGGGGACAAAATTAAAAGTGTATGAGCAGACTATTGAAATCATTTTTTTTTCGGTGTGTTGAAGATAAGTGTTTTTATTTCAATTTGTGAGAGAATTTATTCATAATGGAGTCTAATAGTACTCCTTTGCCAGAATTTAAATTAAATGGGAAAAATTATTATGATTGGGTATCTCATATGGAGATGTTTTTAACCCTGAAGAATTGTTATGAGCTTGTTATTGGTGTGGAAAAAAGGCCTACAAATCCCGGAAAAGATCAAGAAAATTGGGATAGAAGAGACAAAATGGCAGCGACATGGATAAAGCTCACTCTTTCAAATGACATCTTTCCATAAGTACGTAATGAGAGAAGCGGAGTCAACATATGGGCTACCTTAAAGAGAACATATGAAAATTCAAGTGATGTATGGATTCTAACTCTTACTACAGAATTATATAACATGAGACTATCAGATACACAAGAGTTAGTGCCTCACCTAACAAAAATAAAAGAAAAGAAGAATGAACTTGACTCTCTTGGAAAGAGTATAAATGATAATGATTTTGTGCAAATCATATTACAAAGTCTTCCTGCATCTTATCAATCTTTCATAAGAGGTCTAGATACAGTTGATAAATTAGCTAGCATCAAATCTGAAGAACTATGTGCCAAGTTAGTGCAGGAAGAAAAGCATCAAATCAAGGAAAGGGAGACTTGCAATGATGATTCCGAGAATTCATGACAAAGGGAAAATATAACTTCAAGATGTTTCAAGACAATCAACATAAGCCAAGAGAGAGGAATTGGAAGCATGATAATAGGTATAATTCATTTAAACATCATGATGATTATGGAAATAGGCCAAAGTGGAAATGTAACTATTGTGGTAAGATAGGTCACAAAGCTAATGCATGTTATAAAAGGATCAATGATACAGAAAAGAGAAATGGTACAGAAAGGAAAATAAGTAAGTTTTCAAGAAATTATGAATCAAAAAGTAATGCTCTATGTATGGCTCTTAAGGAAAATAGTTCTTACAAAGATGATTGGGTCATTGATTCTGGTGCAACACAACATATGTCTCATAATCAAGAGCAATTTGAATCTTTAACTAATAATGACACTAAAGATAAAATATTTTTGGGCAATAATAGTGCTATAGAAGTTAAGGGGACATGAAATGTTAAAGTTGACAATGGTGTATTCAAGAATGTGAAATTAGTTCCAGACTTAAAGACAAATCTTCTTTCAATATTCCAAATTGCAAATCAAGGATACAAAGTAGAGTTTTACAATGATAAATGTCTAATCAAAGATGTGAATGATAAGCACAAAGTCACTATAATTGGTAAAGTTGAAAATGGATTATATAAATTTCAAGAGTTCACCTCTAAGTGTGAAGATAGGAATATGTGTGCTATTGCAAAGCATATTGACATGAACAGGTTATGGCATGAGTGATTGGGCACATCAATTATCAAAGTCTCGGGGTTATGGAGAAATGGGACATGGTTTATGGGATTCCTAAAATCTCTCAAATACATGGTATTTGTGAAGGACATGCTATGGGAAAGCAACATGTTGAAAGCTTCCCACAAGGAAAGTCATGGAGAGCAAAAGTTCCCTTGCATCTAGTTCATAGTGATGTCATGGGTCCATTTAAAACACCTTCACTTTCAGGATCAAGGTATGTACTCACTTTTATAGATGATTACAGTAGAAGATTATGGGTATATTTTCTAAAAAAAAAGAGTGAAGTGTTTGATATATTCAAAGAGTTCAAGGTTTTAGCAAAAAAACAAAGTGGAAGGTCATTAAGAATACTAAGGACGAGATAGGGGTACAAAGTATATAAATCAATCCCTTGTAAACTTTTGCAAATAAAATGGTATAAATAAATAATCTATTGTTTCTTACACACCTCAACAAAATGGGGTTGCAGAAAGAAAGAATAGAATGATGATGGAAATGGTTAGATTTATGTTGCATTCTAGAAATATAGAAGTCAAATTGTGGGCTGAAGTAATTCAACATTTGGATATATTCTCAACAGGATCCCCATTAGGTCTGTTATAAATATAACTCCGAGAAGAGGCTTGGAGTAGCAGAAAGCCCATGTCTCTAACTCCAAGTATTTGGAAGTATTGTATAAGCTCATGTTGCTGATTAGAAAAGGAAAATGTTAGATAATAAAAGTGATAAATACATAATGATTGGGTATAGTGAGGAGTCAAAAGCATACAGGTAATACAATCCTAAGACTGAAGAAATACATATTAAAAGAAATGTATTGTTTGATGAAGAAGTCATTGATAGTAAAAAATATTCCACTAACACACCTTCTCTTCCAATCTTGATTGAAGAAGATAAAAATATTGATATTAATGATTCAAATGAAGGTGTAACGTCTTCTACAGGAGAAGAAGGAATTCAAATTGAAGCATCAAGTGAAAGTGACAAAGTGAAAGTACAGGAAAAACAAGAAGCATCCAAGATATCTACCAAGAAGGTCCTAAGAATCTTGTTGCTAACTATGCTCTTATGACTAGAGTGATGCAGGTTGATGATCCAAACACATATGAGGAAGAAAAAGGAAAATTTGAATGGGAAGAAGCTATGCAAGATGAGTACAACTCTCTAATAAAAATGACACTTGGAAATTATCAACCCTTCCGCAAGGAAAGAATTTGGTTGGTTGCAAATGGACATACAAGACAAAATTCAGATCGATGGAGCTTTGGAAAAGCACAAAGCAAGGTTAGTGGCCAAGGGTTTCTCAAAAAGAAGGTATTGATTATACTGAAACTTTTTCTCCAGTTGCTAAAATGACTTCCATTTGTACGATAGTTTCCTTAGCTGCAAAATATGGATGGAAAATTTATCAGATGGATGTTAAGAGTGATTTTTTACATGGTGATTTAAAGGAAGAAATTTACATGCAACAACCACCAGGGTTTGTTAATCTGGAGAAGAACATCTAGTTTGTAGATTGAAAAAATCAATATATGGTCTTAAACAATCTCCAAGGGCATGGTACTCCAAAATAAATGAGTACTTCCTAGAAGCGAGAATTCAAAAGAAGCAAAGCTGATCCAGATATGTATGTAAAGTATAATGATGGTCAAATTGTTATTGTTGTATTGTATGTTGATGATTTAATCATTACAAGAGATCATATGCAATACATTTTCGATACTAAGGAACAACTCAAAAAGGCCTTTGAGATAAGTGACTTAGGGCTAATGCACTACTTTTTGGGTATGCAAGTATGGCAAGAAGAAGGAAGAATCTTGCTTTCTCAAACCAAATATGCTCTTGATATATTAAGAAAATTTAGAATGGTTGAATGCAAGCCAGCTAGTACACCATGTGAAGTTGGATTAAAATTAAGTGCTAACTCTAATCTACAGGAAGTAGATGAAACATTGTATAGACAACTTGTTGGCAATCTCTTGTACCTCACTATCACTAGACCAGATATTGCATATGCAATTAGCATTGTTTCTAGGTACATGGAAAATTCTCATGTAGACCATTGGAAAGTAGGAAAAAGAATATTGAAGTACATCAGAGGTACATATCAACTTGGAATTGAATATAAGCATGGAGGAGAACCTACTCTAGTGGGCTATACAGATTCAGACTATGCAGGAGACATAGATGATAGAAAATCAACTTCAGGATATGTTTTTCATCTTGGTTCAGGTCCAATATCATGGAGCAGTAAGAAGCAGGCTACAGTGTCACTCTCATCTACAGAAGCAAAATACATTGGTTCTTCCAAGGCATCTCAAGAAGCTATGTGGCTAAGAACGTTGCTCGAGGAAGTTCATCTACCACAAGATCATCCAACTACTATATTTTGTGACAATCAAAGCACTATCAAGCTAGAAAAATCTTGTCTACCATGCTAGATCTAAACATATTGAAGTGCATCATCACTTTGTTCGTGACTTAATAGATGGAAATGTGGTGGAGCTAAAATTCTGTGGAACTGAAGAACAAATTGTAGATATATTTACTAAAGCTTTGTCTACAAGAAGTCTTTTGAAATTTGAGACATGTTACATCTGGTGGATGTTCCTCTTCAGGAGTGCATATGAAACCTTATATATAATATACTTTGTAAATGGGTACCTAACAAGGCCAAGTTGTCGGGACCCATATTTGAATCTTGTGACAACATACCTAAATAAACATTATGAGGGGTGTTGAAATAATGTTTATTTATCCAATAGTGCCACCGACAGGCTATCTCATTCTAGAAAAATCTTTTCCAGATTTTTCTCCCTTTCAACTCCAGCCTTTTCTAGAACACTCTTTCCATATTTTTCCCCTTCTCAACTCCAGTTCTTTCCAGAACATTCACGGGCACTTCTAGACTTCTCCAACAATCTATATATACAGCATCTCACTCCTCCATTATTGAATCAATCCCTGTAGCTCATACGAAACTATTTGTATTTATTTCTTTATTAATAAAGTTTTTTTCCTCCCCTATTTTTTTCACTTCTCTTAGATTTCACCTTTGTTGGGAGCTAGGAATGCCACATGATTTCCTTTTCCATTCCCTTTTTGTGTGGATCTGCTCTCGACTCTCCTATTAGAGTTTTGGGAACTTGAATTTTTTGGGGATTATTATATCAATGGGGATGATGATTTTGGTTGATCCTTCTACGAAGGCTCGGTCTCGACCAGTAGTTGCAAGGCTATGCGTAAACATTCCCTGTGGCTTCCAAAATACCCAAAAGAAGTTTCTTAAACTCTTAGATAGGAAAATGAGAATAACTAATCAAAGTAGAGAACTCTCAAATTTTTTTGTAGCAAGTAAAGAAGGGACAGAGGTGAAATGAAAACATGTTATGCAAACGAGATGTTGCCATTAGAGATAGATTTCATCCAAGGGGATGAAGAGCTAGAGGATGAAGGGTCCGAGGAGGACGAAAGCATTCTATAAAGTACAATGATAAAAACATCATCCTTTCTCCCATGTATGTTGTGAAATATGAGATGAACTAGGTGGATAGGCACATTGGGGTTCGATCGGTGTTGGATGGAGGTGCTCGGGTGGGAGAGGGGAAGGATGAAGCCAATATCGGTAATAGGAGTAACCGATTAGCTTGGAGGGATAATTTTGAACTTCCTTTTGGGATCTGTGATCATTTGGTAGACACCAGGGTTAGTGGAGGAAGTTACACTAACGTGGGAGCCATTGGGAATAGAGGGTCATTCTTTGGGGATGTTACTTCAAATTTTGATACTTACCGCCTTCGGTTGGGTTTGTTGTGCTACATATTGGTGGGGATGTGTGTTGATATGTTGGTCGGGGCCCCCACATGGCGAGAAGGTCAAATGACTATTTGGGTGGAAAATTGAAGGTGATCCTCAACCCTAGAAATGGAGATATGAAAGGATCATTGACCTTTGATAATGATGAGGATGGATGGACTAAGTTGCATCATAAGAAACATAATATTGTAATGAATGATTGTTTTCACGCTGAGTCATTCTTTTATAACTTTTCATGGAAATTCCTAATCTTTTTCTCTACCATTGATTTCGGTCAAGTCTCCTTGACTGGGTTCTATGTTTAGTTAAAATTATCTTGGGTTTCCTTCTTCAAACACCGATAGAGATCATTTCTTCTGTTCCTCACTACTTTATCTTTTTCTCCTTTATGTATCTCACGATGAATTCACTGTTATTAGGATTTTGGGAGCCATAATCCTTGTCTAGTTACCTTATCTAATAAAAATTTAAAGTAGGAACTACATTTAAATTTCATTTTTTTCATGATTTTATTTAGCCTCGCATTCAAGCATATTTTTCATGGGATGTGCATCTATGGGATCATGTACATCATTGTTATGGACTAGGTATGAGGATTGGTGTGCCCCATATTGATATATAAAATTTCATAATGTCTTGATTAAAAATGTATCTCCAATCGATTGTGTGCGATATACAAACCGTATATTGTTTAGGATGCAATTTGTTGGGGTTCAAAGTTGTTGTTTCTCCTTAGTGTATGGTATTGATTTATTTTTGATCGGGTCACGTTAAATGGTTTAAATTTTTATACCCTCTTTATTTTTATGATTGTTAATGATAATCAATTATTCCATTATATTTAATCTATGTATACATGGGTTATTAATAATAGGTCCATGTAATTGCAAGTATGCTAAAATTTAAATTACTTGTGAAAAAACATTATGAAAAATATATGACATAGTAATGTTCTTAAAATTTACTTTTAAAGATAAGAAATAACATCGAATAACTTCAATAGAGACTACAACCCATGACGTCTCAAAATATATATTTTTCTTTGAAAATTTCTTAACTTGCAAAGTGGATTTATAAAAACAAATTTTTTAAAGAAAATAATATGAAATAACATCAAGATAATTGAGATTTCAGCCTATGAAATTTTAGAATATATTTTCTTTCTTTGACAATGTACTTCATTGATAATTTCTTAACATACAAAATACATTTATAAAAATTAACTTTTAAAGCAGCTAATATGAAAGAACACTCATATAACTATAAAAGATATTACAACCCATGACATATTACAATATATTTTCCATATTTGACAATATACTTCATTTCAATGTATTAGCATTCAAAATGGCTTATAAATTTCATGTTTTTATTTCATGCCATATACACAATAATGTCCCATTTCAGAACTGGAAAATTAAAGAAGCATCTTAGCAGGTTTTTATGCTTGTGTTATAACCCAAATATGTTAATAATTATTTATTTTCTTGATGTGTTATTGCATGATGTTTTGTATATAATTTTCCACTAACTTCTGAATAAGACACATTAGATGTAAGAGATGTAGAATAAAAATGAATATGAATGCACTCATTTCTTCCATAAAAGGTGAGGAAGATGTCATACCTTACATTTGCAAAAATGGATCCATCGTTTTCAACCCAAACCTA
The DNA here is from genome assembly GCA_018340775.1 of Taxus wallichiana var. yunnanensis. Lineage (NCBI taxonomy): Eukaryota > Viridiplantae > Streptophyta > Pinopsida > Cupressales > Taxaceae > Taxus > Taxus wallichiana. Next base: position 685,440,933 of record CM031238.1, on the reverse strand, counting down.
TTTTTGCAGCCATTTCATCAATAATGCATGGTTATTGTTCATTCTCTCTTCAAATATCTTTATTATTAATAGCCAATTTCTCTACCCTTTTCAACAACTTTTCTTCATTTTCCTTCAAATTCTCCTCCCTTATGTTCAAAACCTCTTTCTTATCATGCATCTCATGAATTTTTTCCATTTGACCGGAATATCCTCCTTTAATCTAAATAAGGTGTAATGGAAAATATTTGTTAGCATGGATATGTCGTATAAGGTATTCATGGCTGACATCTTAAGTAGATATCAAGGATTGCATGAGGGATATGTAATCTTGGGAATCTGATGCTTATGTTTTATTTCTCTTTGGAGAATGTTTTGAGTTGCCACTTGTTTGCTGAGATTGGATTTAATATACTTAAAATAGTTTTCTCTAATTAATCATTCATTGATAGCCACTCCAAATCCCACTGGCCCATTTTTATCTTATTTGGTAGCCACCTCACATCCCACATTGTTTTTTATCTAACATACACAATTATAATTTTATTCTTCAATTTTATCATTTTATTCCCTGTATTCTTCCCCACCTTCTTCCTCTTTGTATTTTAGAGAGCATAATTTATCTTGTCTGGTTCATAGTTTTATATACAAAGTTCCTCTTGGGATGGTTGTGGGTTGAATGGAGAAAGTGTTCCCAAAATATCTTCCTCAATAAAATTATTTTTTATCCCACAAAAATGTATTCCTTTCCATTACTTTCTTTCATCATGTCCATCTTTATTGGTGATTTATGGCTATTAACTTCAATTCTTAACATATTCATGTACTTTTATGCCATTCAGCAATAATATCCTTTTCACTATTATTAATTTCATCATTTTTATGATTGTAGAAACACTCTTTGAAGAAGATCACGACTTATATGAATTTAGGGTTGCATGTGTCAATAGGGTTAGGGGTTTTTGTGAGACCTAAGTTTCCTCGAGACATATTTAGTGTTGGGATTTGACATGTCATCCATAGAACTAGTGACAATGTTCTATATAGATATAAGTCATTATTAGTTATCCTTCACATTGTTTATTAAAAAATTGTACAAGACAAGGATGCTTGATCTCTAGATTTTTACACTTCCTTTACACCTCAAGATAGCATGGTATATATCCCCATAAAGGAAATGAGCAATGTCAATATCTTCACCATATTTTTGTTTAACTATGTTGGTGAAATATTAATATATAAGCACATTTTATATTAAGTTTACTTATTTTACTCATATTTATTTAAGTTCTGTTGAGTTACTCTACTTTGCACACTACCTAGTCTTAGATTAAGAGAAGTGGCATTGATATCTTTACCACTTGTTTCATATGTGCCTATTCATGTGTTGGTTTTTGCACACATGTGTATCATATATTGAAAAGTAAAGTTAGACTATAATTCTTACTTTTGATACAAATATGCCAGCTCTATTTATAATTAAAGAATATTTTAATATTAATTTAATTCAATTGATTTACTATTTGTAATTGGTTTCTATTTTTAAGAATTTGGTATATGTTGAGGGTTTTGAGAAGACCCACATACTTTTACAAGGACCCCAAAGGCCGGATACAACAATTAAGAAAAGAAGAGAAGATGCCGTAAAGAAAAGGAAACAAGGAACCAAACAGACCCCAATGAAACACAAAGAGGAAATGGAGCACTAGAAAAGGAGAATGGAGAAGTAATTGTCCAAAATCGGGAAAAACTTGTAGCAAACCATAAGGAAAAGAAGTATAAGCAAAACATATGAACCCAGTAGCAGTAGAGAGGAGAACAAAGAAGAAGAGAAGTTGCTGCAACACGGTGGGGCTATGAGACTCGAGAAAGAAGAATGAAATTAAGGGGAGGAAAAAAATAAATAAAATAAATGCCTTCCTTTCTTTGAACGCACTAATTTCCATTTTCTGCATAATCAACTCGAAATGAGAGGGTTATATTCTGTTATTTCTAAGTCCAAGGATCCCACCAAGGGAGGACATTATCCATATTTGAATCGAGTGATGAGATTGATGGGGTTGCTTGCTTCGGTTTTGAGACAGTCCTTCGAAGAGGGAGTAATAACCGGTGACTCCCTTACCTCTGTTGAAGGAGCTAAATCAGTAGGACAATTTGAATGGACAACACTTACAACAAAAGGGAACATAGTTACAACCGAGGGAGTTGTAGTTGTAAATGAAGTAGTTATTACTAGAACTCTTTTATCTTCTAAGTTAGCACTATCTTCATTCTCTAAAATGTCTTCTTCTTATAAATCTGCAATGCTCCAATGCTTGGGAATTGCTCTTTTCTGCGAGGAGCCCGGCTTTTATTTTGGGGTCAAGTAGCATGGAGATGACCCCGTATTCTACAATTACGTCATCTGAAAGAAGTATTTTCATATTTTAGAATATGTGAATAGATAGTATCCCCAATTTTAAGGGTCATCATATCTGGAAATCCCTTATAGAGACCGACTTCAACACAAATCCTAACAAAAGTATACAGGCCACTCTGTAACCTTTGGTTTTCTACTATGATGAAACACCCAAGGAGGTTCCCAATAGCCTTCAAGGAGGAAGAAAAATGAAGGGGAAGATTTGGTAATCTCACCCAAATTGGGACCTACGAAATGGAGAAACTATTTGGATCAAAATTAGGAAACTATGGGGTAGTGGAAAGTCCCACCAAACCCCGAACCGGGGACCCTCATCAATAAATCTCTGTTAATCTTATTGGTTGTTAAAATAAATAATGTATAAATCCTAGGAATAGAAGAAATATTTATAGTCTTAAGTCCATGAGGTGTGAATCGATTGAAACAAGGCATTAAATGCTGTCCAGGACACCATTAAATTTGCATATTAAGGTCCTTTATTTGATGTCTTGAAACAAGTTTAAATTATCCTTATCCTTAATCTCCAAAACTAATTTTTCATAGGCTTGATCAAAAATATAAGTGGGGAAGGAGGAGTAAAGAATGGGATATTTTGAGAGGGAGGCATTTTTAAAGAGCTTCTCCTTAAAATTGGTATAGATACGGTCTTTGGACTCTCCTAAATGAAATTAGTCATAAAAATCGGTGACTCATGACCTATTTCATATGCCTTGAGTCTAGAGGCATCTACAATATATTTGTTAGCATAGACCAGTCAAAATACCCAACCCCACAACATAATTTATGAGAAAGGATAACTTTTAAATCAATACCTCATACCGGAAGGTGGATTTAAATGCATAAGGTAGTACCGGTCGGTGTGCGAAACAATTAGTTACAACAAATCATGTGTCATCTAAAGATTTCTTGTAAACTGGGTGGGGGTTTTAGAAGGAGTTTTTTCCACACGCCTGAGTAGAACCGCCCACCCCATGGTTTGTCACTAAATCCAAATCCATACACTACAAAAACAACGATCGTATTTCTTCCATCCCCATCCACGGAGGAGTCGAAAGCACAAAGGATTCTGGAGTGAGGGTTAAAGAAGGAGCCATCTATGTTATTTGTAATGGGTTTCCATTACTTCTTATTATTTATAGTAGATTCTACCATTTTTGGAATGAGTTAAAATTGAGGAGACTCTCGCATTTCACCTATTCTTACATGGTTTCAAATTCGTACTCATTCAATTGGTAATTATGGTGTTGAATATTTTTTTGTTTCTTCTTTTGACATATATACTTATGTAGGTTATTTTGTAGATGTTATGCATATTAGCTTGATGGTATTAAAAAACCATCTCAATTTTTATTCTTCTTAAAAACCCCTTTTCCAAAAATTGTAAAGGCATGTTTTAATTTTGGGATAAAACTAAATTTTTATAGTTATTTCTGATATTTTTAATGGATTCTAAGTTCTAAAATATGAATTTAAAAAATTCACTTTTTTCAATGCATGGATTATTTTTCTGTGTAATTTTTAAATTTCACTCTTGCAAGACAAACCAAAATAAATAGGGTGGAAACCAATTTTATTATGATTTTTTTTAGTTCGAGGGATCCAATCACTATTTTTTAGATTATTCATCGATGACATTTCTACTTATGGTTTGGACTTACGGCACTCTTGGAAATCCTATTTGAAGTTTGTAGTTGCTTAGGCAACGCTTCAAATACACAGACATGTACTTTATATTTAACAAAGATAAATTTTGGCAATTTTTATATTGAGCATAATAAGTGGTGTGATGGAGAGTTTATTTGTAAGAAATTAGATACCAAAAGGTCTAAAGTTCAAATACTTTAGGCTACATGTTTAGACTTAATTTTTTTTTCAGCTCTTAGTTACCCAATGACCCTACCAAGTCTCTAAATTAGCCCCTTGTGCCCTAATTAGCCCCCAATTGCTTATTCCAATCATCATATGACCTACAACTATATTTTTAGACACATGTGCATCATTTTTCTCATAGCATATACCACTTTGAGCATCATTTTTTCACTAGTGTTTTTCTAGAAGTTGTATTTTCTTCTCTAGAAGGCCTACAAAGAATAATTTGTATAGATTGTATTTATTCCATGATCTACATATTGGACTAGTTATTTGATGTCTATATTTCTATAAAATATAGTTTTGGTAGGATGTTGTCTTTGTGTCCTAGTATTTTTAATTTCAATTGGACATATATTTTGATCTATTTGTTAGATCAAGACACATTTTTGAAACTACAAGATTTTTCATATAATTTAAAATAGTGTTTTATATTTGATTCATAGTGTGTTTGGATTATACTTTTAACATAAATTTACAATTTATTACATGTATTTGATATGTAAATCACACTACTTATAAATTTCTACCTATTTTCACCTAGGGGTTCATATTGTGCATTAAAAAATTCTAGGTTGGGCTTATTTTATTCTTGGTGGCATGCCAATGATGTTATTGATGAAATTTTTGTAAGAACTAAATTATTATTAGTTAGGGAGATGTTTATTTAGCATGTTCATTTTTGTTCTTCAAAGGATTTTTTTACCTTGGTATTGTAAATAATTTACATCCATGACTTCCACACTCTTACATAGGTGAATAATAATTTGTATTCCAAAAACAACATGCTTTTTACAAAAATATGTTCACTTCAAGAAGACATGGTTAGATTTATTGAAGAGAATAGGAAGATAAAAACAAATCTCTATTAATCTCACTAATTTCTAAAAGAGAGACACTCCTTCAATCATTGCATGACAATGTTACATGCTTTCAACATCATATTGACACCATAGACATACCTCTCACTTTGAGAATAGTTAATCTTATGTAATTGATTCATATCTAGCTATTGACATATCTTCATCTTCTTCTTTACCCAATACTAATATTCTAGTTGAATCGATATGCCCATTATTGCACCTATTGTAGCCCACACTTCATATTGACCCACCATTGTGTTTATCACATTTCGAATCAATAAACTATTTTTGGATCTTACATAGTCTGCACTAAAGTTAAAAATTCAATTAATGGAAAGTTCCATGTAGAATATACAAATCTTACTTTCCATCGATTTTTCACAAACTAAAATGAATCCTAAGGACTGTTATCTCTTGAAAGTGCACCCTGTAGAGAGATGGTTGTAGGTTTTCTAATCTTGAAAAATTTGATCTCTCTCTTTCATAGATACAATGGAAACACCTCAATTTTGTGGGTATACCTATTTTGAGGCAAGTCTCTGGTATTAAGGCCGGTTGCTTGTTGATGTATCCTAAATTGATTTCTGGTGTTTAAAGGGAGAAGATGACTATAAAATAATTGAAACTAAGGTGATACACCAAATTTGTATGAGGGCTTGGACTGAGTATATGCACAATTGATATGTGAAAGGATTTTTGATGCATGAACCAACGGTTCTTCTCTGAGAATGTTAAGGGCAAAAAGTTTGAGGTATTGAGGGAGATTATCACAATAATCTTTGCTAAGGTAACATGCACATTAATATCATGCAAAAATTATTGAATTTTGCAATAGGGTAAGATGATTAATTAGAGAATTTGCATTAACAAGATTAATAGAAACATACACAAGGCTGCAAATAATTGGGAATACGAGAAAATGCTTCTCACTCAAAAGGCAAAGCGGCAAAAATTGCTTTAGTACTCCTATATCTAATAATTCCTCTATGTGCTTTAAAAAAGCACACAATATATAGAAAAATAATAATTTTACCCTCTTCCTAAAAATAGCCTAAGGCTTGTACTTGCCCATGCATCTTATTTTTATCCTTTATTTAATAATAGATAAAGGAATAAAAATAGAGCATGCAATTACAAATAGGCATTAATAGCCTTGATTACAATACAGTCAAACTAAAGTTGATTGTTCTATTTTTAAGAAAGAAAGGGTAAATAATTTGCTAATAATAAGCTTGCTTGCTAGGAAAGTCTTTCTCCTTTGAACATGCAACTTGTCTTCTTCTCTATTCTATCCTCTTGTGAAGCATGCAAAAATCAATTCTCTGTTGTGAGTAAATAATTCAATACTTGCAATATTTGTAAAAATAAACATCCAATGTGGGGACCACTTGCCCATGTGCACATGCTCTGACATTGACATCTCTTTCTAAGTGGTCACATGAGTGACATTCTGCAAATCAACTCTAGCTCCTTGAAGTGGGGACCACCTCCAATTTTCTTGGTTTGGCCACCTTGGTGGACTTAGCAATATAAAAGGGTTGACCATTTTACATGGCACATGCCACTATAGTCTCCATTTGGTTTGGGGACCACCTTTGTGGACTTAGCATATTGTTGTGTCTAGATGTACATGGGGGTCACTTTGTAAACATGCTATAATATATAGTTTTCACCTTATAGTTTTCGGCCTTGGCATTATTCAAATATAAAAGGGTTAGAAATACCTTTTATTTGATCATTGCATAATGATTTGGTCAGCCTTTGGTATATTGGGCTGTTGGTGCCATTTTTAAGCTTGCACCATGTTGCCATGAAATTTTAAAATCTATATCTGCTCAAAAACATTTTACCCTTTGAATTAATGGTATAAATTTCTTCGCCTCCAGTTGAATGGTTTAAAATGCTCACAAACTTGTTGTCTTTCCCTAATTTGAAGGAATATTCCAAGTTTTCCCTTTTATGTGCCCTAATTTTTCCAATTTCACGGGCTATGTCATTTTTCCCTTCGCCATATCATGGAAAAATTGAATTTGACCAATTCATACTTGTTTGTATTTGAAATAACCAATCCCGGGGTTGATAATGTTGTAAAATCATGCTTGATTGATTTAGAATAAAAAAATTTCCATCCTTGGTGAAAAATTAAATTCTAGGGCATCCCCTGGAATTTTTACATTTTGATGGTCGACAGGCATCATTTTCTGTCAAATTCATTGTCAAAAGGTATTGGCAATGTGGCAGGTTTTCATTGGCTAAGGGGATGCGGGTGGCGAGAGGATTTTGTGGTTTTTTGTCTCAAGGTGTTAAAGTAAATTTTTGGCCCGAAAGCCCTCGGCCAATCACACGTGGACACATGTCCATGAAGGGTTAGAGGAAGTGCAGGTGGTGGAGTGAAATGGGGATTTTTCCCCATTTTGGCAAAGTGGATAAAAGCGATTTTGGCACGAAAACCTGCAGTGAATAGGAGATGGACATGTGGCATCACAACGATGTAGAACGGTCGGCGGGCATAGAGGGAAAAGGGGATTTTTTCCCTTTTTCACAAAAAAGTTAAAGTAAATTTTTGGCTTGAAAGCCCATGGCCAATAACAAGAGGACACGTGTCCACAATTTACAAGAGGTGGGTCGGCGGGTCCGCGGATGGAAATGGGGATTATTTCCCCTTTTTGGCAAAACGACTTAAAATCAAAATTTAAGTCGTGGGCCCGCAAGCAAATCATCGAGCAACACGTGGTAGAGGACAAGGTAGGTCGGCGGGCCACAGAGGCAGGAAGGAAATTTTTCCCCTTTTCCAAAAGGACTCAAAACCAAAATTTGATGTGCTAGCCCGCTAGCAAATCACAAAGAGACACGTGGCAAGGGAAAAATCAGAGGTGCGGCCCGCGGGGAAAAAAGTGAAAATTTTCCCAATTTCCAAAAAAGGTCAAAATGCATAGAATTGAAGTGTGATTTAAATGGGACCCACCATATACCACATGTCAGCTCCAAATTTCAAGGGTGGAGGGTGGAGAAAAAAGTCAAAATTTTCCATTTTTCCAAAAATGTGGAAAAGTCAAAAATGATCCCAATTTTGGTCCCAATTGTTTTTTGACACGTGGAGGGCCCAGATTAAAGGACAAAGATGGATAAGATTGACGGTTACTATGCATCCATTTGTTTTGACCACCATGGGAGCTCCAGGAAGCTTGGAATCATGATTTTTGCATCAAAATTCATCAAATTTTTAGTGATTTTGTGTCGTCTTGGCCTTCCAGGATCATTGACATCACTTTCATGGCTTAATTCTTTAATTTGAGATTTTTTAAGTAACTTTTTTCCCCACTGAGAAAACACGTGAAATGACAAAATCAAAAGTTATAAAGGTAGTATGAAAAGGTAAAAGGGTGAAAATGATGAGTAAGATGTGTTTGCATGCCTCAATGATGAAAAACATGCCTCTAGGATGGATAATGATCCAAATATTTGTAATAATTTAATATTTTGGGCACACCTAGCAACCTGCGAGTGTTTTTTTGTTTGATATCATTTTCATTGAATCATGATAATTATTGTAACAAAATTAATCCCATGGCATATTCTTTTCTTGGGAAAGAAGGCTCCAATGTGGCATAAGGTATATAATGCATTTTGGAGAAATTGTAAAGGATTGCAAGTTAAAAATCAACAACAAATTTTGAGAGAAAGCTCATTTTTTTAAAAAACCCACCAAGGAACCAAAATAATTTCTTCTATGTTTGATCTTCATGTATGTGAGTTGGTTACAAGTTTGTATAGCCATCGCACTCTACGAGATTGTTCATGAAACTCTCCCTTGCTGATGAATCTAACAAGCTTTTGAGTTAATTTGTGTTTTCCTAGGCAATATGATGTCTGTTATCATTTTTAAATGCTTGCAAATAGTTTTCATTATTCTTGTTGCAATCTTGCATTAAAATTCTTTAGAAATCACATAGAATCTCCATTTCTTGTTGATAGTTTAGTGGCATTTGCAATCTCATGTTCAAAAGAGCCTTCATCTGATAAAGAGATAAACAAATTTAAAATCACTTTACCTTCCTTGACTGCAGAGATTGCTTGTAAGCCTTTGGGGGTACCTTAGGCATGGTTTGATCATGGATTTTTGTGTTTAATTGAGTTCTTTACTTCAATATTTTGTGGTGAATTCTCAAAGATTGTGTGAAGAGTGCAACCTGGGCTTCCATTTATGCCTCTTCTGGTTGAAAGAATATCCTAATTATTTGAAGCATTTTATCTGATAGTTGTTCAAGTATTGTAGAGGTTGTCAAAGATCTGATATATCCCAGTTTGTCTTGTCAACACCCCACCAAAATTTCATTCAAAATAACTAATCCTACCCCATACTACCCCTGCATTACATTGTGTGTCAACAGAAGAATACAATCCATTTACAAAAATGCACAAAGCAAATCAGGATCATACCATGTCTCTAGCAGCCTTAGCCTTGTCTTGAAAGCATTTCCATCATTTAGTAGTGACATCTCTATTGAGTTTGAATAATGGAATATTGATCATGTTTTCCCAAGGCCACCTCCATACAATATGCATAGTAAAAGGATATCCCCACCTCCTACATAAAACACAGGCTGCAATACAGGTTCTCTTACCTTGGTTGAAAGGCACAACCTAAAATAGTGAGGGTTAGATCAAAATCCTTTCAAAGTGTTATCCATCTCTCTACAAATCTAAGTTCTAGTTAGATCATATCCCCAGATACAAAATAACACACATCATGATCTATCTAACTTCAAGCTTCATGCCATATCCCTGATGCTACTCAGACTTAAAAGGAGAACAAATTTGGGTACCAACACCTTCTGGTGCCGTTCCGGGGACTTCTTAGAATTTCTTGGTGTTTTTGAAGTGTTTGAAGAGTTTGAGAATTTGTTTATTCAAGTATTTGAGCTGCTACATTGTTAAAATATCATTCTATGCTTCAGATCTACAAGTTTTAAACAAGGGTTTCAAGTTTTGTCTTCCCTTTTTCCATTTACTAGCAGTTCATACACTTTGGGTGCATTGTGATTGATTGATTTAAGAAGAAGAAGGTCTGATTTATAAGGCTTTGCAAAGTTTTCAGTGCTAGAAAACATTTGATAGATTATTTTAGTGCATTCTTACACAACTAAGGTGAAATTCCTTAGTGGTGACTCCATGCTGATTTGATCTTGAAAATACCAGTTGTCTTACCTTTTTATCATTTTCTTTTGTGTTACTAATCCCTACAAAACTGGAAGGAAGAATATCTCTCTTCATCAAGGATTTTTATAAGAAGTTGTTTGCAGATTCAAGAAGCTCAGAGCTAGAGGGAAGAAAATTGTGGAAGGTTGTTGGAGACTTGACTGCAAGAAAGGGGATCCCTATTATTGAGTTTGAAAGTGAGTAGCCTGTTATTGAGGACTATAATTCTTCTTCAAGTGGATCTAATTCAAACAATCCTATTTCTTATTTGAAATCCCCATTAGGTGAGGGACCTTCTTGTGCATTTGAAAGGCTTGTTCCTAAATCTGCTCTTGTATTTTCTAAATTTGTTAGAGATCATCAAGAAGGAGAGACCTCAAGAGAGATCTGTCTTGAAGTTTTCATTCCCATTCCCCAGAGACCTCTCACTCCTCATCATTTTGTTTCTCTTCCAAGATCACCCCCACCAAATAATATGGCTCAGCCTATACCTCCATTTTTGTTAACACCTTTGGCCCTATAAATTTTAGAGGAATGGATGGTTACCAAGAAATAGGTTACCAAAATTCTAGGTTAACAATGCTATTACTGGTGATCAACATATCAAACTTTTTGATAATATGATGGAAGATTTCGAGATAGAGTTTGAGGATGTGTATGTCAATTTGTTTATTCATACACTAGAACAGGATGCTAGGGATTGGTACAAGGATTTACCTGATAATTCTATTGATTCATGGACTGAAATGAAAAATGCATTTAGGTTGAAATATGGTGACAAGACTGATCCTAGATTTCTTTTATCTGAGTTTGAGAATATCAAGAAGAACCCTAATGAATCAGTCCATGACTTCAACACAAGGTTTAACAAAACTTTGAGAAGGCTGCATGTTGGTTTGAGGCCTTGTGATGAATCTTGTTTAATCAAATATGCAGATGCATTTGATAAGAAGGCAGCCTATTACCTAAGAGACAAGAACCCAACCAATCTAAGAAAAGCTTTCACCATGGCACTTCAAATTGAAAACAATATTAAGGTTGTTGAGAAACCTCTCAAGAGAGATGGTGTAAAATTGATAAACCCTGAAAAACCTCAAGCTAGAAAAGGCACTTTGATTTAGAAGAGGTTGTGAAAAATTTGGCGGGGGCTGTCAAAGAAATCTCATACAAGTTGGCAAGTGAGAAGGGGATTAGGCAGACTTCACAAGGTCAACCTAGGCAGCGAGCACAAGATAGATTTGGCAATCACCATAGGAATGAGCAGAGGTTTGATGAAAAAGGTAAAGGGTCTATTGGATCAGTAAATAGACAACCCCAAGCACATGAAAGTAGATTGGTTCGACCCTCTAAGCTGCTTAGGGTTGTTATTGATGAAATTGCTGATATGGATTGGTGTGATAGATTTTTCTTCCTCATCCTCCATGTGAAGTGGACCAACAAGTTGATGAAGCTAATAATGAGGATGGTGGGTTGTTCTTCAAGCCCACAAGGAGGAGCAACATCTATTTGAAGTAATAAGTGTTAGGACTGCTGCCACCTTTTGGGATTGCATCAAATGGGTACAAGTCTTTCTCCCCCTCAAGGGTGAGAAAGACTTGTACAAATCTTCTAGCAAGAAGGGTGTTGATTTAGAAGAGGTTGTGTAAACTTTGGCAGGGGGCTGTCAAAGAAATCTCATACAAGTTGGCAATAGCTAAGAAGGGAATTGGCAGACTTCACTGAGGTCAACCTAGGCGTGCAACACAAGTTTGATTTGGCAATCACCATAGGAATGATCATAGGTTTGATGAAAAAGGTAAAGGGCCATTTGGATCTGCAAATAGACATCCTCAAGCACATGAAGGAAGAGTGTTGCTTGATCCCTAAAATGCTAGGGTTGTTGTTGTTAAAGAAGTTGGTGATATTGATTGGTGTGATAGGTGTTTTCTACCCCATCCTCCATGTGAAGTGGACCAGCAAGAAGGTGAAGCTAATAATGATGATGATACTAATGATGATATTTGCATGGTGGGTTGTTCTTCAAGCTCACAAGGAGGAGAAACATCTACTAAAGTAATAAGTGCTAGGACAGCTGCAACCTTTTTGGATTGCATCAAACGGGTATAAGTATTTCTTCCCCCTCATGCTCTTGAAGTTGATGTAGTGCAAGATTTTGAAATTCCTAACAATGAATTTGAATAATTGGGAGCTTTGATGATTAAGAAGTATGATGGTGGTATCCCTTTAGAGGAATATAGGAAATTATTGTTGAATGTTGTTGTAGCTCAAGAGAGGGACTATAACACTAGAAGAAAAATTTTTAAGGGAGTTGGGCCTCAAGCCAAACCTAAACCACCCTTGCTCACAAGCATTCCAAAAGAATCTTCTAGGAAAGAAACACTTGCTAAAATATCTGTCGTCCCAAAGAGAAAAATTACAGTCCTCATCATGCCCAAGCTGCCAAGAATCCTTTGCCATCTAATGAATCTTCTTGTCTCCCTTCCAATGTTGTTTTTCCAAAGAGTGTCCCCAATGAAATAGCCCAAGTATTGAGACAAATTAAAGTGATTGTTCCAATCATTGAGTTGGTTAGAATTCTTGAGCATAAGAATAGAGCATTTGAGTACTTGGGATTGAAAGAAGAGAAGGTTACTCTAGGTAGAAATACAAATATTGTTAAAACTCCACCTCGAGATCATTTTTGACCTTGAAACACCCCCAACAGTAGAAGATCTTGGAGATACACCTGAGGTATATTTGGGGACATCCTTTTTTATTCCCAATTGAATGTTGATCCATTCTTTACAAATTTTCTCATAAAAGATAGGCTACTTCACGCTTTTATGTTTGATTCCGAGTGCATCATGTAGTGTCATGCCTCTAGAAGTCATGAATGAGTTGGATATCAAAGTGACATGCTGCCTATGGGAAGTGTACTACCATGGATTCAAGGGAAGTTCCGGTGGTTGGTTGTGTGAAGGGTTTGGTAGTGCAACTTGCAGCCTATCCTGGAAAGAATTTGAAACTTGATGTTGTAATTGTTAACTACCTTTCCAAATGGGGTATGATTTTGCCAAGAAAATGGGATGCAAGTGTTGGTGGTAGCGTTCAAATGGACATGTATTTAGCCACCATTCTAATTGAGGTCAGCCTTGTTAAACTTTATGGTGAGAATAAGATGTTGCACCTAATTCAAGATCCCAACAATGCTTCTTATGAAGTGTTATTTGTTGATGTAGATGCTAATAATTTCATTGGTTTTGTTGATGGAAAAGAAAATAAAATGGATCAGTCAAAGTTCCTTGATAAGGTATGTTCTCCTTGGACCTTGCTATTTGATGGAGCTTGCTCCAAATTTGAAATGGTGTTGGTGTAATTTGATTTCTCCTTTGCTTGGAAGAATTTGTTTTTCTTTCAAGCTTAATTTTGAATGTACTAACAACATTGCTGAGTATGAAGCCTTGTTGTTGGGTCGAGAATTGCATGGAAGTATGGTGTCAAGAACATCATTGCAAAGGGAGATTCAAAGCTAGTTTTAAAATAAATAAGAAAATTATATGCTACAAAAATCAGTGTATGAAACAAGTATAAGCATGCAGTTTGGGATTTAATTGAAATGTTTGATTCCTTCAATATTTTGCACCATGATGAGAAGTTTGAATGCTTCTACTAACAAGTTGGCAGATCTTTGGGTTATAGATTTGTAAATTGCGCCTTTTCACATTATTGTGAATACAACATTGAAGTGGTAACTAAGCCACTTGTCACGATAACATCAAACATTAGCAAGTGTTTGTTTATGATACTTAAGTGCTAAGGTTCTTGGAAAACCAAGGTGAGTTTCCAAATCATAATATTGATTGGGAACCAATAGTTTGTATGACTGAAGGAAGAGAGACTTTGTTTGGAAAAGATATCATCTAATTGAAAACAAGCACCATTCCTAGAGTTTTTGTTGCTCTTGAGTCAGATTTTAACAATGTTGGTTGAATCATAAATAGAAACATGTTTACCTCAAGGGATATGGAAGAGCATGAATTGGGAACAAAGGAAAAACCAAGGAAGGTTTGGTTGGGCAGAAATTTAAGTAAAGAAGAAAAACATTCCTATGCCCAACTCTTGAAAAAATATCAAGACTACCTTGCTTGGTCTTATTCGAGCTAAAAGCATATAGAGAAGACTTGTTTCATGTGAGACAGAGGCAAAGGCCAATTAATCCACTTCTCTCCATGAAAATGCAAGAGGAGTTAAAGAAGTTGAGAGATGGAGGTATTATTCAGCCCACTAGATATTCATCTTGGGTTGTAAACCTTGTGCCAGTTAGAAAGAAGAATGGAGATATCAAACTTTGTGTAGACTTCAGGAATCTAAACAAAGCATCCATGAAGGACAACTATCCCTTGCCAAATATGGAAAACATGTTGTAGCCACGACGAGGTTCTTAGTTTCTTTCTACATTGGATGGTTTCTCTAGATACAATCAAGTGGTAGTCAAAGAATCAGAAAGACTTAAGACAACATTCACTACTCCTTGGGGAACATATGTTTTTCTTTAGGATTCCCTTTGGTTTGATGAATGTTGGTGCCACTTTTCAAAGAGAAATGGATGTTGCTTTTGTTGGTTACATCAATGAGTTCATTGTATTTTACCAAGATGATGTGATTTGTGTTTTCAAGGCAGAGAGGTGATCATTTGTAGCACTTGGAAAGATGCTTTGATCGGATGTAGGGAGTATGGAATTTCTCTTAATCCAAAGAAGTGTCATTTTGGCATGAAAAAGGCCAAGCTTCTTAGTCACATTGTGTCAAAATATGGTGTTATGATAGACCCTGAGAGAGTGGAAGCAATCAACAAAGTGCCTATCCCAAGAACCAAGAAAGGCATCCAATCTTTCTTTGTTGATTAATTTTATTAGAAGGTTTGTTTCAACTTTGCTTTGAGTTGACTCTTCCAATCACAATCATACTAAAGAAGGACCAAGTTATCAAATGGGATGAGGTTGCCATTGAATATTTTGAAGGAATTAAGGATGCACTTAAACATGCACCTATTTTAGCTACCCCAAACTATAAGAGGCTTTTCTAAATCTTTTCCTTTGCCTCTGAGTATACCATTGCTTCTATTTTTCTGCAAAAGGATGAGAATGGGGCTGAGAGACCTATTGCCTTCTTTAGTAAGGCTTTACAAGTAGCTGAGCTGAAGTATACAATCATGGAGAAACAAGCATTTTCCTTGGTGAAAGCAACAAAGGTTTTCAGGCCTTATATATTAAGTTCAAAAGTTTTTGCTTATGTTCCCCACACCATGGTGAAAGACATTTTATCAAAAATGGAGATCTCAAGAAAAAGATGTAGTTGGGTGAACAAGCTATAGGAGTCTGATATGGACATCCAAACCACAAAGTTGGTAAGAGGTTTGGGTCTTGCTAAGCTCATGGCTAAGAGAAACTTACAGAATGTGGAAGTGAATCAGCTAGAGGAAGAAAGGGTAGATTTTCTTGTAAAGTTGGTAAGTTCCGAGTGGTACAAAGATGTGATCTTCTACCTCAGACACCTATACTTCCCTAGTCACTTAAATAAAAATCAGAAAAGAGCCCTCAAGTTGGCTTCTCAAAAGTATATCATCTCGACCTTGGGTTGGATTGGAATAACCCTAAAGGTGTCCTCTTGAAATGCATAACTAAAGATGAAGCTCCCAAGATAGTTTTGATTTCCATGGGGAGTTTGTGGAGGACACTTTTACGGAAGAGTAATAGCACATAAGATTTTGAGAGCTGGTTATTGGTTGCCTACTCTCTTCAAAGATGCAACCTAGCTGGTTAGAAAATGTGATAGTTGTCAACATTTCTCTGGAAGACTAAAAGCTTGGGCTCCCTTCCTTTGTAGCCTGTATCAATTGAAGCTCCTTTCAAGCAATGGGGGATGGACTTCATTGGTGAGATTTCAAATCCTTCTAGTGCAGGCCATAAGTGGATTCTTGTAGCCACTAATTATTTTACAAAGTGGGTTGAAGTAACCCCATATAAGAAGGCAACACACCAAGTGGTAATGGACTTCTTGTTGAATCACATCATATGCAGATTTGGAGTCCCAATAAAGATTATAGCTGATAATGCCATGTGTTTTAGAGCCAAACCTTTAATGGAAATATGCAATGAATATGGAATCAATCGACTTATTCTTCAAACTATAACCCCCAAGGAATGGATAAGTTTGAGTCCAAAGAATAATAACTTGTTGAATATCATTAGAAGAACCTTGGAGCAAAACAAGAAGAAATGGGGTGAACAATTAAAATTTGTAGTTTGGGATGATAGGATAACTCCTAAAAGAGCTCTTTGGTAAAATCCCATTTGAATTGGTGTATGGAACTCAGGCTTTGCTGCCCTTGCACCTACAATTATCTTCATTTAAGTTTTCCCTATAGTCGGAAGATCAAGAGCTTGGCCCATATGAATCAAGGATCAATCAGATCATTGAGCTTGATGAGGAGAGAAGAGGATCCCATTAGATTTAGGGAAAAATTGAAGAGATTGTTTGACAAGAAGGTCACTCCTAGAGCCTTTAATGTTGGAGATCTGGTCTTGTTATGGGATAGTAGGCATGAAGACAAGGGCAAGCATGGAAAATTTGATGCATTATGGATGGGCCCTTACTCCATTGATATCAGAATTGGTGAGCATACCTTTTTTCTCAAAGATTTAGATGGAGAATTGTTGGAATTGCCTGTTAATGGTAGGAATCTGAAGCATTTCTTAGATTAAACCCCAAATTTGAGGTATACACAACTTGTACAGTGTATAGTGTTTGGTTTTTTGCTCTATTTTTGGTGTTTTGTTGGTTTTGTGGTTTGCTTTGTGTGGCAGCCATTTTTGTCAGGTTCTCAGCTGGTTTTTGGTGATTTTGGCTCTTGACTCCTTTTCCCAATGGATATTTTGGCACTTGGTCTATTTTTGTCCTTGTGGCACTCACTGGGAGTGCCCATCCCCAGCAAAAGCCGATGTTGGTGCCATTTTTAAGCTTGCACCATGTTGCCCTAAAATTTTCAAATTAGTATCTACTCAAAAATGTTTTACCCTTTGAATTAATTGTCTAAATTTCTTCCCATCTAGTTGAATGCTTTAAAATGCTCACAAACTTTTTGTCTTGCCCTAATTTCAAGGAATATTCCAAGTTTGCCCTTTCTGTGCCCTAATTTTTTGAATTTCATGGGCTATGTCGTTTTCCCTTTGCGGATCATGGATAAATCGAAATTTGACCAATTAATACTTGTTTGTATTTGAAAAATCCAATTCTAGGGTTGAAAATGTTGTAAAATCATGCTTTAGTTGATTTACAATAAAAAAATTCAATCCTTGGTGAAAAAATTGAATTCTAGGGCATCCCTAGAATTTTTATGTTTTGATGGTTAGAGGCGGGTGTCATTTTCCGTCAAATTCACTATAGAAGGTATTGGCGGTGTGGTGGGTTTTCATTGGTGAGGGATGCAGGTGGCGAGAGGATTTTGTGGTTTTTTGGCTCAAGGTGTTAAAGTAAATTTTGGCCGAAAGCCCTTGACCAATCACGAGGTGGACACGTGTCCATGAAGGTTCGGAGGAAGTGCGAGGCCGAGCATGCCAGTGAAAATGGGAATTTTTCCCTTTTTGGTAAAGTGGATAAAGGCAAATTTTGGCGTGAAACCCCATGATGAATAGGAGATGGGCACATGGCATCACAACACAAGCAGAGTGGGTCGGCGGGTTGACAAAGGAAAAGGGGATTTTTTTCCCTTTTTTGTAAAAAACTTAAAGTAAATTTTTAGCCCGAAATCCCATGGCTAATAACAAGAGGACACGTGTCCAAAATTTGCAAGAGGCGGGTTGGCGGGTCCACGGAGGGAAATGGGGATTTTTTCCCCTTTTTGGAAAAAGGGCTTATAATCAAAATTTAAGCCGCAGGGCTGCAAGCAAATCATCGAGCGACACATGGCAGAGGACAAGGCGGGTCGGCGAGCCGGTGGAGGTAAGAAGAATTTTTTCCCTTTTTCCAAAAGGACTCAAAACCAAAATTTGATACACTGGCCCACTAGCGAATCACAAGGAGACACGTGGCGAGGGAAAAATCGGAGGTGCATGTCGGTGGGGAAAAAGTGAAAATTTTCCCAATTTCCAAAAAGGTCAAAATGCATAGAATTGAAGCGTGATTTCAATGGGACCCACCATATGCCATGTGTCAGCTCCAAATTTCAAGGGCGGGGGTGGAGAAAAAAGTCAAAATTTTTCATTTTTCCAATTTTTTTGGAAAAGTCAAAAATGATCCCAATTTTGGTCCCAATTATTTTTGACACGTGGAGGGCCCAGATTAAATGACAGAGATGGATAAGATCGATGGTTGATGTGCATCCATTTGTTTTGACCACCATGGGAGCTCCAGGAAGCTTGGAATCATGATTTTTGCATCAAAATTCATCAAATTTATAGTGATTTTGTGTTGTCTTGGGCTTTCAGGATCATTGACATCACTTTCATGGCTTAATTCTTTGATTTGAGATGTTTTGAAGTAATTTTTTTCCCCAACCTGAGCAAACACGTGAAATGACAAAATCAAAAGTTACAGAGGTAATATGAAAAGGTAAAAGGATGAAAATGATGAGTAAGAGGTGTTTGCATGCCTCAATGATGAAAAACATGCCTCAGGATGGATAATGATCTAGATATTTGTAATAATTTAATCTTTTGGGCACACCTAGCAACCTATGAGTGTTTTTCTGTTTGATGTCATTTTCATTGAATCATGAGAATTTTTGTAACAAACTTGATCCCATGGCATATTATTTGCTTGGGAAAGAAGGCTCCAATGTGGCATGAGGTATATAATGCATTTTGGAGAAATTGTAAAGGGTTGGAAGTTGAAAATCATGAGAAAATTCTAAGAGAAAGCTCATTTTTTCTAAGAAACCCACCAAGGAACAAGAATAATTTCTTCTGTGTTGGATCTTCATGTATGTGAGTTGGTTACAAGTGTATAGCCATCACATGACTCACGAGATTGTTCATGAAACTCTCCCTATTTGATGAATCTAACAAGCTTTTGAGTTAATCTATGTTTTCTAGGCAATATAATGTGTGTTATCATTTTTAAATGCTTTCAAAGAATTTTTATTGTTCTTGTTGGAATCTTGCATTAAAAGTCTTTAGAAATAACACAAAATCTCTGTTGATAGTTTAGTGGCATTTGCAATCTCATGTTGAGAAGAGCCTTCATCGATAAAGAGATAAAAAATTTAAAATCACTTTACCTTCCTTGATCGCAGAGATTGCTTATAAGCCTTTGGGGGTAACTTAGGCATGGTTTGATCATGGTTTTTTTGTTTAATTGAGTTATTTACTTAAATATTTTGTTGTGTACCAATAGGAACTCAAACTATAGTTGATCCTTTGACATTTTGATAGCAATGATTTTGTTTTAATCATGGGTTGGCCCCTTTTACACAATGACTCACCCCTCGGTATGTTTGTTTGTGGCTTGTATAAATTTGGTTGAATTTTCTTTGAAAACCGGTGATGATTCTCAAACTTTGATCTCTTTCCTTGATGCATTCGATGCCATCAATCTTTGACTGCAAGTTAGAGTTTACCCTTGTAATTAATTTGGTCGGTGGCATCCTGATCATGGTGGTTTGCTTCAAATTTTGAGGATCATTTTTGGCCTTTGATCTTTGTCCTTCTGATCTCGAGCCATTGATTATTTCCCCTTGGTTAGGGTTAGGTTAACTCGCCTCTCGAGTTTGCATGTTAAAGGAAAGCTTGACCCTAATGACCATTTCATTTGGATTTTCACTATGTGGGTGAAGCCACAGCAAAACTTTTTTAACACCATTGTTCTAATATTTTGTACTTGGATCTTTAAAAAAATGGTTCTCTGTCATTTTTTGCTTCTCTTGAGCTCTCTGTGTGGCTGTACATTTGATCATTCCTGAGATTTTGAGCGATTATGGGGGTGCCATTGTTTATTATTCTAGCTCTCGGTTCCACCTTTTGTGTTGGGCTTGAACTTAGTTTATGTATTGTTCACCATTGTTCTGAGCTTCATTTGGTTTCTGTGTTACTTCCTTGGATGGCCGCCACTGTTAGTGTTTTTGAGCTCGGTCTGTATCTTCACCTTCTGCAGAGTTGTGTGAGCTTCTGGGTAATTGAGATCTTCGATTTTGTTGGCTTTCTTTTGATGGCCGCCATTCTTTGAGTTCGAGCTCGTTTATTTGGAGATTTTTTGGGCTGTTCATTTTATTTTGAGCCTCCTGCAACTATTTTGGTTGTCATGCATGCTTGAAAGGGTAAGCCCTTTTCTCTTGAACATGAAAATGATTTCATTCTTAGCCATTGATGTGACACTGATACTTAGTTCTGTGCTTGCATTTTCTAGTTTTTTGTGGCTCAAATTTTTTTTTTTCGAGTTGAAAAACCCATTCCGAGTTTTCTCCTCTTTAGCCCTATACTTGATCATCCTTCAAGGTTTTTCTCAACTCCAATTTAATCGGTGAGTTCTTGCTTCATAATTTGATTCTTGATACCCATTGACATTTTTCAATAAAAGCCGGGATATATACCCTTTTCCTCATCTTTGTAACTTGAAAGTATGTTCAATAGGAATGATATTTTCTTAAATACTTGAATATTTCTTTAACTCGGATGCATGTGAATTTTTTATTCAAAGCTCTTGTTTGAGTTTGTGTTCTAAATATAAAAATAGGTATTCCCATTTTTCTCGAAACTCTCTAGATCCGAAAGTTTCTAAATGTGGGTAATTGAAAACATGCTTATATCTACTCTGGGATTTCGTTTATTAACTGCATCCATTTTATTTCCTGTGGTAACCCATTTTCCTATTTCTGACTGTCATGGATCTCCTCCTAGGATTTGAACTTGAAGATCTTGTCGCTTCTTGGATGTATTTCTTAACCACTGAGTGAATAAAGAGTATTCCACTAAAAAATTTTTATATGAGAGCTCAATTTTGTTGATTTTCTCAAATCTGAGTAGTTAAAGCTCTGTATCTTGCTCTATCTTTTGTGGTTCATATTACACATATTATCGTGCATTTGATGTTGATCTGTCATGAGGGTTTTGAGATCCTTTGAGAAGATCATTCTTCGAACTCTGTAACTTTGGATAATTGTAACTATCCACCATTTTCCTTTGTTTGATCTTGAATCTATTTATAGCTACTTTTAGCATTACTGAGCTCAAAAATTTGTTATTTCTGTAGCCATTTTGACTTAATGAAATTCTATGAATGAAATTTGGTGTTCGTGCTTGGAAAACGTGGATGCCATGATTGATCTTGAGCTTTTAGTTTCTGATTCATTTGCTCATATGGGTATGGTTTTCTCTATTTTGAGCTTTCGGTTACTCTACAGATGGGGTTTTCTGAACTCGTTGTGTATCACATGTAGTTTTTCCTGTAGCTCAAACTTTCTGGTTGATGGGTAACTGCTAATCTGGTTGTTCTTCCATTCGACCTAGACTTGATGATTTCACATAATATAACTCGTTGTTGCACTCTAAATTTCGTGGGTGTTCGAATTTATCTTTTGACATTCTTAGTAGTTGTATTTCAGTCCATTAAACTTGGTCATTTCGTTTCACGATCTATAATTAGTTATGTAGCTCAAGATTATATTATTCATCAATAGCTATGATTTCTTTCTTCCTTTTATGGCCCAACCCTGGTCTATCTCTCAGTAAAAATACTTCTATTTTGGATGATATAAACCCCGGATAGAATACTTGAACAACATCCAAAAACCCTATTCTGTGACATTCCTAGATCTCACAGTAGTTGGTGCAGTTGTACCTAACCGCGGTCGGTCACCCCTGACCGACGCTGGTCTCTATGTTTGCCCACATAGCCTTAAGTAGAGACCTATCCACCCCATTTTACCTCACCCTCACTCACCTGTGACCTACCCAACACCTTCATTAGACCTACAGAACTCAGAACCAACCCTTTGACCTGTGGATTCTATTCTAGCCTAGCCTATTAGATTAGATCTATTTCTTATTGTGTTTTAAGTGAGATACCTAAATCATTTTAAAATAACAATAGGATTTACTTTTTTCAACATTAATTTGTTTAAAACAGTGCACTAACAGCCATCTAGGAAGTGCCATACTTTGGATCTAGCTCATGTTAGGCAATTCATTGCCCATATTGTTTAATGCTTTATGGTGGTCTTGCTTTCATTACAGGTAGTTCCTCCTAGCCAAAAGGAAGCTCTCATGGTCAGTTGTGGATTCGGAAGTCATACGCGTGCAACAACCCATCAACCGACATTTGAACAGGTATTCCTCCTACGCCGTTACCCTATCTATTTTGTCAACCATTCAAAGGAACAATCTAAGAAAAAGGTGAAACATTTTGGCATGCCCGGTGGGACCCATCCGGGGTTCCTTGCATTTCATTCATTCCTAGGAAAAAATTGTGTGTTTGTTTCCCTTCTAAAAGTGTACACACTAATTTTCTTCCCTGGTAATCCACTCCTTTTATTTTCTCTAAAGGAAACTTTTCTTTTGGTGTATTTAAAAGGAATCATCTCTTCATGTTTTCTGCATTTTAGTGAAAGAGCATCCCTCTTCCTATTCATCTATTTTTTTGTCATTGAATATCATACTTTCAATTTGGGTTTAAAATAAGTGCATTTCATTCTGATTTTCAGCATTAGCTCACATTAATTGAGGGAAACCTATACACTAGATGTCATTACCAGCTGATGGTTGACAAACGAATCGTAGAAAAGAACTTCTATCTTTTTCTCTTCCTCTGAGTCTTACCAAACCGCACAAAAATTCAAATACATACATTCTTAAACAACATCTTACCTGGAAGAAGTTGTAGGTGATCACATGATCATGGCACAATGGGCACCCAGCTCACTGCTCTGTCGAGTCATACTTCAGAGCATAGCCCGCCCCCACCATAACAAACCTGAAACCTCACCCTTTAGATCTCTTTCTTTGTAGGAAGCCATCCTCACCAAAAACTCTACTTCACAATTCATGTGTCAGTCCCTAAATAGCATAAGTTGAACAAACGTAATAGAATAAGCACTTTAGGAATGTTATTTCTTAGTGTTCTGTCTTATTTTCATTTTGAGGTGAGAGCTTTCAATCATTATTTTTGTATTTCCTTGCACACTCCCCATCATAGCTAGTGTATTCGGCTCCACTTGAGTGTGCCTGGGCCATATCACCATCATTCCTAGAATTCAAGGTCTGATTCCACTTCAAATTCTAATTCACAACCACTTTTTCTTATCACTATTTCAGTTTCACAGTGGAGTCGCGTCATCGGTTACCTCACTACCATCGGTTACGCTCGGTCGCGTCGGTTCTAGGTCCTTTTGCTAACCTATTCAAAAGGATAGTTCTCACTTCACTTTTCTCCATTTCCCATAGTCTTTATTACTATCACCTTTTCCATTGATGTTTTACACATCCCCAAATTTGACATACTTGTCGATTTTGCCTTCTGCCTCACTGATTACTCACTGCCTATTTCCCACAAAGATGGCGGTAGCTATTACCCTTGGTGACGTTGGTTTTCCTAACCAACATTAGTTACCTTATTTCACATTCCACTCACCATATGTTACTTCATCCATTTTTTTATATCACCAAATTTATCTACTCCTGCTATTTTCTATATTATTTATAGAGAAGTAGCCCCACTGATCGATGCACTGGGTTCACATGTGCTGAACCGAAGAAAAGTGAATGCCCTCGTGTTCCATGTCAGTTTCCAATCACTCCCACCTATTCCTTCACCACCCTCTATTCTATCACCAGCCATGGACCCCATCCAGCCTACCAATATTGCTACGAAGATGAGGAGTTCGCACGACTCCTTGACCAAAACCCTGCTACCTTGCAGTTTTACCTCTCCCATTCGTCCACTCGAGATTCCTAAGTTCATTTGATATATGGAATGCCCGTATTTATCCCCCCAAAACTCACACCCACTTTTGCCTCAGCCCCATCTGGCTCCGTGCTACCCGCTTCCACTTTACCCCCAGTTGTTTCATAGTTAGGTCCTATACCCGCTATGACTATTGCGTCTGTTACCCCTGTAGCATCCATTACATCTACCATACCCTCGGCGACTACCCCAAATACAACTTCATCTGCCCCTCATGTCTCATACATACCCGTAGCTACGTTCCCACCTCTAGTGTCGGTGACCCCTACCCCATTTTAGAACGTAGTTCTTTCCATTCCACAATCACTAGCCCCTGTTGCCACTAGGGTTACCACTACCCTTCCTCCCCATATACATACTACCAACAACCCTGTTTCATCTATTGTTCATTTCGGGTACATACCCCCTATTTCATTGCCTTCTTCTTCACCACCTTACGTGGCAGCCCCCTACACTAGAATGTCACGCCCATTATACACCCAAAATCAACCTCCTCACGCTATAGGAGGCATCCAATCATCACAACCCACCAATGACTTAATTAGATTGATGATGGATAAGATGCAAACACTGGAGGCATCGGTTTCAGCTCCTGCAACACTCTCACTTACGATGAGATTTACAATGAGCCTATTCACCCATCCATTCCCATCTGTTCATACCCTGTGCATTGGGAAATGCCTAAATTCAACCACTTCAATAGTAAGGAAGACCCACAACAACATTTGTGCTCATTTAAACATGGATGTTATTTGATTGCTCATGATGATGCCTTACTTTTGAGAACTTTTCCCATGTCCCTCACTGGACCAACATTAGATTGGTATAGTGGGTTACCCAAACACTCCATATTTTCATTCAATCAGGTAGCCCAAGCTTTCTTGGATCATTTTTCTATCAACATCGCCAAGAAAGTTACCATGACCGATCTATATTCCACACGTCAATACGAGGATGAATCTATCACAGATTTTGTCACTCATTGCGCACTTTGATAATTCAGCTTACCTTTCAACTGCCAAAAACTAAAATCATCGAGCTCTTCACTCAATCTTGCACTAGACATATCTCCCGACCTTACAGGTCTAAACTTTTAGAACATTTGATGAGGCATTTACTATGGCACGAAAGTTAGAAATTCAAGCTATTGAAGAGAAGAAAATCCAATTACAAAATAAGAATTCAACATTCAAGTCGACTGAAACCTCTTCTTCTTCTAAACCACCAACCAATTATTCAAAGGCTAAAGGTACTACTAATGCAGTGGTACTCAAGGCCGGCCTAGCTCATCCATCTAATCAAGCCACACCCTCATCTAATCTATCACCCATACAGGCTTTTCGATTCAAACAAGAGCAGCGAAAATATACCCCAATTGGGGAACCTTACTCTTTCTATTTTAGAAAAGTTGATCAAAGCTGGCACCATCACCCTTCCACCCATAAAACCACACACTGGTTTTGACCCTACTCACCCCATGCCCACGTGGTATAAGGAACAAGATTTCTGTAACTATCACCATGTAAAGGGTCATAGTGATGCAACTACATCACTTTTAATAATATTGTCCAAGAAATTCTTGAGAAAGTTGAGTTGACTGTGGATAATCCCAACACCGCCAATAATCAAAATCTACAAATCTTTAAAAAACCATTTCCCAATCATGCCCCTTCATCCAATCAAACAGGTGAGACATCCACTCATGATACCCATACTCGTGAGGTTCACATGATCTTTAACAAGGTACATGTCGCATCTCAATTACCTCACATCCCTTCCATAGAGGAAATCCTAGCCTGAAACCCTCCTTCCACGTCTGACCTAACCATCACTGTTCCTTCACCAATAGAGGAACACCCTTCATCTCCTACAGAGGAGTCTTCTGCTGACATTGAGACCATCTCTCCCCTAGCTTCTCCACTCAGCGAACCTTTACCTACCGTAATTCCTCCACCCATAGAGGAGCACCCATTACCTCCTCCACCCACAAAGGAGCTCCCATCATCTCCTCCACCCATCATAGACCCAGTAGAGATACCTTTACCTCATGGCGAACATTCTCCATCCGCTACCTGACATCCAACAAACCTACTTTCAGCTCTCTTACCCACGGAAGCTGAAGCTGGCCAATTCCTGTCTCCAAGATTCATTTTATAGGAATTCCCATGAGGTCCTCACCAACTCCACCCACAAACGTGCCATTCTCATGTTTGGCTGATCACTTAGAGTATGTGGATAGAGCCTTGTTATGGGGGTGCCTCTTACTCCCTGTCTCAACACAAATGTAGAAATCCCTCGATGACACCTCCACCATCTACCCAAGCACACTTCCACCTGTCAAACCACATACAACCACTGTTGTTACAACCCCTTCCACGATACTCGTTAGCACTCACACCACATCCTTACCCATAACCCGACCTATGCCTAAACCTAAACCCATACCTACAACATTTACCTCCACTAAACCTATTACCACTTTAGGGGTCACCCCAACCACCAGCCTTACCCATCTGCCTATTAAATTGGATTTAGCTACATCCTCCAACGTTAAAACCACACCTACTCCGACACCCAAACTAAAAGAAAAAAAATCATAAACCTCATACCCCTACTGCATCAATCACACCCACACATGTCCCATCTGCCTTCAAACCTCAGCTGCCCAACAGGGTTAAGCACCCCTCACTCATCATAACCCAATAACCCAACCACCCATTCCGGCCTCACAAATTTCTAACCTACCCAGGCACACAACATGACTCATACCCACACCTATAGTCTCTTTACCACCAATACCTCTAATACCTTCAGCCATTGCTTCACTACCTACTACACTTCAGTCATTATCCCTCACACCCCAAGCACAACCCGTGACATCATCTACCTTCATAGCACCCCCATTATCCCCATGGGTAACTCGCCCTCTTCCTCCATCTACTTTCCCTCATAGACCTCGTATGCCCACATCACCTTTACCCAAGAAGGTGCATGCAAAAACAAAACCCCATTGCTGCACAACAAGGTAATCAAAACAAAACCACACCCTCTTACCCATCCATATACGATACCCCTACCCAAACAAACCTGATAGATACTTCAAACCACACCAAAACCTAAATCCATATCTCGACTCCTTCCTACAAATCCATAAATAATTCCCCGACAACCAACCACACCTACACCCAAACCCACGTTCACTTCCCATTGTGATCCACTAAGCAGGTCCTATGCCAAAATTTTAAACAACCTCCTTGAGACTTCTGTTATCACATTACCACCACTCCGACCTTACAACCCCCTCAAACCCAAGCCAAAAGGGTTTGATGATACCAAAATTTTTGCATACCATCGTGTGCCAGGACACGATGTGGAGAATTGTAAGGCCTTGAAAACTATCCTTATCCAATTGTGTCCACCTGAAACCAACTTTGATGATGATGACCTTCTTGATGAGGACCCTACTCCACCTACACCCCCTCTCACATTACCCACTCAACAACCACAACCTCCACCCTCACAGCCTCCAGAACCACACACAAAATTTGAAATTAACATGGTTCGCATCAAAGAGCTTACCACACCACCACCCAAATGTCACTTTGTGCCAAACTAACCTCACAGGGATTTTCTCCTCTCGTAGGTTTTTTCCCTTCATGTCGTTATACCACTTACCCTACACCCTCTCCATTTAAAATATTCCCTCAAATCAACATGGTACATGTCACTACATGTGCACGAAGGGTAAAGAAAAATTAGCTAACCCACCATCCAATCCTATACCCAACATACCATCTGCACCCATACCTAAGATAACTATCTACGGCCCCACATACCCCATTTCTAATGGTGTCACACATCACACCATGCTCAAACAATTACACCAATCTCCACTCAAAATGTCCCTATATGACCTCATCCAAACCTCAAAATCCCATCAAGCAAGCCCTCATGGAGATTCTTCAATCTATCGAGGTTTTACCCAATGACCCTACACCCGTAGCCTCCATTATCACACCCCATCATGTAGCATCCCTCACCAAATTACCACCTTCATCTTCACCTCACCTTGTTAACCAAGTGGCCTCCCTTAGCTTCTCAGAGGAGGAGATTGCACCATACCAAAATGAGGACCCGGACCCAGCCCTCTTCATCTCTGTTCACATTGATGACATATGGGTACGTCGTGTGATGATTGATGGTGGCGCTAGCATTAACATCATTTCATCCCATGCATTTGCTCAAATGTGCATACCTGAAAATTACATGCACAAACATCTGGTCATGTTGCGTTCATTCAATGACACTATAACCTCCACACTAGGCTTTGTCATCCTTCACATTTGTGTGGGCCCTCAAACTGTTCTAGAATTGTTTTATGTTTTGCAAGGGGAATTCCAATATAACTTGTTTCTCGGTAGACCTTGGATCCATGTCATGGGTTTCGTTCCTTCCAATTTACATCGTTGTGTAAAGTTTGAACATGAAGGACACACTTATATCATTCCAGTTGACCCATCACCTTTTAAAACATGCAACATGCTTTACCGACCCAATGATGTACTCATACCTATCATGCCATCTACCTCTACACCTACTACCGCTTCACCTACACCTCCACCTACCAGTACAGTCGCTACCTCAACCACACATACCTCATCTATTCCTACAACCCCATTAGCTCCCCAATCCATTAACACCACCTCCACATTGACCTCTGACACATCATCAATACCAGCTACCCACATACCAATCACTGATCCCTTGGATGGTGTTTTTCAATGCCTCACTGGGGGAGTACCGCTATATAGTGTCAACACATTCCTTACTCCGGATGAGTATGGAAGCCTTCACCAACACCCTTGTTATGATCACCATATCGGAGAAATCCTCCTTTATGGTCCTCCTCATCTTCATACTAGTCTCACCTATGGGGGACTTGATACTACTACCTACACACCTAAACCACCATCACAACCCCACCCATTTTCCGCATTGACTTCCAATCACTTACCAATCACCATTTCACCCACACCTTCCTACACCACTATGCGTGGAAGGGTTTTGGTTTTGGCTTCTATGAGCAAGGCCGCCATACCATTATTCCATGTACCACCTCGCAAACACAATGACTGTAGTGGTATCGGCTTCCCTGAACCTCTTACCAAACAAGCCCGCATCTAACTCATTGCAAACCCTAGCCCTTCTCCACCTTTATCACCACTCTCACCCATTGAGTTGATAGATCTTGAATCTATCCCTCCTAATTTTTTTTTTCATAAACACCATTTCCTTAGGGACTCTAACTTATCAACGTGAAGGGGAGGCCCCTTCCACTCTCCCATTCCTATATCCTGAGATAATCGATAACGACACACCAACCATTAATGTCGTTCAATGTCAGGATGAGGAATCCATACTCACCTACCTTGGTGTAGAAGACTCATATATTCATCGGTTTTTATCATGTTGAATGAATCGACTATTGAAATCAACATTTATACTCAGGATGACCCGTATATCCTAAAGATCGGACAATATTTAGATGCTGTTGACCATGAAGCCATCACTTCTTTTATTTGAGAGCATAAACACGCTTTCGCTTGGTCTTACGTAGACATGCCCGGTATTGAACCCACCATAGTGGTCCACAATATCATAACCGTTCCGATGCCAAACCTATCAAAAAAAAGCTAAGGAAGATGCACCCTCGCATTGCCCTTCTCGTCAAAGAAGAACTCAATATCTTCTTTCTATTTCTTTCATCTTACCCATTGATTATCCCCAATGGATTTCTAACATCATCCCTATCACTAAGGCGATAGGGGGACTTCATATTTGCATGGACTTCTGTGACCTCAACCTTGCCTACCCAAAAGATGACTTTCCCTTGCCTAGTATTGATCAATTGGTAGGACTTACTGTGGGTCACGAAATGCTCTTTCTCATGGATGGTTTTTTGGGTTATAACCAAATTTTGCTTGCCCTAAAATATCAGTAGAAGACCACATTCATTACCCCTTGGGGGACCTTCTGCTATAGAGTCATGCCTTTTGGCCTTAAAAATGCTAGTGCTACATATCAGCGTGCTATGACTTACATATTCCATGATATCATGCATCGCATATTGGAAGATTACGTGGATGATCTCTTGGCTAAATATAAATGTCGTTTGAGCACCTTGTTGTCCTCAAAACCATCTTTGATCACCTTATTAAATATTAATCCGCTTGTAGCCTAAAAGTGTGTCTTCACGGTTCTCTCAGGAAAGCTCTTGGGATTTATCGTTTCCTTATGTGGTATAGAAGTTGACCCAGCTAAAGTCAAGGCCATTCTGGAAATGCCTCCACCCACTAACCTTAAACAACTTCGTAGCCTACAAGGTAAATTGCAGTCCATTCACCGATTTATTTCACAATTATCGGATCGGTGTCAACCATTTCATCATCTGCTTAGGAAGGATGTCTCCTTTAAATGGGATGATGACTATCACAAAGATTTTGAGGCCTTAAAACAATACCTTCTCCAACCACCCATCCTTATCCCACCTAAAGATGACCAACCTTTTTACCTATACATATCAGCTACCGATCATTCCTTGGGAGCCATGCTTGCTCATCGTGATGAACAACATAGGGAGTAGGCGGTTTATTATATAAGTTGTACCCTTCTGGACTACGAAACCTGATACACTCACCTTGAAATTTTTTTCTTAGCCTTAGTTTTCATTGCCACCAAACTCCGCCATTACCTACTCAACCACAAAACCTATGTCGTGACCAACACCGACCCTTTACACATCATGTATGCTAAACCTTATCAAAATCAGCATAACATGCGATGGCTTATGCTTTTAGCTGATCTTGACCTCAAATTCATCCACCAAAAGTCCATTAAAGGCTAGGCTATCGCTGACCAACTGGCTGATGCACCTATTGTCTGGGACCAACCCTCTAATTTTGACTTCCCCGACGAATCCATTGCTAACCTCTCTTTGGATGACAACCCTTACCAAATGACCTTATTCTTTGATGGTTCCAAATGTCAGTGTGGGGGTGGTGTAGGCATTATCCTCATTCCTCTTGATCATGAACCCATGCCCTTATCATTTAAACTTGACTTCGAATGTGGCAACAATGTCGCCGAATATGAAGTGCTTGTATTGGGTCTCATGACTACCTATGCCTTAGACGTTAAGTCCATTAATATCTTCGGTGATTTTCAATTGGTAGTAAACCAATTCAATGGTGTTTATCAGTGTCATAATGAAATACTTCAAGAATACAAGCGTTACATCGACATCATGTTGACTACCTTTGACCGCTACAAAATTCAAACCATTCCGTGATCCACCAATAAATTCACGGATACCATGGCCTACCTCACTTCTCAAATACCCACTTCACCTGACGATTCAGACATCTTTGTTACCATAAAACGCATACCGATACCTTCTTATAAATCTTTTTGTATTAACCTCATCCACACTACCTTGCTTTGAAACACACGGATCTTTGGTATAAGCGACTTCACGAACTACCTTTCCCTTTCTATTTTTCCTCCTGATCTCACACGTAATGGATAGCGTGCCTTTCTCAAAAAGGCCTCTCATTATGTCATCATGGGTGGCCTTCTCTATAAATGCGGCTTTGACGGTATTCTCTTACGATGCCTCACTAGCTCTGAAATCCCTTACACCATTAAAGAAGTTCATGATGGCATATGTGGAGGCCACTTTAGTGGTCTTGTTGTTGCTAAGCATATTCTTTACCTTGGCTATTATTGGCCAACCCTTAACCATGATTGTTGCGACTATGTCAAATGCTGCATGAAATGTCAACAACATTCCAACCTTCATCATACACCCAGTCACACCTTATAGGTCACTCGTGACCTTTGGCCCTTCTCTCAATGGGGTTTGGATCTTGTCAGAGAAATCAATCCTCATTCTTCCCAATGCCATCAATGGATTATAACTGCTACCGAATACTACACCAAATGGGTAGAAGCCATACCACTTATCTCCACGAAAGCTGAGAAAATATGTGATTTTATTAAAGCACATCTTTTGTCACTTCGGTGTCCTCATCACCTCATCATTGACAATGGAAAACAATTCAAAAATAAAACACTGCAAAACTTCATGACGCCTTCAACATTCAACTTAGTTTCTCCTCACCTTATTACCCACAAACCAATGGCCAAGCCGAATCCACTAAAAATCCCTCAATAAAATTCTCGTGAAAGTGGTTGGCGATCTTTGGGAGGGATTGACATACACACATTCCTTTTGCTCTATGGGCATACAATACTAGTATTCACACCGCCACCGTGGCTACACCCTTTTCGTTGGTCTACGGTATAGAGGCTATTTTGCCTCTTGAAGTCCATATTTCCTCACTCCATATTTCTCTCCATGACATGCTTATTGATGATGACTTTCATCAGGACCGCTTGGCACAACTAGAGTTATTAGATGAACATCATCTTAATGCTCTCGATCACCTCCAAGTCTATCAAAAATGCATCAAGCGTGCCTATGAAAAATGTGTTCATGAACAAACCTTTCAAGTGGGTGACCTTGTTTTGAAAGAAAATCAACACGTAACCAAAGCGGAGAAAAGCAAACGGGAAAAATTTCTCCTAATTGGCTTGGACCCTACATCATAACTCATACCTATGGATCAGGTGCCTATCGTTTGTCCTCACTTGAGGGTAAACCTAAACCTGAGCCCCTCAATACATTACATCTTTGACCATTCTATTGTTGACTCGTTGTCCTACCTCACCCTGTGTCTCTTTATAGGCTCGCCCCTTGAGCGCTATCCACTTCATACACCTCCCTAATGATTAAACAAGAATCATGTGAGTACCCATCACTTGTTATCTACTCTTGAATACGTGCACCATGGCACTACACATAACATGATTCTCATGGATACTTTTCATCTATCTTTAGATGAGATCCCATGGTCATTCCACCTTGCCTTTTGAACAAGAGTCCTATCCTTCACCTTGGTCTTGTCCATGATTTCAAAGACCTCTAATGGGACCAAACTCCTTGAGTCAAACTTCTAATAAAAGATGACTCCCTCAAAAGGACATCTTCCTCTCGACCAAATTACTACTATAAATAGACTACTCCCTCGAAGGACAGCTATGCAAAGCTTTCAAAAAAAAAAAGAGAACGAGAGAAAATGAAGCTTCCCACATCGATCAACTTCACGAAGACCTCAAGGAGTACCATATTATTTATCCCATATAGACTTCCTACATCGATCAGTCTATCACAAGAAACAAAACTTTTAGTCATGGACTTGCCCATTGTGCCCTAGGACCTCTTTCCCAAAAGCCCTGTCACTCAAACATATCAAATTAACTACCTTTTCCCACTTACCATTTCTACCCTCATTTCCTTAGTTTCCTCAGGAGTAAGTGCACCAAGTTGGGGGACAATTAAGTGGACATAATATCCTGAATTTTACATTAAAAATAGCAAAACATAAAATTTAGTCTTCTATGGACTTAAACCATGCCAAAAAGTAAAACATATGTCATAAAAATGGTACCATTGCATAGGGGAGATTAGCTTTGTAGAAATCTTGATTTTAAAGTGAATAGAATAGGATAAATATAATTTGATAATTTTTACTAATAGTAGGTCTTTAAGAAACTTTTTCCCATGAATTTTTATGTCTACGTTTAAGACTACAAATTTTGTTTCACTTATCAGAATGTGATAAAACTTATACCATCCCAACTGTGGAAAAATTATATACATGTTCAAAAAAAAAATTATTTGATTTCAATATTTTTGATGAAGTTATGGCGGGAAAATGGAAAGTGCTCTGTTTTCTTTATGTTTTCATACCACTTTCACGAGAAAAAATCATAAAAAATAAAATATTGCTCAAAAAAGTACAAAATAAAATTCATCCCAAGATAGATAGTGGCATCTAACTTCTCACCAAAGGAGAAAAATATATATGAATTTTTGGTCATCCAAATTGTGGGCAAACAGACTATAATCTTATAGGCATTTTAAAAAAAAATACCAAGTCATTGAACTTTGAGTGTTTAATATAGATAATCTTGTCCATTTTTTTAAAAAAATAGTATTTTAGAAACTAGATTCGGATGCTACGATTCATATTAGTATAATTTTTTCTAATTTTGAGTGTATGTATTGCTAATAATCCCTACAAGTTGATATTATGTTGTTATTTGCAATAGGACATCCACGTATGACCTTCATTGTAGAACTCTTAATCGTGTGGTGTCTTTTGGGTCTTGTGTTTATCACCTCCTCTAAGGTATGATCTACTCGGTAGGTTCCTACCCAATCAGGTGGCTCTATGGCCCCCTCTTATCTTTTAAACTGTCTTTGTTTACGTTCTAATTACCTTATATAGGACTTTGTCCTCGTTACTTACCTTTAGGGTAGCACTCCCCTTTTGCCATAATTTCCTTCACCTACATCATTTTACCTATAATCTACCCACACTCATTAAACCTAAAACCCACTACATGCCTAAAAACCTACTAACTCATTTTCATCTTTCTTCCCTAGCTTATGGGAGAACTACACTAGTCTAAGGTCCCTTTTCACTGGGACTATGTAGGCAACACTTTTAGGGCATGGGGCCTTAGAAGGTTAGCTCGACCACTTTTACCCTAACCATTTTTCCCACCTTTACCTGATTTCTTGTTCCTATAAAAAAAAACCTCAACATCTAAACCATATACCACATAACTTTTACAACTTATATTATTTCACATTTCATACATAACCAACATTTTCCACATTTTACACTATCTCATGCATTTATATTACCATTTTTGATCAAAATATTGAAATGAATCAACCATGCACGACAACCTAACTCAACCATGCCTAACAACCTGACTCAACCATACCTCAACCGACCTAACTCATCCATGCCTAAACCGACTGACTCGATCCATGCCTAAACCAACTGACTCGATCCATGCCTAAACCGACCTGACTCAATCCATGCCTACACCGACCTGACTCGATCCATGCCTATGACCTGACTCTATCATGCCTAGCTCATCTATTTTCCATCCATATCATAAGTAAAGTAAAACTCATACACATCACAACAACATCACCTGAATATCATCTATCTCCTCATATATACATGTGTGTCTCCATACAATGTACACCTGTATCACATAAATGTGTATCTCAATAAACATGCCTATCTCATCATGGCTATCATCTCAAAAATTTGCACGCAAGCTTGTATCATGTACAACACTATAATCAATACAAAAATTTCTTCACTCGAAGGCCGGTATCATGAACAAAATATACATACAATAACTCTTCGGCTCACAAGCCGGTATACATCCAAAATCCAAAATACAAAAAAAGGTAACATATTGTCCCTCATCTACCACTAAATGCAGGACTAGCATCGATGCTGATCCTGTGCACTACTTGATGTCCTATGCTCTCTCCTTCGGGCGCACCAGACCACCTACACTCTCGGCATTATACATGTGCGACTATGTCTACTCACTAGAGACTGTCTGTAGTGGTCTCATCACACCATCTACTATTATTTGTAGCTTGGGATCTGCTCTCTGTGCACTGTACTAAGGCTCTCACCTCTCCACCTGTATCTGTAGCTCGGGCTCCTCCTCATGTACTGCATGCACGAGGCTCTCACCCTCTAAGCATATCTCGTGGCTCTAGCCTTTCGACTGTACTAGGCCCCTACCCCTAGTTGTCCTGCCTGACCCTACCTCTGTATGGCCCACCACTGGCTGTATGCTACTATCACCCCTACATCATCTGTGCTACGGTCCATGGGCTCCTCCTCCTCCCCTATCGACTCTACTAGATGGGGTGGAGACAAGGGTCTCTCCACCTCATCTCTCCTATACCATGGGAAGGGCAGGGGCACATCCTGCACTAAACCAAACTATCGCCTCACTCAGTCGACATGTATCATCTCGTGCTCCCTAGCACGACATCCCTCTATCCACCTCTGTAGCTGTAGTCCCTCCAGCTCTATATACATCCCTTTGTAAGAGGGATAGGTCACATAGGGTCTCCAGACTATATCCACACTAGATAGGCTCTCCAGTCTCTGTCTATAATATGCTACATCGTATGTAGCTCGGGCCCTCTGTACACTACCCTCCGGCACCAATCACCTACAACCAACTCGGATGACTCCTGACTCAAATGCATCTACCGGGGCATGCTTGTTGGTCACAAAAATGCAATGTGCTCATAAGCCCAGTAGTGTAGAAGGAAAGTGCAACATAGACTATATCTCTGCAATTTCCCATAGGCCCACAACTCTCTGTATAACTGCACCAATAAAGTCGGTGCGCAAGTAAAACTAGTATACTCAATCATCATGTGCTTTGAAGGAAACCCATCGGTGGTGTGGGAATCTCCCACCCTCTAAATCTGGCAATGCGTAGCATCTGATCACCTCCATCATCAACACTATCAACCACATCTCCTCAGGATGGGCAGCATATACCTCTCTGTAACTCAGGTGGCATTATGGTAACACAACTCACCTACTCTCTCTCCAAATACCTCATCTATACACCCCACCGTGACCTCGGATGTCACTAAGTACACCTGGTCTCCAGTAATCGGTAGTCTCAATATCCTATATATATCCTCCAGGGTGATGGTCATCTCCCCTGTCGGCAAGTGGAAGGTGTTAGTCACCGAATCCCATCTCTCGATGAGTGCAACCATCAGACTCTACTCTCTCACAACCCACCCATAACAGGCGGATCCTAATAAGTGACATCATCAATGTGGCTCCACTCCTCGAAAGTCACCTGTCCATGTAGCTCTAGCAATATAAGCGGCTCCCGATCCCTCATCCGCAACTCATCCCAAGCCTACATCCAACCAACACTATATATTAGTATGCATGTTCCATTACCTTGTGTTCACCCCAACCACCTATTCTTCCTGACACCCCTCTACCCTAATCCTTAACCAAACCAACCACAACCCATCCTCTCTCTCTTAAACCACACCTTTCCATATCTTACCCTACCCATTGACCATCTGTTTCCACTACCTAACCCATTTTTGCCTATTTTTGGCCCCATTTCCTTATTTTCACATTGACTCTGGTTACCCATAATCATCGCATGGAGAATTTCACCACTATCGGTCACTGTGTCTTGAATGATTCCACTTCTACATGGTGATGTCGGCCTACGAGGACCGCTTCCGGTCATTATGATAGCAAACAATGCCCAAACCCCGACTATATTTTTTTCATTTTGACCAAATCCACCCCACTACCCAACCAAACTTATTTACACCTTCCCTACTTCCCTTCCCACTCCTATTGACCTACATTCCAACCTCCCCCACCCCAATTATATCTAATTTATCTCCCAATCCTAAATTCAAATCTTCCCCCACATTTTTCTTACAACCCATATTTTACCCTACTTAATTAATGAAATCATTAAGCAATGGTGTACAACTTACGTCATCATCCTTCCCGACACCGTGCGTTATATGGGGCCATGCGGGTGGACCACTTGACCCTTCTCGGACTCTGTCATCCTCCCGTGCATAAACAATCCTCAACCACATGAATCGTGCCACCTGATCTCACGGCCCCACCTCCCAATCACCCATTCTCTCCTATGTGGCTAGCCTTAACCAAGCTCCTTTATTGCACTCTCTTGTCATTTTCCTCTTTCTCTCTGCTTCTCCTTTTCTAATTTTCCACATGCACAAATGAATTTTCAAACACGGGTTATCCACTTTTTATACCCTACCCGACCCGAATGACATTAGTTAACCATTAACCATTGCCGATCACTGCTGCCTAGACTACCGCCGTCGGTTACCCTACACCATCATCGGTTCATTACGTGATGTTGGTTACCTTGCATACTCTTTACCCCCATTTACCTCATTTTCCTTACCTCCCTTCTTTTCTGCCCCCCATACACCTATCTCTGGACCACTTTACCTTCACCTCGGCCCTCCGCCCTCTTGATCTCCTTGCATCCGTTGTTAACGCCTTATTATTTTACCCCTACCTCAACCTTCTCATTCCGTGACCTAGATATTTAGACATGGACCATCACTAGTGACCTTTGACCTCATGTGTTTGCTATACCTCACGGCCACATTACTGTGTTGTTGACCTAATGACCTTACCTAGCCTATTGCCATGACTATTTACCCTGACCCTACCTTTGGTGTACTAGAACATACCTAAACATTCTTGCACCTAACCTATGTTGTGTTTCCTGACCTTATCCTATACCTTGGATACCAGATTCACTTCACCCTTGTTTGGATAAACCTATCGACCTTAGACAATGTAGAGTTTTCCTACTCTTGACTGGTAGCGTGCTTTGCATGATTTATACGTGTACGTGTGTTTGATTTGTTGTTACCTTTAACCCTGACCCATTACCTAGATTGCCTGAGTAGACCTTTCACCCTCTTCCCCTACACCCGCTTACCTTTTCTTCACATTTACCTTTTATCAAACCACTCACCACTTCAATTGCCTACTTCATCGGTTCTGGTTTGAGGGGATCACATTCAACCCCACACGGGGCAACCACACCTTATTTTTGTTAGCATCACTTACCAATACAAGCTACATAAAAAAAAGGGGCAAAATTTGATGGTGATGATGGTGCTTACCAATACTATGAATTTGATCTTTTCTGGAGTAGGTGATGGTGTTTTACATGCTTGTTGCTTGAAGGCTTCAAATGGCACAACTATATCTTAATTATTTCTTTGTCAAAATGGATTAAATCTTGAAAACATTCCTGTAACCTATAGCTTGCAAGTTACTTTCTAGAAATTACAAGCATTTTTCATCTATTTTTGATACTGTTATCGTGCATAAGCCTTGATTTTAATGCTTTATTGAAAAATAGTAGCTCGTTTCTTTTACTTTTATGATTTATTTCCTTGATAGTAATATTTCTTCCTTTCTAAAAAAATTGAAATATTGATTTTTCATTCGAAGCCACTGGTAATTTTTTTCCATAATTCTTTCTTCCTTCCATCTACTGACTATAGTAGTTGTATTTTCTAATTGAATACTGAGAATATAACACTTTCCATTGAAGTTGATTTGGTAGTTTGAAATTGAAACATTATAATTGTTTATCTTGATCATGGCATGCTTTTTAGCTTTTAATGTAGACACTAAAATTAGGTCACACTCCCCTTCCGTACCTCGAACAATAAGTACCCTTCATCACTTTCACCTAGCCATGGCCCCCTTCACCACACTAGTATTAATTTAATTAATTTAATTAAATTAATGCTTTACCCTCACTATATTTATTATTTAAATAATATCTACACATATAGTTCACTTAGACACCTCATCAAGCTAACTCACCTTAAGACCTATTCTTAGAAAGTTACCATAACTAACTAAGACTTACCCAAACCCTAAAAATCAATGCCTACACTCCCTCTAACCACATTCCCACATGCTCACAGAAGCTCCCAATCTAATCCGTAGGATAACAACATGAGATCCAAGGAAATCAGGAGGATCTCCCCTAAGTTTGGCAAACCTAGAAAATCCCGCCTTGACCAACATCGGTTACCCCTAACCACCACCAGTTAAGTTGGAATGCCATCGGTTCCCCCTTTTTAACTCCTAAACTACCTTATTCTCAAGGTTGGAAAACATTGGGAGCAAGAAAGTTGATGAGCAAGAGCAAGATCTCAAAAAGATAGCACATCTTCAGAGAGCCAATTCCAGCAAGAACTCACATCCAAAGAAGGAGATTGAACATATTCTTCTGCACAACCATCCCAGCCACATTCGGATCTACCCAAGCAAAGAGGAGTGTGCATGCAGCCCATGTAGAATCTTTTCTCCAGTTGGTGATCACTTGTAGCCTCCAAAAATCATCATTAGCACCTCCATCCTTCACACACAAACTTCTGAAATGACATCCAAGTAAGTATAATATCATACTTCCCTGGTTAATTCATTTCATCATTGTTTTACCACCTATTGTCCATCTTGCTCCTTATTGACCATCTCCAACGTGTTGTACCTTCATAGACCCATCAAAACCTCATAAAAACCTACCCTTGTCACCTAATACCTCCTCCCAACCAACTAAATCCTTTGTGCAATCACAAAGGGGACCAAAAACCCGTTCTGTGACATTCCCAGATCTCACAAGATGGCGGCGTTGGTTATACCTAACCACGGTCGGTCACCCTTGACCAACGCAGTCTCTGTGTTTGCCCACACAGCCTTAAGTAGAGACCTATCCACCCCATTTTACCTCACCCTCACTCACTTGTGACCTACCCAACACCTTCATCAAACCTACAGAACTCAGAACCAACCCTTTGACCTGTGGATTCTATTCTAGCCTAGCCTGTTAGATTAGATATGTTTCTTATTGTGTTTTAAGTGAGATACCTAAATCATTTTAAAATAATAATAGGATTTACTTTTTTTTTCAGCATTAATTTGTTTAAAAGCGTTGGAGTGATGACCATCAGGAAGTGCCATACTTCCTGGATCTAGCTCATGCTAGGTAGTTCACTTCCCATATTGTTTAATGCTTTCTAGTGGTCTTGCTTTCATTACAGGTAGTTCCTCCTAGCCAAAAGGAATCTCTCACGGTCAGCTGTGGATTCAGAAGTCATATGCACACAACAACCCATCAACTGACATTTGAATAGGTATTCCTCCTACGCCCATTACCCTATCTATTTCGTCAACCATTCAAAGGA
This sequence comes from Taxus wallichiana var. yunnanensis, assembly GCA_018340775.1. NCBI lineage: Eukaryota > Viridiplantae > Streptophyta > Pinopsida > Cupressales > Taxaceae > Taxus > Taxus wallichiana. Next base: position 685,399,901 of record CM031238.1, on the reverse strand, counting down.
ACAATCTAAGAAAAAGGTGAAACATTTTTCGTACACTTAATTGATTTAAACAATTCTTTTAAAACATCTAGTAGTTGAAAGCAGCATGATGAAAAGTTGTAAATGTCCATTTTACATGGCGAAGCCATGTCAAAATTTTCCCAGAATCTTCTTTTTATTCTCTTTCAGTTGTAACCCTTTCTTTCCAGTTAACTTTAGCTTGTTGAAATCTGCTTCTTCCTTTATAGTTGCAAGTTGAAACATGTACTTCTATTTTCTAGTCCTCTTCAATACTATAACTTCTTCCATTTGCAGAAAATATTGAGTTTGAGTTACATTAATCCTTCTTTCCAACCTATACTTATGAATTGTCTATTTCTTCTGGGCTACATGACTTGTATCGCACACTTAAAAAATAGTTAGAAAATACTTAGGCTTTTGGCCTCTCTTGTATCCATGTTTTCTTCTTTTCTTTTCTCTTTCTTCTTTTGAGTGAGTAGAGCATGTATGTAGTCTGATATTCAAGTAAATTATATCTCCTGTTTTGAAGAGATTCATATGCACAAACTAGGATAGTAAGGAATATGAATTGATCTCTAAGCTCATAACTGACAGTTCATCTTTTCTTCTTTTCAGGTACAATGACTTCTACAATGAATACATAGAAGGAACAAAACCTAGAATGGAGATAATTCGAACAATGAAGAAAACCCCAAGGTAATGATGGGTTCACTCATACTCCTTACTTTATTTTTCATGCATGTGTACCTCTTATTTCAGTAGTTGTATTTTACTTTCCAGTTACATCCCACGGCTTGTGTGGGAACATTTGAAATTTCCTTATGAATAATACATTGAATTCTGTAAATAAGTTGTATATTTGTTTCTACATTTAAGCTTTCTATATGGATTTTATGATGAACTAAACAACTCATTCATATAATTGAATATCTTAATCATGAAGGAAAGAACATTAATGAGAACTTGTAACATTCAGTAATGAACTCTGATTTCTACAATCTGTACTTATGTTTGTTGTCCCAAAACTCAACATTTCACCTATTCTGTAATTTAGTGTCTTCATCAAGACAACACAACTATCCTTCGGGGCCCTTGTGTTCTTTTGTTGAAGATATCATGAAATTGTAGACTATGTGATCTGTTATGTTTTGTAATAACACACATAGCTATAGATTTCATTTAATCATTAACTAATTTAGCAGTAACCAATAATATCAAAACTCCCTTAGCTTAGGTATACTTCACCAATGCCTTTCATCATAACGATGAAGTTTCGAGTTGCCCATTTTTGCACAAGTGAAAAAATTGTCAACATTTCTGGTGATCTTGTGGGGAAAGCTTCTTGCTAGCTTATAGACTAGTGCATTTCTCTTTTCCATTGGGCATGGAGTCCAAACATGTAACCAAAAGTTTCCTTTTCTGAATGGTCCAACCCTTCCAAAATGGAACTAAAGCGGGAAGGATCAGTAAAATAGATCACGTGCATGAATGAACTTATTGAATTAAAAATAATGCAATGTGTAGAGAATGCACTTATTAAAGGGAAATACTACTCTAACAATCACTTGTAATATTTTTAATAATAGTGTTTGAAAAACATACCATTCACACTGGGAATGGAAGCTCCTCTCCATTGATTCAAAAGATGAAAAGCATTGTGTTCTTTGCAAGCTGAAATCATATAAGGGCCACTCTAGATTGTATCAAACTTTGTGTGTCTTCCTGGCTTTGCACGATTAGCATCCCACTTTAACACAATATCTCCTTCATTGAAGATTATGAATTTGGCTTTCTTGTCAAAGAATTTTTCATTGTTTCTAATTCTTTTTCATATTCAAATGGAATTTATCTCTTAACTCTTCTAATTCCATTAACTATGCATAATGAACCTGTAATGGTTCATTCTCAAGTAGCTCCATTTGATGTTAGCAAATCAATGCAGGTAACTCAACTGAAATAGGCATTCTTGCTTCTTTTCCATACACAAGTTTGTATGGTGAATTACCAACTAATTTTTTAGGAGTCACTCTATTAGCCCAAAGTGCTGAATTCAACATTAGATGTCAAGCCCTTTGATTATCTTTGAGTGTTCTCCTGATTATCCTTAAAAGGTTCTTGTTAGTACTTTCAGCTAAGCCATTACCTTGTGGATAATAATTAGATGAAGAACTTAAGTAAATTCCATGGTTGACAGCCCAATATGTTATCTTTGCACTAAAAATGCTGAAGCATTATCTGATATGATAGTTGTTAGAACACCAAATCTGCAGACTATTCCTTCATAAAAGGATAGTATCAAAGATTCATTAGCATCCTTCAAGGCTATTACTTCACTCCTTCATGTAAAATAATGCATGCAGATTAAGGTCCACTTATGTCCTTGTGATGAAAGTGGGTTTATCATGTCTAATAAAATCAAGACCCCACTACATAAAAGGCTGATCAACTGAGATAGGCTGTAAGGGCAGCGAAGCTAAACATTCTTTTCCAACAAAGAAAGCACATTTTTTACACTTTTTGATCCATTCAAAACAGTACTTGAATATGGTAGGCCAATAGTAACTAACTTTCATAATTTTTAAGCCCATGGTAGGTGCTAAAAAATGACATCCTACAGGTCCTTCATGGAATTATGATAATATTTTCTTAATTTTATCATAATCAACACACCGCAACAAGATTCTATTTATATCTCTTTTGAACAACACATTATCAATGAAGATATAAGGTACAACTTGTAATCTAAAATATTTTCCTTTATTCTTGCCCATACCTTTGGATAGGTGTCATGTTGTAAATAGTTAACTAAATCAATCATCCATCTTGATTCTGAATCTCATGAGTGGGATCATCTTGCTGATTTTTGGTTGAACCATGATTTTTGATTGCTTTGATACACAATTTTAGCATGATGTTTTGAGTCATCTAGTTACGTAGCTTTCTATTTTTCCATATTAGCAATTAGATGTTCACATAAGCCTTTCCCTTGAACCATCTTAGCAACCCAAATATCAACATCATATTCCGGGACCTTCGTTATCGAGTTTTCTCTTTCTCATAGATTTTTTTTTTAGCAAGAATGCTTTCACACTTGGATGAGAAACAAGAACATGGATTTTATTGTTTGAAATCATGTACTTGAAATTATTTAGTCCTCTGACTAATGAAAGTACTTGTTTTTCAAGGAATGTGTACCTTGTTTCATAATCATGTAAGCTCTGTCGAAAGAAAGCAATAGGCTACTCAATATTTTCATCATTGACTTGAGTTAATATAGTTGAGATTGTTTAGCTTACGGAAGTGCATACGTTGTAAAATCTTTGTCAAAATTTGGATTTGTAAGAGTAGGAGCTTGAGAAATAGCTGCTTTGATTGATTCAAATCCTTCTCTCCCTTCACTGGTCTAAGAGAAATTTTTCTCTTTCTTTAGCATAGTTGTTAGTAGTTTAAACAATGCTGCAAAATTTGGAACAAATATTCTAACAAAGTTGATTTTTCCAAGAAAACTCTGTAATGCCTTCTTATGATTAGGCAATGATAGTTGTGATATGGCTTTGATCTGAAAGGATTAATTGCTAATCCTTTCTTGGAAACAATATGACCAAGTAATTTACCTTGATGTATTGAAAAGATAGAATTAAAGTGGATTCAAAGATATCCCAAATTGTCTACATAACTAAAAGGTCTACCTTAGATGTATCAGGTGTTATCTTTGGATTTTTGAGAACATGGTAATGTTATCTAAATAAACCAAAATGCATTTATTTAACAATCTCTATGAAAAGCCATGTCCATTGCACGTTGAAACATTACTTTGGTATTTGAAAGACCAAAATGCATCCTTTTGTAAGAATAAGTGCCCCACTTGGTGGTAAAAGCTATTTTATATCTATCCTCTTCTGGACTAAAATTGATTATATCCATTATAACCATCAAGAGAGATAATCTATCTACACCAGAAACTATTCTTAAAATATGATCCATATTTGGGAGTGGGTAATGATCTTTTAATGAAGCTTTATTAAGATCTCTAAAATCTACACATAATCTGATTTCACCATTCTTCTTCCTAACATGAACAAGATTGGCTACCCAACTTGAATGCTTAACTGGAAAGATAATACCTGATTCAATCAACTTAGATAATTCTTTCCTCATTAGAGGCTCTATTTTGGGATTTATAGGCCTCTGTTTTTGTCTAACAGGTTTAGAATTTGGTTGCAATTTGATAGTATGTTGTGCTAAAATGGGATCAAATCCTTTCAGGTCTTGGTATTTCCAAGAGAAAACATCTTTAAATTCCTTGCAAAGATTAACAAATGACTATTTTTCTACTAAGGAACATACCTTTCCAAGAAACAAATTTTTCCCTTCATCAACTGAGATCTCTTCATAATTATCAACATGGGTTGACATCTTAGTCTTGACCTTTCTTAACTGATCGTCAGTGTTGAAGATGTATTCTAATGTAACTAGACCTTGAGGTAGTTTATTTGTCTTTAACTAAACAATCTGGTCACCATATAAGTGTTGTAATTTATCTTGATTAACTACAGAAAACTCAGCTTCTTATTGCAAAAACATGTAGATTTGATCATCACTTTCAAAAACTTGCCAATTTGAATCATTATCAGGTATTGAGGGCCTAACAATTAGCTTTATATGAGGCTGAATTTTGCTATTTTCAATTTATTCCAACACTTTGAAATGAGCACCAACAGCTACAAGTTTGTCTGCATGCTTATTTTTAGCTCTAAGAATGGACTGAATATTAATAGCATTGAAATCTTCCATTAAGTATGAAACTCTATGTCTGTAAGACTTCATTAATGGATTCTTACAAACATTCAAATTTCTTACTTGATTGATAACCAAATTAGAATCACAAAAATCTATAGCATGCTGATACCTCTCTTTCTGGCCCAAAGTAAGCCATGAATTAATGCTTCGTATTTAGCTACATTACAAGTGCATGAAAATTGGAGACTCAAAGCTGAGAAATACCTTTCATTCATTGGGGAAGTGAGCATCAAACCTGCTCCCTGTCCTTTCTTGTTCTTAGCTCCATCAAAATGAAGTTTCCAAATCCCTTCTGCTGAATCTTTTATTTTGGACAGCAAGGGAAGTGGTGTATTTTCTTCATGCATACAATACACACCAAACATGTGTTCTTCAACTTCCTTAAAAGGATCATGAGCATGTTCTTCCACGGTCTTTTCATCCATAAACATGTCAAAACCACCATCTAATGCTGAAACCCGAGATACCTCATCAAAGTTAGATTGATCCAAAGTTGAATAATTCACCATAACATTTGGAGAGTGAGGCTCAATGTGAAATCTTGGCTAATGGTTCGAATTGATGGTAACTTTGGTACTTTGTAATGAGTAGTGAAAAATAAGGACCAATTTGAAGAGAGATTACCTCCTATTTTTCTTTGTGAAGTCTCTAGATAAGCATAAAGTAAAGTATGGAGGTAAATCCACAATAGTAACATCTTGCAGAATAGAATCATTTGAGAAAGCATGTAACGTTACCTCTAAATTTCTGATTAGACCAACTATATTAGTTGCAGTTCCATCAAGCTGTAAGACACTCCTTTATGTAGGCTCATACTGCAGACTAATTTTTTCTACAATTGCTTTTGGCATAATTGTGCTACTTGTGGCATTTTCCACCATATAATTATGAACTAGATGTTCTCAATAATCAGTGATAAATAAAATGGTGGTGGCTTCTTGATATCATGAGAATTCAAAAATTGATGAACCATCCACTTAACTTCTTTAATGAGTTCTTGTTCAAATGTTCCAAGAACCATGTCTGCCTTCTAAACTTCCTTTTCTACTATTTTTGAAGAAATCTCACAATTAGTTAGTTTATGAAATAAATCTTGTTGTCTCAAATGAGTTATACATGTCTTCATTTCTAAGGTAGGGTCATTTGGTGTGCTTTTGCATAACATTGAATAATGTGGGACCTTACATAAAATGGAAAATTTCTTGATTAAAGGTTGGTTCCTTATTCCTCTATTTAGGTGCATACGTTAGGATTTGTAGAGGATCTATCTCTATACCTAATCTAAAACTTCAAGAGACAGGATAAAAGAGTATAAGGAATAAGAAATAACTATGTTTTTTTTTAGGTGATGCACAAAGGAATGATGAACACTTATATTACCAATAGACCTGACCCAAAAAAATGCATCAATAAACAAGAACAAATAGCATATCTTTAATGGGAGACCAAATGAAAGGAAAAGAGATAAGAAAGGATCTAAGATCAATCAGTAGACATGTTTTATTGCTGAAAGGTTGATGCATGAACCAACAATTCATTTAAAAATAAAACACAAAAGGTAAAAAAATGTATTATCAATTTTAATACTTCTGAACCCCACAAATCCCTTTCATTAATATCATAAGGAGAAGGGAGTTTTGCAAAATAAAGAATGTCTAACCATTTACAATGAATCATGCCCCTGTATTTATAGAAACATACACAAGAGAGAATAAGGAGAGGGAGAAAAGCGGGAAAAGTAGTCAAAGCTCAACCACCAATATTAATTTTTCTAATAAAATTTACCCCCAAATCCATCTTTCCTTGTGATCCTTGGTTTGGCCCTTAAAGAAGAGGAAATGATGAAACAGATCTGATCTTCCGGTTGTTGAAAGCTAGAAGATTTTGTATTGAAAGCCTAAATATTTTTTCTCCTTTTCTTATCGGACCTCCTCAAAATTAAATTTTAAAGGCCTCCAAAAATAGCGAGGCAAGATCTTTACAAATGGTACATTATTAGCCACAATATTTCGATCCACGAGTGAAAGATATGCCCCTTTGAATTTGTATCGAGTTCGTAAAAATTTTCTAAAAAAAAGAAAAATGGGTCCCTTTTTTATATGGGACACGTGTCTTCTTATCTATTCTATCCTCTTATGATTAGAGAAAAATCGGGTCTTATGGAGTAAATCCGTCCTTTTGCCCTTTGCGCAAAAAATGCAAAACTCAAAAAAACTCCCACAGAACCGAACTCCGCACATGCTCTAACATCTAACATGTGGATCCTTTTTGGTTGGATGGGAATGTGACTTCTATCTTTATCTTTTTTCCTTCTAAATAAAAGGCAAATTTTCAATTTTTCCCTGGCAAACTCCCGCTTTGGCTTTGACTCAAGCTCAAACCTTGATATTTTCCTTTGGGTGGAGGACGGGCCATTTACAATATTTTACCCCTTTTGAGATAAAAAAGAGAAAAGAACCAAGTTTTCCCCTAACGACCCACTTTCCTTATAGGGACACGTGGTAGTCTAGCGCTCGTTTGGAAACCTTTTCTCTATTCACCCCTTGAATTAGTGCCATTAAGACACTTGGTATAATGACCTCAAACTATAGTTGCTCATGCATTAACTACTCAACCAAATATGACCCTATTGAATAACAAGATGAGTCACCACACTCACTTGATAACCCAACCCAAAGTTTTCCCTTGGAGGAGCATCGAGTTGACACTTGTCGGCCTCCACTGATCTATGGAATTTTCAATAGTCCCTCTTACTTTTTAGACTTTTGGCTATGTGGCGAGCTCACGCTCATTTGGGTTTCCACCTTGAGATCAACTCTTGGAGATGCACCACACTGACACTTGGCATTCTCCACTGATACATCTATACTTAGCCAATTTTGAAGCCCACCTTTTGACTCTATTTTTACCATTTGCTACATGGAGGGATGGCACAAGTTCAGTGAGTCTCATGCAGGCATTTTTCTTTCCAAATTTGCACCTTTGAGTCAAGGCATTTTTTTTAGTTTGAAGACTTTTCAACACCCTGTAACTTCTTTGGGGCTCTGGACATGTGGAAGCCTGGTGCAAGTTTAGGTTCCCCTTTTTGGATTCACCTTTGGAGAAGCGCCATTAGGACACGTGGCTCCTTCCATTGCCTCCTCCATATTCGTTTTTGGGATTTTCCTAAATTTTGAGCTCGAGGACTTGAATCTTTGCCGTTTATTCCCCTTATTGTTTAAGGTCCTGCTATCTCATAGTTAAGTCTACCTATAACTTGGAGAATGGATTTAAGGAGTGGAAATGAACTAACTATTGAGTTATTTCTATTGTACAAGGTCCCTTAGTCTCTCTTGGACTCTTCCCCCTCATTTGTCGAGTTCCTCTGCAACCATTATAGTTTTGAGCAGTTTTCTTAGGTTCCTTCTATGTGGGGTCGTGGCTGATCCAATATTTTTCCCAAGGAAAATATGAATAAATGGGGTAGCAATTCATGAAAAGTAAATCTTGTTATAGCGCCCCCGAGAATACTTAGAGTGTCCACATTGATATGTTAACGTTTATGCTTTTTCATTACATCAACAATGTTAAAAGAAGCAATGATTTTAGTTCTCCCATTCAACTATCTTAGCATAGGCCTTATTCAAAACCGATTTTGCTTGATTTGCCTTTGATAAGCGAGGTATAAACAATCTTCTTGGGTTATTGTAGTTGTCTTTGTTGATCTTTATCAACTAGAACACTTGCTGTTTTTGAGTAACAATAGGGTTGTTTGCTGATTTTGGGACCATAGATGTTGTCTTATCGGTGACACTAGGCGAAAGGACCTATTTTGTTGTTTTTGACTTAGTGAGATTTTTCCTTGAGCCCTATTTAGTGATCTATTGATGAAATCCTCCTCATTAAAACTCTGATTGAATTCTATTCTTATGTGCTTTCGAACATGATTTTCTTACTACCCACTCTCCATTTGAGGCATGAACAATGCTTCGGATTGTAAGGTTTGCAATAAGATTTGGATTTAGAAAACATTTGGAAAATTTGCAACTAAATGAGGTTGATTGCAAGGTTTAACTCTTCTTAGCCATATTTTGCTTACTAAAGCATTAGGCGAACTAGGAGCCTTTGGATCAAAGCTTGCCTTTTTTGGTAATTTTACCTATAATTTTGATTCTAATGGTCCGTATCTTACTCTAGCTTTTGTGGTTCATATTACACTTGTTATGATTTTCGATGTTGAGTCATGATGGTCTACTTGAGTAATCTAAGTCATTCTGAAATTGAAATCGATAATTGTAACTCTCCACCATTTTCTTTCTTTTGAGCTCGAATATGTTTATAGCTACTTTTAGCATTACTGAGCTCAAAAATTTGTTATTTTTGTGGCCGTTTTGACTTCAATGGAATTCTATGACTGAAATCTGGTGTTCGTGCTTGGAAAACGTGGATGCCATGATTGATCTTGAGCTTTTAGTTTATGATTCATTTATGCTTAGATGGGTATGGTTTTCTATGTTTGAGCTTTCGGTTACTCTGTAGATGGGGTTTTCTGAACTCATTGTGTATCACATGTAGTTTTCCTATAGCTTGAACTTTCTGGTTAATGGGTAACTACTAATCTAGTTGTTCTTCCATTTGACCTAGACTTGATGATTTCACATAATATAACTTATTGTTGCACTCTAAATTTCATGGGTGTTCGAATTTATCTTTTGACATTCTGAGAAAGTTGTATTTCAGTCCATTAAACTTGGTCATTTCATTTCATGATCTATAATTAGTTATGTAGCTCGAGATTATATTATTTATCAATAAATATGATTTCTTTCTTCCTTTTATGGCCCAACCTAGTCTATCTTTGTAAAAATGCTTGGTTTGGCCAATCTAAACCCCATATGGTTACTTGTACAAATTTGTTTGAAACTCTACTAATTTAGATGTCATGGTTACTGATCTTGAGTTTTGTATAGACCTTTGGTGGCTATGATTCAAATCCATTGTAGATTGTAAATCCTTCCCTTGTAAATTTGTAACATGTATCTTCTTTTACTCGATACTGTAACTTGAATATGAATTCAATGGCAAATCACAAATTTCTAAAATATTTGAAATATTTTCTTTGACTTGGTATGTTGATTTGTATTCTTGAAGATGATGATCTGATGCACAATTTATCCTTTCTACTCTGAATTTGATCTTTTCCTGGAGTAGGTGATGGTGTTGTACATGCTTCTTACTTGAGGGCTTTAAATGAATAACTGTTTTAATTATTTCTTTGTCAAAATGGATTCTATCTTGAAAACATTCCTATAACTTGTAGCTTGTAAGTGGCTTTCCGGAAATTACAAGCAATTTTTCATCTATTTCTGATACTATTTTTAGGCATAAGCCTTGATTTAAATGCTTTGTTGAAAAATAGTAGCTTGTTTCTTTTACTTAGATGCTTTATTTCCTTGATAGTAATATTTATGGCATGCTAGAAAATTTGAAATGTTGATTTTTCATGGTGAAGCCTTGGAAAATTTTATCCAAAATTCTTTCTTCCTTCCATTTGCAGCTATAGTAGTTGTATTTTTTGATTCATAATACATAATATAACACTTTCTGTTGAAGCTGATTTGGTAGTTTGAAATTGAAACATCATAATTGTTTATCTTGATCATGGCATGCTTTTCTACCTTTCTGTATCACTTACTTGATTTAAATAATTCTTCTAAAGCATGTAGTAGATAAAGCAACATGATGAAAAGTTGTAAATTTCCATTTTATATGGCGAAGCCCTATCAAAATTTTCCTAGAATCTTCTTTTTATTCTGTTTCAGTTGTAACCCTTTCTTTCCAATTAACTTTAGCTTGTTGAAATCTCGATTCTTCCTTTTTAGTTGAAAGATGAAACATGTACTTCTATTTTTAGTCCCTCTTTAATATTGTGACTTCTTCCATTTGTAGAAAATATTGAGTTTGAGTTACATTAATCCTTCTTTCTAGCCTATACTTATGACTTGTCTATTTCTTCTTGGCTACAACCTATACCTGCACACTTAAGAAAATAGTTAGAAAATACTTAGGATTTTTGGCTCTCTTGTATCCATGTTTTCTTCTTTTATTTTTCTTTTCTTCTTTTTGAGTGAGTAGAGCATGTATGCATTTTGATCTTCAAGTAAATTATATCTCCTATTTTGAAGAGATTCATATGCATGAACTAGGACAGTAAGGAATATGAATTGATCTCTGAGCTCGTAACTGATAGTTCATCTTTTCTTCTTTTCAGGTATAGTGACTTCTACAACATGAAGACATAGAAGGAACAAAAGCTGGAATGGAGATACTATGAACAATGAAGAAAACCCCAAGGAAATGATGGGTTCACTCATACTCCTTGCTTTCTTTTTCATGCATGTGTACCTCTTATTTTAGTAGTTGTACTTTACTTTCTAGTTACATCCCACGGCTTGTGTGGGAACATTTGAAATTTCTTATGAATAATACATTGAATTCTATAAATGAGTTGTATATTTTTTCTGCATTTCAATTTTCTATATGGATTGTATGATGAACTAAAAAAACTAGTCATATAATTGAATGTCTTAATCATGAAGGAAAAACATTAATGAGAACCTATAACATTTAGTAATGAACTTTGATTTCTACAATTTGCACTTATGTTTATTGTCCCAAAACTCAACATTTCACCTATTATGTAATTTGGTGTCTTCATCAAGACAACACAGTTGTCCTTTGGGGACCTTGTGTTCTTTTGCTAAAGATATCATGAAATTGTAGACTATGTGATCTATTACATTTTGTAACAACACACATAGCTGTAGATTTCATTTAATCATTAACTAATTCAGTAGTAACCAATAATATCAAAACTCCCTTAGCTTAGGTATACTTCACCAATTCCTTTCATCGTAATGTGAAGTTTCGAGTTGCACATTTTTGCACAAGTGCAAAAATTGTCAACATGACCCACCTAGATTATTTATGTTTTATATTGTTCTCTATGGCCTACTCTAACATCTCTTCTAAGCCCCTCTAACTCTAACTCCTTTTATCACTTCCAACAACTTTTCATTACCCTCAAAATGGAAAACTCCTCCTCTTTTGAAATTTTTGTGCGCTAAAATTCTCCCACTTGTCACTCATCGTGTTGGATCCTCCATTTTCCCACTCGAGATCAAAATTTGCACTATTCTAAAACGCCCTCATCCAAATTATCTCCCTTCTTCCACTCTATCGTACCATTTAATCATGTGGTTGGATTCTCTAATCGGTCCTTCAATTTGGCTTGTCACTATCAACCATGTTACTGAAACAAATATAACACCTATCACTTTCATACTATCTCTCTGTGTATTTTCACCTTGGGATTTTTCCTTCATATTTCTTTTGCACCCTTCTTTCTATTTTGGGCTCTTTTAAAACTTTATGTGCTTATCTTTCCCATACATATCATCTTATGGTGTGTTCCTTTGGATTTCTAGCCATGTGCCAAAAATTCTACAACATTCACTCGCATTTCCTTGTCTTCCCCTCTCTTTCTTCTATACACACATCTTGCACCCTCTTTCCTATGTTTCTTCTAACTTTCATGTCATTCTTCCTTAGGAAAAATTATGGAGGATTTCCTTATTCTGGGATGCTCTGCATAAAACTTACGTGGTACTTGAAATTTTGATTTCCACCTTAATTTTACCATGGAATCAATAGGACCGCCCTTCATAATATATGATAAAATAGTCTTGGATTATTCACGCAACAATCCTTCTCTTGGCCTCTACACTAATTTTAGTGTCTTCTAGTCTCTTGTCACCTTCATGTGACTTTGTTGTGTTACATTCTCGCATTCTTGTGGGACTCTCGCTTACCATATCCGACCTCCTCCTCCTCGAATGGATCTTCCATTTTTATCCTTTACGAGTCTTCACTTTCTCTTATTTTACATAAGTATCTACTCGTTTTGAATTATATTCTTCCCATTAATGTTTTTCTACTAATCCTTTTCCTTTGCAAGTTCATGTTTGTTTCCAAATTACATCTGCATGTGTATATGCTCATTTTTTTCTACCCACCTCCACCTAAATCCTTTGGGTATTTATTCCTCCCTTGCACATTCCCCATTTGTGCACTTATTTCATTGTATTTTTATTATTATTTATTTCTTATGTCACCTTACTCCTACAAATTCTCCTCTATGGGTTTTCGGGCTTTACACACTACCTCTTCTTCTCATATTTACCAATCTTATTCTCTCATGATTTTCTACACACCTTTCCCCATATAACTTCTTGGATATCTTATCATGTTCCTATTATGACATTTCCTCATTGTGCACTGTAGGGTATGTTACTCAATGCACACCCTTTTTGTGCATTCTTTGACTCTAATTTCTATCACTTTCCCCTTGATTGTGAATCCTTCTCCTTGTGCGTATATGGTTAACACACACTACATATTATTTACCTCTCAATATTCTTTCCCATCATCTTTCTTAGCTTTCTAGGGCCTCTCTCCATAGCTCACATCGTTTCCTTCCATACTATGTTGTTTACATCTCTCCTTCACCTCCCTCTTTCCTTTTCTCAAGGTCTTCTTGAAGGCCTCTTACTTTATTTTTCTCTTGGTCTCTATTACACCACACTCCTCCTAGTGGCACTCTTGTTTTTGTGTTGCACTATCTAGCTCTACAACTTTGGGCCACTTCTACTTTCCCTCTTGTTGCTGAAATTCATTCTTGCCACTTTTATTTTTCCTTTCTTGTCTTGCACCTTCTCCTTTCATAAAAATCTAGAGCCTCTTCATAGTTATCTCTTCCTATTTTACTACCTACAGGGAAATACTTTCATTATTTCGTAATATCTCGATATTTCCATTGCTCCATTCTTTGTCCACGTGTCTGTTCTCCTATGCACCTTTATCTATGTGTACTCTTATAGTCGCCTCAGGACTATTATTCTTGAATTTACTTTGGGAAAAATCTTCCTTGACAACAATTATTTTGGAAATTTTCTTCTCTGCATGTGATCATACATGCTCTACTTATGGAGACCATTTTGGGCCTCTTCCTCCTCCTTTGCACTCTTTTTCATGCGTACTCTATCAATTCACTAGTGGGATACTAAATTGTGGTTCCCTCTAGGAAACTCCCTTTGGGATCAATCCTTCCTAACCTCTCTCGATCCCACTTTCTTATGTTATTGCCAACATAGAAACATTCATGTCTCCCCTGTAGTTTATTCAAAAAAATTCACTCCTTCCTTTGCTCTGTGATCCTCTTCTTTTGTGTTCCATTCCATAGCCTTTTATCAAGATTTCTCTTGATCTCCTTATTAGGTATGCTCTGTTTCACATGTAATTTCACAATCCATTAGGATTTCTCTACTTCCTTTGTAGTGTTGTCATAATCGCATTCGTTATTCGTGCCTCCACCCACACAGGACCATAAATTGTCTTAGAGTCTCTACTTTCACGTGTTCTCATACATGTTTTTTTCCTCTTCAATCATGTTCACACTAATTTCTGCATGTCTTATATATTCTTTTTACATATCTTATTTTTGTGCACGGTATGCCTTCAACTCTTCCTCTTTCTCCACCACATCATCTTGTGGCTCTATAAAATCCTCTATGTGCTCATGGTCCTGTAGTGACCATCTTCTCTTTACGGTAGACTCCTTCACTAGTGTGATTTTCCAATGTTTTACCATACGCCCTTGGGTGAGTCTTCTCTTCACTCCTTTCAAAAATTTTAAGACCTCTGAATGTGTCTTTTCTCATGCATTATTTTGCGATACTCTTGCATTTTAACCATTCTCTCACCATAGTACTCGCGTGTTGGATTCCTATTCGCTCTTGCGCTTATTTTACAAAAATATGGGTTGTGCCTTTGCGCATACCTCCTCTCTCCCTTGGCGCTCCACTAGTAATCTCTTCACACATTCCTCTCTATGCACTCGCCTCTTTACTAAGTTGCAAACCCCTTTACGGGATCTTTTTATCACAAGACCCCATCTTATTGTTAGTGTTAGTTGTTTCTTCCACCTTAATCCATGGTCAATCAGGGAATTTTAATCTAACTCATCCAATAGTAGTTTCTATTTTAAACTAGAGTGTTTATTTTGTAAACTACAAATTAATTTGTTTTCACTCATCTTTTAACTACACTCTCTTTGTTGTTGCAATTCTATTTAATAATTCATTCATATGCATTGTAAGAAGCTTAATTAATAGAAAATTGTTTCTAATCATCACTCTGTTCTCTATTATTTTAAATCTGCATGTTTTCCTTTCTTTCCCAGCTAGATCTAAGCTGAATTTTGTAGGTTTAGCTGAAATTTTACATGGTACTAGAGTAGGTTTGGAGCTGGGAAGAAGGATATATATATATATATATATATATATATATATATATTTGCAGTAATTGAAGATCAGAGCTATTGAAAAGAATGGAATTTTCAGCCTCTGCTATTCTCACACCATACAACTATTTTGATTGGAAGCCAAAGATTCTTCTTCAGCTCAGAAGTAGAGGCCTCTATCGGATAGTTATGAATATGGAGGTTGAGCCCAATCCTATAGTTGAAAAGACTAAATACTTCAACCACATGGATGAAGCATTTGGTCTGCTATGCTTATCCATCTCTCCAGAAATTTTTTTCATGTTGAGGCATGTACAACTCCAAACCAAGTTTGGAATGCATTGGAGGGTCTATTTGGAAAGCAAGATGAGATGCGGGGTCATATCCTTGAAAATGAGCTCAACTCATTGGATCCAAGGAGTTTTGATAACATTCAATATTTCTTCACAAAATTCAAGGCCTTATTGCTTCAGCTGAAAGGTTGTGGTATTGACAAATCCAAGGAAGAAGGAAAATTAATCCTTGTTATTCTATCAAAGTTGGGTCCAAAATATTCAATATTTGTCTCTACTTTCCACACAGTCAGGCTCACAACAGGAGCAACTTGGAAAATGCCCACACTGGATACCTTCATTGAGTCTCTAATACATGAGCAGGATAAGCTTATAAAAATGGGCACATTGAAGAATTCCAAATCTCATGCACTTGTTGTGCATGCAAGTGAGAAGAAAAATTCCAAATCCAACCGAAATTCAAAGGAAAAGTGAAGAAGGATTTAGATCCAAGAAAAGAAGGAAAGCCCAAACCTCTAGATGGATCTACAGGCTCAAAAGAAAAGAGGGACAAAAAGGGAAATTCAAAGTGCACCTATTGCAACCGTGGGTACCATCCAGAATCATCATGCATGAAGAAGACCATTGATCTCATGGCGCAATCACTTCAGCAACATAATCTTGGTAGCCTTATCCCAGAGAGTGCCAAGAAGAAGAAGGAAGAAAAAGCACCAGAAGCAAGGGAAAATGCTCATGCCTTGATTGCTATTCATTCTTCTTCTAATGTATGGATCATCGACACTGGAGCTTCACACCACATGGTAGCCAGAAAAGATACTCTTTCTTCTTTAAAACCATACATTGGTTCTCCTATTATCATGGGAGATGGTTCCTCTGTAGAGGCAACTGGAATAGGGAGGATGGAGGTTGAAATTGGAAGTTTTGAGAATGTGTTACATATTCCAAAGATTTCTATTAATCTTCTTTCTGTGTATCAGATGACACATACTGGAACTGGAAAGAGATTTGAATTCACACAGATTCAGTGAGCATCTATGACATGCAAGACAACTCCAAAATTGTTGTTGGTAAGGTGAATCATCAATCTCATCTATACACTTTCTCTAACTTTATTTCCAAATTAGATTCTACTTTACTACTAACACATGCAAATGATGAAAGTAGAATTTGGCATGAAAGATTTGGACATCTAAATTTTAGATACATGCAGCAACTTAGCAAACAAGAGATGGTGAAAGGCTTGCCTACCATAGAATTTTCTAATGGAGTTTGTGAAGGTTGTGCTCTTGGAAAGCATCCACAAGAAAAGTTTCCAAAGGGGAATGCATGGAGAGCCTCTTCTCCATTAGAGCTTGTTCATAGTGATCTTACAAGCCCATTTCTTGTACTTGTAGTGCCCACTTCCCTTTGACACCTTTTGATACTTTGGTCATGACAATGTTGACTATATTATGGACATTATTATAGTTTTGATTTAGTATGATGTTAGATATTTGATCATGGATTATTGTTGACTTTGATCCTTATATGATGCATGATGATTATTAGAGACACTTTATATATCGATGTTGATATATTGTTTGACATGGTTATATTATGGATGTTGTGTGGACTTGTGATATTTGGATATTGTGAGTAGACCTAGAAATGGAAAATTATTGGATGATGATATAGTTGTTGATAAAACTATAAATGATATTGTTAGATTGCTTTGATGTTGTTGTGATTCATATATCTTGATGATCTTGAAATTATATTTATATTATTTTGGACATTATGATATGGAAATGAGGCCGAAGGATGTATTTGTGTTTTGTAGGTTGGAGTATCACAAGAAACATCGAGGGATTAGAGACCAACCACTTTGGAATTATAGATGAATTCAACAAGGTCACCATGGCAAGCTTGTATTTATTTGTGTGTGTTTGTTTGTGTTAGGGATTCCGATGGGGGAATCACCTTCAAATGTGACCAAGGGATTTTATGTTTCTCTTTTATTTGGTCCCTTTTGTTTAATTTTTGCATGTGTTTTATGTGGTGCACTTACCCTTTCATTATTATTTAATGTGGTGTTAATATTATGAGTAATCATATTGTTTAGTTAATTAATTAAAAATATGTCATAAGAATTTAATTAATAGAGTTTTTGGCCATGTTTTAAAGTGTTGTAAGAATGTGTAAGTAATATGTAAGTGACCTTGTAAGTGATGTGTAAGTTAACTTTTGAGTGTGAAACAATCCAGCTTCTTGGAAATTCAAATTTTTCCTTGGAGGCTGATTTTGGAGGCTTGTGGGACAATTTAAACTTATCCCATGCCTCTTAAATTTACATACCAACCTTGCCTATGGTTGGAGGGTTGAATTTAGAACTTTTTTAATGCATTTTTACAAGTCAAGTTGAATGTTGTAATTGCACTTTTCTTACTTAATTTAATTTCAGTCCTTTTGGGGTATGGGCTTGTTTGAGTGTGTAAGTAAATCTATCATATTATTCACCCACTTATTTATTATGCTTTGGGGAATGAAGTTGACTTTGTGTTGGAGTTGAGGATGTGTGAAGTGGCATCCTACATGGATCCACCTCATCCTCTTCTCTTCCCTCTTCTATTAAATTTGAATTCCTTAGCTTGTTTTGGGTTGCTTCACTTTTATCTCTTCATTTTTGGGAGACTTCTTTTGGGTTTTTGGAGAACTCTTGCTTTTGGAGAAGTTGGGAAGATTGTTGAATACTTGTGTTGGGTTGATTTTTGGATTGCTTGCATTGGAAGGAGCTTGTTGTTTTGACCTTGGAACAAACTCCACTATGGAGAGGTAGGAGCTTGGCTCTTGAAATGCTTCTCTTTCTTTCTTTTATTGTATATGTAAATGGTTGAAGGTTATGGTTGTGAATGCTTTGAAATGTTTGTGGGTTGTTGGGTAGATGGCCTAGGAATGGTGTAGGAGAAGACTATGGGGTACTCTTGAGGGAGGCATAAGTGTTTTGGGGAGGTATAAGTGTGGAGGGAGTTGGGATTGGGTTCCACCTTGTAAAAAGAAATAGCTTGCATTTCTTTACTCGTTATGGGGTGCCATAAGAGGTTGGGGAGGCATAAGAAAATGTGAGGAATAAGGGGTACTTGGGGGAGGCATAAGGGCATGACAGGGTTTGAAATGATATATATATATATATATATATATATATATATATATATATATATATATATATATATATATATATATATATATATATATATATATATATTGGTGGGTTGTTCTTAGGTGGTGATACCCATTTCCCTTTGGAAGGCATAAGTAGCATCCCCATAGTTTCTTGCTCCTTTGGCTTGCATGATGAAGCATGAGTTTTGTTTTATGTCTTTCATGTGGTTGTAAAACTGATGTTTTGTTTTGGACTGTGTTTTATAATGATATGTGCATGTTGAAAGATTGTCTTGTGATGTGGAAGCCTGTTGTTTCCATGAGTTGAGTCACATTTCTTATTGCATTGTGGTTGGGGCTCGGGGCCAATGAAGAAGGATGGATTCTCCTTTCATTGGATGTCTTGGTTGGGTGGAGAGCATTGCCTTTCCCCTACCTTTGTTGTGATCAAAATTGGAGTATGATGGATTTACATGTTGTTGTTCTGGAGCAGAGGAAAAGAAGACAGTTTTGACAGTCCCTTGTGAGAATTCTTTTGTATAACCTTCTTCCCACTAGAATTGGATGAAAATGTAATATATTCAGTGATGGAAATATGTTTTGTATTGGTTATGAATGTTGTAATTCAAAATGTGAAAGTGATGCACTATGTTCTCTGTTTTTGAATGAAAGAAAAGAAAGATTATACCTTGTAAGTTGTATTTGATCATTGTAAATGAAGAAGTTGTAATTTTGAAATGCAAAGAAGAGATATACTTTGTTTGTTTTGAAAGAAAGAGACGTATTCTGCATATTGTATTTTGGAAATCAACAAAAAGAGAAGTTGTAAAAGAAATCATTCCAAATGAATATATGTTGTTCTTCCTTTACAAAAGATGTTACTATTGTTTAAAATCTATTGTGAAATGTATTTGAAACCTCTGTTTGAAAGGTAGAAATGTGTGTGAAGAAAATACATAACTCTGTCTTTTGGAATGTGTAAAATTGGAAGTCAGAATTGCATTTTGATTTAGAATAGTTTGATTTGAATCAACTATATGTATTAAATTTGAATTGGAATGAATTTTAATACTTGGAAGATGAAAATGGAAAATAGATTCTTTAAAATATGATCTTTGTCTTGTATTTTTTTCAAAATGGGAAATTACTTTCTCCAAAATGCATGCAGTTCGAACTCGCAACAAAGAAATAAAAAATAAAACATTAAATTTGACAAAATAAGATCTAAACATTAATACTGAAGAAATTTCTTAGAAAACTTAGTAAAATCGGCTTGAACCATTTTACTATCATTTTGCAGTCATTTTTCTATCAAATGTTAGAAATTTCGAATTGATCCCCAATCAAACAAATTAACCCTTGCAATCTATCCTAAATTCATCTAAGAACAATCCTCCATGTCTATTTGACATGTTAAGAGAGGAAGAAGATCAAATGGAATGAATTTCACGCATTAAAATTTACCAATTCGCACTTTAAAATCTTGCAGACCATTTTTTTAAAATTTACCCCTTAAAATTTATCAAAACAAAAAAATTATGATCACTGTGCAAAGAGGACATTGAGATCTTTCTAGAAATATAAGGAAGGGTGCAAAAGAATTTAAGGGATCTAAACGTCCTCTTTGCATAGGGATCATAATTTTGCACCCTTCCTTCTAAAGTTTTTCCTTCACTTGGAGTAAAAAAATAAAATTTTGGGAAAAATTTCATTGGCAGGGGCCCGTGACCCAAATTTTTCTTTAAACACTTAGAAAAAAATTTTAGGAAAATTTTCCAAGTTTTCCCTGCCTCCCCACGGCCCCGCAACCTTATCAAGTGATGCCACATGGCGTCACGAGGCATTGGTGGTAGACCGGGTCCCTTTTACCTTTTTGCATTTCAGAAAATTTTGGGAAAATTTTTCAAGTTTTCCTCACCATCCCACTGGCCTGCAGCCAATCCAGAGTTGCCACGTGGCATTACGTGCTGTCGGTAGAGGCACGGGTCCTTATTATCCTCTTAGCCCTTCGGGGCATTAAGAAAATTTTATCCCCGCCGCCCCACTTTCCCTACGTCGGCTTAGGTGATGTCGTGTGTCCCCTACGGGCTCGCGGAAGCATGGGTGCAAATTTTGGCTCCTCGCCCCATGTGGGAGAATTTTCAAAATGTCTCCCACCATCTCGTTTTTCCCAACGCTCCTTAGGGAGTGCCATGTGTCCCTGGTGGACTTGCAGTCCGTGCGAGTGCGGGCTTAAATGTGTTTTTTTAATCTTTTTGCAGGAAATTGTTCCAAAAGTCTCCCCATGGCCCGCCAACCTACCCTTTGGGAAAATTTTCACCCCTGGGCCCGCAAGCCTGCTCTTGGGAAAATTTTCACCCCAAGGCTTGTTGGCCCATAGCTTGAGAAATATGACGAGTTAGGAGGACTTATTTATATCAATGGAAAGGTGAGAAAATTTCCTATCCAATGGAAATGATTTAGGGAAATTTTGAATCCATTAAGTGTGAGAAATATCAAGTTAAATCTTTAAGTTTGTTAGGGAGTGGGTATGGTGAGGAATTACCCTACGAACCTAATTGAATCGTCAAACCCTAAATTTTGGACCTTATGAACTCTAATAATTGTTAATAAAAGAAAAGTATGTTCTAGTGGATTAGAAATGCTCTGGAACTTGTTAGTGATAGTTGTTTCCTTGTAACCTGGTTGTAGACTCTTTTAAACAAAAAAATTATTCCATAATTTTCCTAACTACTCCTAGGTTGTTTCTTAGGTCTCAAGTGGGTTGTTTTTAGTGGGCGTTATAGTACCTTCCATGAGCCAAGCTAAATATGTTCTAACATTCATTGATGATTGCACATGATATACATGGGTATATTTTCTCAAATTCAAGTATGAAGTGTTTGAGCATCTCAATATATTCAAAGCTCATGTAGAGAAGCAATCTGGGAAAATGATCAAGATCCTCCACACAGATAATGGGTGGATTATGTCAACAATGATTTCCAACATTTTTGTGATGAAGTAGGAATATAATTACAAAACACAGTTCCTTACACTCCACAATAGAATGGGGTAGCTGAGAGGAAGAACCGATCTTTGAAAGAGATGGCAAGTTGTATGTTGCATGCAAGGTCTCTTCCCTCCAAATTATGGGCTGAAGCAATCAATTGTGCTTCATACATACAAAATAGATCTCCTCACAAATATGTCATAGGGAAAACACCTTTAGAAGCATGGAGTGGCGGACAATGGAAGTCACACATTTCCACATTTTTGGATCACGTGCATGGGCCCGTATTCTTGCAGACAAGAGGAAGGCTTTGGAGCCTAAAATCAAAGAATGCATATTTGTTGGATATCTAGATGGTGTGAAGGGTTATAGATTGCTAGATCTTTCTATAGAAATGATCTTCATTGAGAGGAGTGTCTATTTTGATGAAATTCCCATGCAAGCATCTCGGGAGCAACATGCCACCACTTCTATGCTACCTACTCTTACTGATCTCAAGGATGATGCATATAATCACACTGATATGATTTTAGATTCATCTGAATCTAAATTAGATGAACATGTGCAGACCTAGATCTAGATCCAAATCCCAATTGGGCTTCCAGTGATGATTCAATATCTCCTGTAAGAAATCAAAGAACAAGGAGCTTGGCTGATATTTATGATGTGCCTCATGCATTTTGTGCTACCAATCCCATCATTATGCCAATGCATGCCTATGTGATTCAAGCATCTGATCCTCAAACTTATGCAGATGTTGTAGGGAATCCTCATTAGGAAGCAGTCATGAATGAGGAGTACAATTCTCTCATTATGAATCAAACTTGGGACTTGGTTCCACTTCCATCCAATCATAAGCTTGTAAGGTGTAAGTGGATCTACAAAACAAAGAAATCAACAGATGGTCTAGTGAGCAGATACAAAGCAAGGTTGGTAGCCAAAGGTTTTCAACAAGTTCATGGCATTGATTATGATGAGACTTTTTCTCTGGTGGAAAAAATGGACTCCATTCGATTGGCTCTTTCCATTGCAGCATCAAGAAGGTGGGAGATTCATCACATGGATGTGAAGAATGCATTTCTTCATGGTGATCTTGAGGAGGAGATCTACATGGAGCAACCTCAAGGGTATGTTCAAAATTCCTCATTGGTATGCAAACTGAAGAAGTCACTATATGGCCTCAAGTAGGCACCTAGAGCTTGGTATGCCAAAATGGATTCTTACCTTCTGTCTCAAAATTTCATGCGATGCAAATCTGATCCAAATGTTTATATGTTGAGAACATCGACTCTTTGTTTCTCATAGTACTCTATGTAGATGATATGCTAATAACAGGTGATTCAGCCACAACCATTGCTGTAACCAAAGCAACTTTGCATGATAGATTTTCCATGACGGACATGGGTCTCCTCAACTTTTTTCTCGAGTCTTGAAATCAACCAGAATGAATCAGGTGTCCAAGTTTCTCAATCCAAGTATGCGAGGGATATCTTGGCTCGATTTCACATGAGTGACTGTAAGCCAACACTCACACCTTTCCTATCAGGGGTAAAGCTTGAGGATGGCCAGGATACACCATTGGTTGATTGCACACTCTACCGTCAACTTGTGGGTAGTCTTCTTTATCTCACTCACTCTCGTCTAGATCTATCATATGCAGTGGGTGTTGTTTCCAGATACATATAGGAGCCTCATGAGCTACATTGGAAAGCTGTGAAGTGAATACTTTTCTATGTTCAAGGAACCATCAACTATGGGATTCATTATTCAAGCTGGATGTACTTTGGATCTCATTGGCTATACTGATTTTGATTGGGCTGGTGATAGCATTGAGCGCAAGTCCACTTCAGGATATGTTCTGAGTTTGGGATCGGGCCCTATTTGTTGGTCAAGCAAGAAGCAATCTGCCATTGCTTTATCATCAACAAAGGCTGAATATAGAGGTGTGGTCAACACTACCATTCAAGCCATTTGGCTGCAAAACTTCCTAATTGAGCTTGGCATCCTTTTTCATCATCCAACTATCATTTGGTGTGACAATCAAAGTACAATGAAGCTTTGCAGAGATCCCATATAGTGACAGCGGACCAAACACATCGAGATCCACATGCACTTCATCCGTGAATTGATACATGATGGAGTCATCAACTTGCAGTACTGTGCCACTTCAGAACAAATTTCTGACATCTTCACAAAGACATTCACTGAGCAAAAGTTTCACATTCTGCGAGATCTTCTTGGGGTGAAGGACACTGCAACACAGTAGCTTTCATGCACAATTCGTGCATTTTTTTAGGGGGGTTTTGTTCCCACAAGGTTTTCTCTCTTTCCTCTTTCGTCTCCTTAGTTAGACTTAAGGGGGGTGTTAGTGTTAGTTGTTTCTTCCTCCTTAATCCATGGTCAATCAGCAGACACTTTAATCTAACTCATGCAACAACAATTTCTATTTTAAACTGGAGTGTCTATTTTGTAAACTACAAATTAATTTGTTGTCACTCCTCTTTTAACTGCACTCTCTTTGTTGCTGCAGTTCTATTTAATAATTCATTCGTATGCATTGTAAGCAGCTTAATTAATAGAAAATTGTTTCTGATCATTGCTCTGTTCTTTTTTATTTTAAATCTGCATGTTTTCCTTTCTTTCCCAGCTAGATCTAAGCTAACTTTTGCAGGTTTAGCTGAAATTTTACACCCATTTGGTTGTCTTCTTACGTATCCTCTAATATTGTCCTTATATATTTTATCTCTTGAAATTCCTCTAGCATCTCATCCAACCCCTCATAACCAATGCATCTTACACATCCCCTCTCTTTGTTGCCATCTTTCCTTCTCATGCAAGATCATAAGCACTTATGACCTTTGCACTCTAGGTTTCATTTACATTCTCTACCCAATTTTCTCACGGTGGAGAACATAATTTGTTTTCGGCTAGTTGCCTCACGTTTTGTGTTCTTCCACCACCCACTTATAGGAAAGTATCTTTGTCCGATGCCACTTGATGGTGGTTTCTTTCCTCCCCATGTTCCTATAGAGTCCATAAAATGATCTCGCACTAGAGTTACATACTTCTATTAATGGAAATTTCCATATGACATCTACAAATATTTATTTGCATGGAGCTTGTCACAAACTTAGAGGACTTCTAAATACCTACCCAAATTGTTTATATTTTACATTTGACTCTATGGCCTACTCGACCTCTCTTCTCGGTGCCTCTAATTCTAACCCCTTTTAGCTACTTCCAATGACTATTGATTACCCTAAAAAGACAAATTCCATTTATAGCTCCATATATTTGCCTTTCCCCATTTCTCTCTCCTCTGTGTTGGCTCCTCTTTATTTATCCTAAATGAATAATGATGTCATTTCCTTTAAGAATCATTTGTTTGAGGATATTTCTTTATTGGAAATTTAATGAGCACGAGATAAAAATTTTTATTGGAAGTGGAAGATGTGAAACGAGACATGATTGTAGAATTCATTGATGTTATTCATGCTCAAAATAGTCAAGGTGATGAGGATTTAAGAACTCGTAATTGGTAGGTGCACAACCAAACTAAATTGCTCTTATTGGTTTTATACATACATATATAATTAAGCATTTTGAAATAAAGGAATAAAATACATGTTGATAATTAGGTGGAAAATTTACATTCACCATGTACCCCATTTTTTAAAACAAGCACTTGAGAATGAATTAGTAATTTGTTAGATACACAAAATAATGTTTTTAATTGTCTCCAAATATTTAATGGGGTCTTATAGACTAAGAAAATTGTAAGATATGTATAAAATTGGCTAGCATTCTATGAGAATATGCAAAATTGGGGACTCTAAATGTGAGTATGGTCATCCATTTACTGATGTATTATTAAAGCATATATTTTTCACATGTTTGTAATTCAAGTGCCTTGCTAGAAATGCATGTCAAATGATGAAACCTATAGGATACTTGTCAAAATTTTACAAATTGCTTCAAGATTGAATGAACTTATGCGCATGATATTATCTATTCATGTCATTATTTTTGAAATTTTAAGTTTGCAAAGACAAGGAAGACATTGTTTATTATAAAAAAACCTTTTTAATGTACCCTTCTAAAAAAATCTCATCTCATTTGCTCAAATATAATCCATATATAATAACGGTCTCATAATTCATAATTTTATCTTACGAATCTTAAAGTGATAAGAAAAATTACATATTGATTATATAAATTCATTGATTATATTGATGATGAATTATATTTTATATATTACATTTGATTTTGTTATTGATTTTTTTTTTTTCAGTTTTAGGTAATAGATGTGTGCCTATGGGCCTTCCCCAAACACCTACGAATTATTTTGCTAGTTTTAATTGTTTCTTGTAATAAAAGAACTCGTACACCTATCAATTTTGTATAATTAATAAATATTTCAAATTGTATTTAATTAATAGGTGTAGTATATGCAAAGATCTACATATCAAATTTTTTATTTCGAAGACTTATTCTTGAATTCAAAGTTCAATAAATTTCGACGTGAAATCACAATGCTAACTCTATATAATTCTATGACTATGCATTTTGTAACCATGATACTGAGGGTGTTTCTTTCCCTAGGAGACCTAGGCTACTACCTAGAGTGTTCAATAAGTACTAGGGGGAATCATAGGAGCTTTCTAGGTCGGCTATGTGAAGTCGGCTATTGCGATGTTCGGAAAAAATTCAATAAATATCCATATATAATTGCTATTGTTAGACTTGATCAAAGTATCTCTTTACGATTATGTGGTGTTGGGGTAGGTTTTCTATACATAAATTAAATCTGGTTCAAATTCAACATTGATTTGCGTTATTTTCTTTCTAGATTTGATTGCATAGACTCTGGCTCTTCACCCTATCTGCTCGATTTCATGTGTCTCTCCTACTCAACACTTCATCAAGTTCGAGCATCTCTTTATTATTTGCATGGCATTTTAGGGAAATTGTGAATCTAGATGGAATGCCCATATTTTCCGATGTAATAATATCGAATACTCATTGCACAATTGAATTATGTTGGGACATTAAAGTTCCACCCTACCGAGATTGCATTCCTCCTACTAGTTTGTTTGATGTAGTAAACAAGGCATCATTGATGTGGTAAACAGGGTGGAAATTTACTTGAATTCTAAAGTGTTTTGTATTTTTTTCGGATTACATTTTAATATTTTTTGATCTCAGTGGGGAATAATTACTATTTATATTTGAAATTTTGTTGATAAAATAATATTATCTGTTAAATATTGAATTGCTTAGAATGTGAAAATATGGCTTGAACATAGTAAATTTTAGTATTCCACATTATTAAGTACAAAATAATGACTTAAAACTAAGTAGCTTTTAGTAATCACAATTATTTTTTCTCACCAAATCATTATCTCGTTCCATTTGAGCAATTTATAATGTATAATTGATCATTGAAGCTGTCAATTTGTGTAATAAGATAATAAAGGATTAATACAAAATTTGATATTAAAAGCAATTGAAAAATCAACGGTGGAGACTTTATATCTAAGCAGAATGACTAAAAGGGAGGGGGGCGTATGCTTTGAGTGTTATTTTGTTATCTTTGTGAGTTGTTTGTCCATTTCTAAGAGTAGATAATAGTTATCTTATTGTTGAGAATGAATTAATATTTTCTAATTATTGATTTCTAATTATTAGTGACACCTTGCAACCAAAATTTGTTATGGTTGTTAAGTTGTTATGTATCTCAGCCGTCGATTGAGAATTGCTCTGACCCTTGGTTTTCCAATGAGAGTAGTATAAAAGGAGGTCATTGGGCATTTGGAGAACACAAGTTTGGAGAAGCATTTGTAGTGCTAGCAAATGAGTTTGTAAGTTTGCAGTGATAGCAAACAGTCTTGCAGTGTTAGCAAGGGCACAGTGATAGCGTTGGGGATAGTAGTGGGGAATATCAATGGGAGAAGTTGGGAGATTGTCGAGTTTTGCCAGTAAGAGGTAAGGAATCTTTGTATCTCTTAATTTGCTGAAGTTAATATAATTCCTCATCTGTAGAACTAGTTTTCCCTTAGGGGTTTTTCCAGGGACAATTTGTCCGAAAATATTGTGTTCATTGTGTTACACATTTCTTTCCGTATTTTTATTAGTGAAGTTGCAGTTGTGTTATTTTTCGATATTAGTTGTGAATTAGTTTTCATCAGTTAAATAATATTTTAAGATAGGAGATTAATAATCAGTGACTGCAATAGAATTTTCACATGGTATCAGAGCTGTGTTAAGGGTAGAAAAGGTTTTCCCTAAGAAAGAAATCGAGGGTTTCTATAACCTAGTTTGATATCTTTAAATTATTTTTACTTTTATCCTTTAAGATGGCTTTAGCTGGTTTGAGAGATCAAGACAGATTAGATGGTGCCTCGAATTTTGGTGTTTGGAAGGCCAAACTTTCTTTATTGTTGGAAGAGAATGGTATAAAGGATTATGTTACCACTGTTGTAACTGTACCTATAGATGCAACACAACTTGCAGCATACAAGAAAGAGGATGCCAAGGTGAGGAGGATTATCCTTGATGGTGTCAAGGATCATATTGTTCCACACATCTCCGAGTTAGATACGGTGAAGAAGATGTGGGATGCCATTCTGAATCTGTACCAGAATGCTACCACTAACCGAAGCTGATTCTCAGAGAAAAGTTGAAGAATACCCAGATGAACAAGGGAGAAGATGTTACAAGTTACCTCACCAGGCTTAGACTCGTCAAGGATGAGTTAGTAGTTATTGGAGATAAGCCAGATGATGATGAGCTAGTAAGAATAGCCCTAAATGGGTTTACTAAACAGTGGGATGTCTTTGTTCAAGTTGTTAGTGGACGAGACACCTTACCGAGTTGGGATCGACTATGGACTGATTTCACTCAGGAGGAGTTTAGACTAAGTCTTGTCAATGGGGCCAACAAGAGTCAGAAAAGTGAGGGAGAACAAGAAAACGTTTCCCTAGCGGGAAAAGGGAAAGCAAAGAAGGGATTTAGCAAAGGATCAAATTCTCAAAGTGAGAAGAAGAAGGACATGTCTAAGGTCAAGTGCTATGGCTGTCATGAGTTTGGCCACTATGTTAGTAATTGCCCGCAAAGGAAGAAGAATGATAAGAAGGGAAAGAACTAGGTGGCGGCTTCAGCAAGTGTAGAGGAGCTCTCTAGGAGATTGGAGGATGAGTTTGCACTCATAGCTTGTATGGTCAGCTCAACCTCACAGTGTGTTTGGTATATAGATAGTGGGGTGTCATTTCATATGACAGGAGTTAGAGAGTACTTCTCCAGTTACAAGGAGGAGGACACCAATATCCATATTTCTATGGGGAACTTGTCCAAGCTCAACCCAGTTGGGAAAGGGACTATTCAGTTTCAGAGGGAGAATGGAAAGATAGTTCCACTTCATGATGTCTTGCATGTGCCAGGCTTAGGTATGAATCTGATTTCTGTATCTGTTCTTCAGGATAAAGGGTATAATGTACTTTTTAGAGGGACACATGTGTTGATTAAGCACAAGGATTGGAAATCACCCATAACTATTGGAGTTAGGAGTGGTCACCTTTATAGGTTATAGTTTGATACTCCTAAGGCACTTATGAGCAAGCAAGTAATCCTAGAGATCTTGGAGAGCTATGGCATAGGAGGATGGGCCATATTCATCATGGAGCACTTAAATTTCTTTATGAGACAAAGTGACAGGTGTTCTAGAGGTGAGCATAGAGCATGATGATGTATGTAAGGGATGTGTGTTGGGGAAGTTTGTGAAAGCATCTTTTCCAAGGAGTGACACTAGATCTGAGGGTGTTCTTGATCTAGTACACTCAGATATATGTGGGCCAATGTCGACGAAGTCTCTCGAGGTTACAAGTACTATGTTATTTTCATTGATGATTTCTCGAGGAAGACCTGGATATACTTCTTGAAGACCAAGGATGAGGTTTTCAGTCACTTCCAAGAGTTCAAGGCTCTTGTGGAGAAATTGACAAGAAGGAAGATAAAGGTTCTTTGGTCAGATAATGGAGGTGAGTACAAAGGAAATGACTTCAGGATTTCTGTACCAAAGAAGGAATCAAAAGAGAGTGGACTGTTCCTTACAATCCACAGCAAAATGGAGTTGCTGAGAGGAAGAATCATTATATATCGGGGAAGTAAAGGGCTATGCTACATGATTAGGACATGCCCCGCTACCTATAGGTAGAGGCATGTAGTACAACAATTTACATTCAGAACTGGGTTCCACACAAGGTACTAGGGAAGATGACACCAGAGGAAGCTTTCATAGGGAAGAAGCCAGATGTAAGTCACTTCAGGATATTTGGGAGTTTGGCATATTGTCATATTCTAGAAGATACACATACCAAGTTAGATCAGACTGCAGAGAAGGGGTACCTTGTTGGGTACAGTGAAACTTCAAAGGCATATAGGATTTTTATTCCAGGGACTAGAAGAATTATTGTCAGACGTGATGTCAAGTTCATGGAGGACAAAGCATTTAGAAGGTCCAGATATTTTCCAGCAGATGATCAAAGTGAGCAGCCAACAAAAGGTCCAAGTCCAAGTCAAGGGCAGCAAAGCTCAAGTATAGTTACTAGTACAAGCATAGACTCAGGTAGTGAAGATTCACAGAGTATGGAGCAACTGGTGCAGCAGGATATGCATCTAGAAGATATAGAGGTTGATATTTCATCCTCTACCATTGGCAGCAGGAACCATGAGGTTCAAGACACACAAAGGGATACTCAGGAGTTTGTGGGAGCTCCTAGGAAGAGTATGAGATAGAGGAGAGAACCAACCAAGTTCAATGACTATGTGGCATTAGTCAGCCAATTGGTAGATAGTGAACCTTCCAGCTATCAAGAGTTTGCACAACATTAGGTATGCGAGATGCTATGGTTGAGGAATATACTTCAATAATGCATAATGATGTGTGGGAGGTAGTGCCTAGACCAACAGATAGGGTAGTAGTTGGATCACGCTGGATATTCAAGATAAAGCACGGTGCAGATGGTAGCATCGAGAAATACAAGGCAAGGTTTGTGGCAAAGGGGTTCTCTCAGAAGGAGGGAATAGACTATGAGGAGACATTTGCTCCAGTGGCTAGGTATACTTCTATATGAGTTGTAATCTCATTTGCAACATAGATGGGATGGCAAATCCATCAAATGGATGTCAAGACAACATTCCTTAATGGTGAATTAAAGGAGGAGGTATACATAGAACAACCAGAAGGCTTTGTAGCACACAACAAAGAGACCCACATGTGTAGATTGAAGAAATCCTTGTACGGACTCAAACAGGCTCCTAGAGCATGGTATGAGTGCATTGATACATACTTGCAGAAATGGGCTTTGTGAAGAGTGAGGCAGATGGTAACCTCTACTACTTGGTGGTTGGGGGTGAGGCTCTCATTCTTGTTCTATATGTAGATGACTTGTTTCTTACAGGTACACTAGGGCTCATAGAGGATTGCAAGAGGGACCTTGTAGAAGAGTTCAAGATGAAGGATTTGGGACTCATGCACTATTTTCTAGGCATGGAGGTGTGGCAGACAAATGGAGATATTTTCCTTGGTCAAGGGAAATATTGCATTGAAATCTTGAAGAGATTCGAGATGGAGGATTGCAAAGCCATGTCTACACCTATGATCACTAATTGGAGGAAGATAGATACATCTAAGGACAAAGATGTAGATCCCACCTTATACAGGTAGTTAATTGGTTCGCTCATGTATTTGGTCAACACTAGGCCAGATATAGCATTTGTAGTAAACTCTCTTAGTCAGTTCATGGTTGAGCCAAAGAGAGTGCATTGGACAATGGCTAAGCATGTGTTGCGTTATTTGCATGGTTCAGTTGAGTATGGGATCAGATATGTTCGAGGTGAAGGAATCAAGTTGATAGGCTATACTGACGCAGATTGGGTAGGCAGTACAATAGACAAAAGGAGCACTTCAGGGTGTTGTTTCAGTTTAGGATCAGGAGTTGTTTCTTGGTTCAGCAAGAAGTAGAAGTTTGTGGCTTTGAGTTCATCAGAAGTAGAATACATTGTAGCTAGCATGGCGACATGTGAAGCTATATGGCTTCGGAAGTTGCTAGTGGCCTTGTTTGGTCATAAGGTTGAGACTACTGTGATACACTGTGACAATCAAAGTTGCATCAAGTTGTCTGAGAATCCAGTGTTTCATGATAGGTCTAAACATATAGATATCAGGTATCACTTCATCAGGGATTGTGTACAACGAGGTATTGTTCAACTACAATACATACCTACAAAGGAGCAGGTAGCAGACATTCTGACTAAGGCATTGGGGAAGGCAAAATTTATCTTCTTCAGAGATAAGATGGGTGTCGTCATGTAAAACAACTTCCTCGCTAAGAGGGAGTGTTAGTTTGTTAGCTTGGACAAGTTGTTTGTCCATTTGCTAAGATTAGATAATAGTTATCTTATTGTTGAGAATGAATTAATTATTTTCTAATTATTGATTTCCTTTAGTGACACCTTGCAACCAAATTTGTTATGGTTGTTAAGTTGTTATGTATCTCAGCCGTCGATTGAGAATCGATCCGGCCGTTGGTTTTCCAATGAGAGTAGTATAAAAGGAGGTCATTGGGCATTTGGAGAACACAAGTTTGGAGAAGCATTTGCAGTGCTAGCAAATGAGTTTGTAAGTTTTCAAAGTGATAGCAAATAGTCTTGCAGTGTTAGCAAGGGCACAGTGATAGCGTTGGGGATAGCAGTGGGAGAAGTTGGGAGATTGTCGGAGTTCTGCCAGTAAGAGGCAAGGAATCTTTGTATCTCTTAATTTGTTGAAGTTAATATAATTCCTCATCTGTAGAATTGGTTTTCCCTTAGGGGTTTTTCCAGGGACAATTTGTTCGAAAATATTGTGTTCATTGTGTTACGCATTTCTTTCCGTATTTTTATTAGTGAAGTTGCAGTTGTGTTATTTTTCGATATTAGTTGTGAATTAGTTTTCGGCAGTTAAATAATCTTTTAAGATAGGAGATTAATAATTAGTGACTGCAATAGAATTTTCACACTAAGTACTGCCTAAGACACTCAAAAACCTTATTATCAGGACTGTAAGTTTCTTCCTTAGCTTTGTCGAATAGTTTTTCAATGGCGTCGCAGCAACATCATTGAGGCATTCTTGACAGACCTTGGCAGCACATGGAAGACGGCCTCTCCTCTTCCTCCTCATATTCCTCCTCTCCTCCTCCTCTTAAGAAATCTTTGCACCCATACAGTTGCCGGGGTCGCATGACTGTTGTCGCCTCTGGTTGTCGACCTCGACCTCGCTCTCATGGCAGTCTGCCGATGTGAAGGGGGCAGAAGAGATGACAATTATAAGGGCTACTGCTAAGAGACTCAAAACCAACTGCTTCTTCATTGTAATTACTGATCACTGAGTATATATGACTATGGATGTCCTTTGAACGAAGCACGGAAAGACTGTATATATAACCACGGGAGGCGTGAGCAGGGTGGATACACATGCACACCATGCGCGTGGTGCGTTTGGACAAGCAACACGTAAAGGAATATTTCAGTGAGGCAGATAAAAGTGTAAGCTGCATGCAGCGTCGACACATTGTAATTTGTTGCGGAGAGAATTAATTAACATAAGTAAACTGAGAATTGTTGAATATTAGTTTTCTCAATATCACTAGAGATGCGGGGTCGTCGGTGGTAGCGAAGTTAAATGGTGTGGTCTCTTCGGTAAGCATGGAGGATCAGTCCCCAACGTAAGGGTACATTGGAATAGTGTTAGTGTATCGAGTTTTGTGTAGTGAGTAGGGAAACCCTTTTTATAAAAATTGTGGGGACGAGACGCTAATAAGCACTTACGTATTTGAGGAGGGCCTTATTATTATGAAACTCATCCAAAACAGGTGATTCATGAGAAATAGCACTCTTAATAAGGTGTGGGTTTACCAAAAGAATCATGGGTGTTGAAGAAGTATTACATACCTCGGGAGGCATTTGGTGGGAAGAAAATGTGAGTTCGAGAGAGAGGGATTGAGGGTGAATAGGAATATAGCCAATTTTAGCCATATCAAGTTGTGTTGGAAGGAAATAAGCTCGATAATGTCTTAACTATCTATGAAAAAATATTCTGGAAAATCCATGTTGTAACAAGTATTTATAACCTAGACCATATCCATTGTAATCAATAGTATGCATTTTGGGCTTGATAATGGGGGTATGTGGCTTCTCATGTTTAGCAATGTTGCAAAAAGTGAATGGTAAGGGATCAACAAGAAAATCATATACTATTTCATTGTATGAATACGTAACCCATGCATGTAGAGTAGAGGGCACAATATGCATGGCATGTAACCAAGGTCGACCTAAAAGAATATTATAATTGAGATTATTAGGCATGACTTGGGATGGAATATTAAGGGTACAAGGACCTATTGTAATTGGTAAATTGATCTCTCCTAATACCGAGTTAGGCATATTTTAAAACCCACAATTACATAGGGAGGAGGGAGTTAGGTTGGTAGCAGAAAGTCGTATTTGATGTAAAAATAAATGTTACATATGTTAAGGAAAAGCCATTAAAAACAATAGACGTTTAACCAATACATTATGGATTTTTCGCTAAATATATAATGGAGGAACATTATCAATGACAGTTTGAGAGGGAATATCAACTAGTGTGAAGTTAATGCATTCATCATTCATCGCAAGACTAGCCATGATATGGGATGATATATAGTTAGTAGAAGTATTTAAATGGATGTGTGTATCATTGAGAGTGGTTGTGGGAGTTTTGATGCATACCGGTTTGGTCTTCTCAGTAGTGCCCACTTCCCTTCGACACTTTTGATATTGATCATGATACTGCTGACTATATTATGGACATTATTATAGTTTTGATTTAGTATGGTGTTAGATGTCAGATCATGAATTATTGTTGACTCTTATTCATATATGATGCATGATGATTGTTAGAGACATTTTATATAGATGATGACATGTTGTTGGACATGGATATAATATATATATATATATATATCTACAACATCCATATATATATATATGGATGGATGGATTATATAGTTGCTGATGATGATTGTAAGTGATATTGTTGATTGTCTAGATGTTGTTGTGATTCATATACATTGATGATTTTGAAATTATATTATATTCATTTGGATGTTCTGATATGGATGAGGCCGAAGGGGTATTTGTATTTTGCAGGTTAAAAATATCACAACAAACATCCGGGGATTGGAGACCAACCACATTGGAATACTAGATGAATTCAACAAGGTCACCATGGCAACTTGTATTGTTTGTGTGTGTGTGTGTTTGATTGTTAGGGATTCCCATGGGGGTCACCTTTAAATGTGACCAAGGGTTATGTGTATTTATTTATTTGGTTTCTTTTTATTGATGTTTGTATGTGTTTATTAAGTGATGTGTTTACCCCTTTCATTATTTATTAATTGTTGTAAATTAATGTGAGTAAACATGTTAACATTAATTAATCAAATTGGGACATAAGAAAGTAATTATTAGAGTTGTTGGCCTAAAATTAAAGTGTTGTAAGAAATGTGTAAGAAATGTGTAAATTAATTTTGGAGTATGAAACACTCCACCTCCTTTTGATATTTGAAATTGTCCTTGGAGGCTGATTTTAGAGACTTGTGGGATAAGTTAAACTTGTCTCATGCCTCTTAAATTTATATACCAACCTTAACTATGGGTGGAGAGCTAAATTTATCCCTTCTTTATTTATTTTTGTAAGTCAAGTTGAATGTTTTTATTGCACTTTTCTTATGTATGCTTTTAATTTCAGTCCTTTGGGTTGTAGGCTTGTTTTGGAGTGTGTAAGTAAACTATCATTTATTCACTTTCTTATTTATTGTGCCTTGGAGATTGAAGTTGACTTATGAGTTGGAGTTGAGGATGTGTGATGTGGCATCCCACATGGATCCACCTCATCCTCTTCTCTTTCCTCTTCTATATATTCGAATTCCTTGGCTTGTTTTGGGGTTACTTCACCTTGCATTGCTTCATTTTGGGTGACTTATTTTGGTTTTGGGAGCTCTTGCAATTTTTGGAGAAAGTTGGAGATTGTTGAATGCTTGTGGATTATTGATCTTGGACTATTTTACATTGGAAAGCTTGCTGTTTGGAACTTTGGAACAAACTCCATCATGGAGAGGTAGGAGCTTGGCTCTTTAAAATGCTCTTCTCTTATTTATGCATATGTAAATGTTGTGGATGTTTTGATATTTCTTGTTGGTTGGTTGGGTAGATGGCCTAGGTATGGTGTAGGAGAAGACTATGGGGATTCTTGTGGGGAGGCATAAGTGCTTTGGGGAGGTATAAGTGTGGAGGGAGTTGGGATTTGGGTTCCACCTTACAAAGAAATAGCTTACATTTCTTTACTCATTATGGGGTGCCATAAGAGGTTGGGGAGGCATAAGGAAATGTGAGGAATAAGGGGTACTAGGGGAGGCATAAGGGCATGTCAGGGATTTGAAATGATATATATTTTGGTGGTTTGCTTTTAGGTGGTGATACCCATTTCCCCTTTGGGAGGCATAAGTAGCTTCCCCCATAGTTCTTGCTCCTTTGGCTTGCATGATGAAGCTTGAGTTTTGTTTGTTGTTTTCATGTGGTTGCAAACTGTATTATGTTTTGGACTGTGTGTTGAATGTGAAATTTTTTTTTGTGTTTTGGAAGCCTGTTGTTGCCATGAGTTGAAAAACATTTCTTATTTCAATGTGGTTAGGGCTAGGGGCCCAATGAAGAAGGATGGCTTCTCCCTTTTCATTAGATGTCTTGGTTGGGTGGATAGCGTTGCCTTTTCCCTTTTCTGTTATGACCAAATTGGAGAATGATGGAAATGCATACTACTGTTCTAGAACTAAGAAAGAAGATAGTTTGACAGTCCTTGCTGAGATCATTTCTGTTGGAAACCATTTCCCAAATTTATGTTGATGACAATTTAATATACATTTTGTGTTGAAGAGTTACTATGTTTTGGAAAAGAAATCCCCTTTGAATGTGAAAGAAATATACTTTGTATTCTGTTGTAAAAAGGAATGTAATGAGAAAGAGTTGTGATTGTAAAGTTGTATTTGATCTATATAAATAGAAGTGGTTACTTTTTTCAAATGATATTGCTTTCATTGGAAGTCTGATTATTGAATGTAATTTGAAATCTTTGTTGGAAAGATGAAAAAAATGAATATGTATGAAGAAATGTCATAATGCTCTATTCTTTAGAAATGAAAGTTTTGAAAATCAGAATTGTAATTTGGCATTTGAATACGTTGATTTGAATCAACTTAATGAGTTAGATTGGATCTGGAATGATTTCTAATATATAGAAGATGATGAATGGAAAATAGATTCTTTCGAACTAGATCTTTGTTAGATGTTTCAAAACTGGCAAATGCTTTATCAAATGCACAGAATGACCCGCAAACTAGGAAAGACATCGAAACATTAATACAAGAAAAGAAAGATCAAAACGATCCCAAACAAACTATAATACTTAAGAAATTTTCATAGAACCTTTCAAAATTGGGCTCAAGTAATTTCTCAGTCGTTTTTGCTATTAAATTGGGAAAATTCAAATTGATCTTCAATCAAACAATTTAACCCTTGAAAACTATCCTAAATTATTCTAAGTGAAATCCTCCATGTCTATTTGACATGTTGAGAAATAATTAATGGCGGATTTGAACAATTATTTGCAAGTTAGAATACCAGTTCACTTTCTAAGTGACAGAAAGACATTTTCTCAAAATTGACACTTTAAACTTTATCAAAATTAAATTCTTAAGATCTTTGTGCAAAGAGGACATCGAGAGCTTTCCAGAAAGTCCTCGTTTTCCAAAAAATGAGTTCCCAATCAAAATTTATGGCCTTCTGAAGTTTTTATTTCATTTGGCTTCAAAATATTATAACTATCAAATTTAATTATTAAAATATCCTTGGATGGACACATGGGCTAAAACTTTTTTTTTTTTTTTGGTCAAAAAGGCGGAAATTCATGAAGTTTCCCATCGCTCTCGCTAATCCGCAAGCCTTCATTTTGTCAAAAATGATCTAAGTCCAAAAGGTTAATTTGGCAATTTTTCCTCCCTAGCCCCTGCCCCATGGCCAATCATTGAATGGCATGTGGCTTCATTGGGCATCGGTGGGGGCTCGAATCGATTTTAACCTTAAGCGCTTTCACAAATAAATTTGGAAAATTTTGTAAGTTTTCCCCCTAGCCAACTCGCGAGTAATCAGGTGCTACCACATGGCTTCACGAGGCATCAGTGGAGGAGCAGATATTTTTAAGTATTAACGCGTCATAAAACTTTCGGGAATTTTTTTGAAATTATCCCTGCTGGCCTACCAAACTGCAGCTAACGGTTGGCTGACATGTGGCATCTTCTCACATTGATGGAGACGCGGGTTCCTTTTGACCTTTTTCCCTTTCTTTTGAATATTCAAAATTTCCAAATGTTCTCCACCGACCCGCTGACCCACAGCCAATAAGGAGCTGCCACGTCGCCTCCCTGGGCATCGACGAAGGTGCGGGTGTAAAATTCACTTTGTTCCAAAAGGGAAAAAGTGCTAAATTCCATGCCCCCTCCGTCGGCCCATGTCTGGGAAAAGTTTTCTTCCCCGCTACGCCGGTCCACTTTTCTACTCTAGGTGAATTTTCTCTCCGAAGTTCGCAAGCCCAAATTGGGAATATTTTCCTCCCAAGCCTGCAGCCCGCTCTTGGGAAAAGTTTCACCCCAAGTTCCGCAGTCCATAACCTGATAAATATGAGGAGTTATGATGACTTCTTTACATCAATGAAAAGGTGATGAAATTCCCTATCTAATGGGAATGTTTTTAGGAAGTTTTAATTACGTTAATAATAGGAAAAATCAAATTTAATCTTTATCCGAGTTCTGGGAGTGGGTAAGTAATAATTTTCTCTACGATAATTTTAAATATGTATTATTTTCCCCACCGTAATTAAACCTTTCGTTGTCTTAGATCTTGTGGAATTAAATACCTTAGGTATTTAATTGTTTTGGTCCCTGAACCCTAAAATTTTAATCGGGAATATTTAGCTAAAATGTCAATGTAATCAGTGATTAAATTAATCCCTAAGGAGATTTGAGCTAGGTGTGGACTTATTACACTTTTTTCTTTATAATGTGGAATTAGTAATTATTAAAATGGGAAAAATTATCAGTTGAATTTAATTGTCCTTGAGACTTTGGTTGTTAACACTATATAAAAAAATTATTACATAAATTTGTAACTAAACCTAGGTTGTTCATGGGTCTCAAGTGGGAGATTTTAGTGGGCATTACATCTTGAGATAGGTTAAAAAATATATATTCATTATAAACTTTGAAGACACAAAGTAAGTAGATCCTATGTGTGTAAATGTATGAGAGTAGCCATATGCAAGTTACAACCAATTTAGGGATATGAGGCAACTAGGGTTCAACCAATGTCAGATTTACCAAATGATTTGACCTAAATGGTTATTCCTTGTGGGTAATAAACGATGATAGATTATACTAATAAATTAGTTTCCAAATCTAATTAAAGTAATAATAGGAATAATAATTGAATTTAAATCTAAATAATGATAAATAATGTAATAAGGTACTAGTAATGAGAAGGAGAAGAAGACTTAGGTGATATCATAACTTTTGAGCTAATCTAGGTTGAGCTAATGACTTAAGAAGACCTGGAAGTAATCTAAAAAAGCTTCACTGTTCGTGATTGTGTTTTGAACAACTATATATACCAAAGGGTATGGTAGAGACCAAAGCATACCCCTACTATGGTCCTTTTTGTATACCTTTGTCCCTCTGCACTTTCAACTCCTAAAAATTTATGGTTTTGTCCATTTCTTCCTTATCAGATTTTTCCTAAAATTTGAACCTTTGAAACTATGTGATGCATGTTCTATGCTTGATTAAATCTAAAAAAACATATATGGTGAAGCAGTCATAAAAACATTAGTTTGACTATGGGCACCATTGTGCACCACTAACATCACCACTACTTTGAAGAGGGCTCAAACTTCATGTCATTCTCACCTATCATGTGATATCTAGAATGTATGCGGACATATTGATAATCATGGCATTTCAACAATGTGATTGTACTTGATGATTTTACCTAGCTTGACTTGATAGGATGTTTCTTTTGTGCTTGCATATCTAAGTGGATGACTTCCTTAGATTGAGTGTGCAAATTATATGAAGCTCAAGGGATTCTTGTAGTATCCTTGCTTGTGATTTCTCTTAGTGTTTTATAATGTTAGGAGTCAAATAGATACGATTCCCTCCCTAATGATAGATGGATAACTTGCTTGTATATGTGTTCTACATTTGTAAAACTTAGATAATGTCAACTAAGAGTGTACCAATGGAATTATAATTGAGAAAATTATCATTAGAGGAGGAGGGACAAAAGCGGTCGGGTTGTCCCATAGCATATAGGAACTATGGCTTTGGCCCTTCCTACATGCTATGGTCCCAAATTTTTTTGCAAGTAATCTAAAAGTTTGAATTGTAATATGTAAGGTTATATCTTGCTTTTATGGATTGATATGACCATTATGTGAATACGTAAGTTGTGTGCAAGCAATAATTTGTGAGATATAGCTAGGGATAGCGTAATTAGTCAAATTGATCATGTATGGGCTAGTGCAAGAGTATTATACCATGTGTGTTGTTACAAGACATAAATTAGAAAAATGAGTGTCTACAACATGTTGATAGACCTAATAACACCAATTTATAAGAGTCCATGATAAATGATATACCACTCCTTAGCTAACAAATCATTTTTACCTCCATCCTCCCATAGTTGTCCTATTTAAATGATAATTTTCCTTAGTTTTCCTTCCAAAACCTTGAGAAATTTCGCTAATCATATACCCAAAAGAAAATCTAAAATAGGACCATAGATATTCCTATCCATTGTTCTTAGTTTCCTCCTCCTCCAACTGAAACATATCACCACATGCTATTCAAAACTATTTAAATTACAATTAATTTTGAAGACCCTTAAATAAAGCTTACTCTTACCTTGTTATACCATACCATCAACTCATTTCCTTGAATATATGAACTAATATATGGTATTAATTACTAACAATAACTTTTAAATATTGAATCCCTAACTTCAAACATGTATCTTATATAAAATGGTATACTCACCAATAAATAGAGGAAGTGAGGAATCCTTTCCTTCCTAATTTCCTTATCCCACTTGAGAAAGATTTTCCTAGTGCTCCATTTAAACATCTCAACCATCACCCATTATGAGCTCAATTTAACTATCTAGTGAATTTATATGGAATTTTCTTACTTAGATTTACTCCCTCTTTCTCTTTTTATGTGCTCTTCATTCTAGAGTTCATAGGGCTAATTGGGATATTGTAGTTACAATTTTCCTCTCGCTTTATTTTATTTAACGCTTCCCTTGAATCTTGAAACATTTTCCTAAGACCACAATGACTTTCTCCACAACCTTGTTAGATGTTAAAATGGTCATGTTCTCTATTATGTCTTCTAGGTTCTTATCTACATCGATTTCATCTAATTCAATAATTGCATTGGTTTCCTTTATTGAACATGTTTCTTCCCCTCTATTCTATCATTCCTTTCCTATCAAAAAACCATTAAATTTAACATAATTTATTTTTAGTGTTCCAATAAAACATTTAAAAATTATTACAACATGACATATCGACATATATTTTTAAAAACAAATCATAAAGTGAGACTTGAACATGTCTTGATAAATATGATGTGGCATATAACATTGAATTACGAATACAAAATAACATATCAACCTATTGTTGTCGATAAAAATTAGACCGAAAACCAATCAACCCTTTCACCTAATGTAAAAGGTCAAGATAAAATCAAACCAGTTTAATCGTAGTTGTACTTAAGAATAGGCTTAAGCGTGGGTTGTTTAAAATAGGCTAAATACTTATTCAACCTAAGATTTGGGAGTTTCTATTTCTAGCAGCAATGAGAATATACATACATCATTGAAAAATAAAATAAAAAAACACATTAAAAGACGCAACAAGACCACAGAGTGATTAATTAGATTGATAAAGAAATTTCCCTTAAACTCAATGATTACATTTGTAAAATAATAACTCAAAAATTTTAAAAAAATTCTGTATCAAATATATGTTATTAAACTTTATCGACAGAGTGAAACCTATTAGTTAGGTAACCTCTTGAAAAGGTGAAATATTCGAGGAATCAATTATAATCTCTTCCTTGCAAAGATTTATCAAATGATATTATAGTCTTGAAGATAAAAACATAACAACAAACTCACAAGGAATGAAACTAAAGATATTAACATATGAACATATTTACATAAGTGATAAGATGAAACATAAAAGTAGACATGATGAAGAGAAATGGATTTTGCATTAATGAAGGAAAGTACAATGATCGCTAAAACAAAGGTCATGATTCAAAAATCAAAGCCAACATGGCTACAATTTGCATTTATTTTGAGATCAAAATGAAGATATCATCAAGGATTTCTCTGGATATGATAGACAAAAATCTGCAATCAGTTAGATAAAATGCATAATAATCAAATCATATAAATATAGAAATAAAATGAAATCTAGATGTACCACCTGCATTCAAACTTCATACTCAAACCTCAAAAAAAAGTTGTCACAACACCTGTAAGATCACTTGCCTTAGAAAAACATTGCACATAAATAATTCAGAATGAAATAACCTTCAATAAAAGCTACAATACCTGATTTCTCATCCTTTGTAATTGAATCCTCCAAGTCTTTTTATAACATCCTCTTAAACAGAATCAGTTATAACCGATTAAACCATTTAAATAATTTTAAATAAATGATTTATAACTTTATAATAAGCCTTCACTTATGACTTAAGTGAAACTTTATAATAAAATATAATTATAACCAAGGACTCGGGTAACTTTAATTTTTTTACTTTAAGCATTTGAATGAGGCATGAGTCCTCTAAATATGGGCCCACTAAGTATTAAACACATTAAATAAATGTAAACACAACTATTTAAAGCATTTATCCTTTTAAAGGCTAACACATCACCACCTTGAAACAACCAATTAAATATCAACATTCATCCACTCATATATACATAAATATAATATTTTCACCATTAGTCTTTCAAATATGTCTCAAAATATCAAAGTATAATATCTCAAAATATGAAGTATATGAAAAGTGAGTAATATGTCCAACAAGTTTATTCAATCCAAACAACATAATTAGCCATCCCCTATCAATCCTTCAATGGTGTTCCTACCGAGTGATCATCTCGACATATTCATATGACTCCAAATGATGTATAGTGTGAATGACAATTCCGATTCTTCCTCCGCTTCCAATTTAACTCTCTTCACTACACTTGTCACCTTAGGCACCATGAAAGAGGACCTAGCACACTTAGAGGTTTGTGGGGAGTCACGAGAAGGAACAACTTGGTTTTGTCTATGTAATAGTGGTGAATTATTAATAGGTAATACATGATGTGGACGTACATGAGA
Source organism: Taxus wallichiana var. yunnanensis (assembly GCA_018340775.1). NCBI lineage: Eukaryota > Viridiplantae > Streptophyta > Pinopsida > Cupressales > Taxaceae > Taxus > Taxus wallichiana. The sequence goes on along the minus strand of CM031238.1, from coordinate 685,356,756 downwards.
AGAATCAGATTGGATAGACCTATTAGAAGAGGTTGGGTTATCATCAACATCTATGTGCTCAAGATTATGCAAACACTATAACCAAATAGGTCTCATTGCCACAATTTTTCAACAATATTTTTGAGGTTATATGGTATTCCAAAAACTAAAATTGTTGCATTGGAAATGTAGCTAGTCCAATTTTTGATATATTATTGTACTTTTTCCATAGTTCATTATACCATGGATAGGCCACAATTTATAAAATTTATAGATAATCTCCATTTTTTAAATTGTACATTTTCCACATTTCTTTATATTTGTAGCATTTCTACAATTTATTATTTTGTTAATATTCTACAATCTACACAAAAAAGTAACTTTTCTATATATTTCATCTTTGTTAAATTTCCACAATTTACAATTTTGCAATTCTCATCAATGTTCTATTCTAGAAATGTCAACAATTTTTTCTAAAATTTTTGTTACCACAAAAAACATGTAGGTGGAAGCTACAATTTGATTACCACAATAATTAATTGTGAAATTATCTTTTATAAAAATGTAGAAATGTTACTATTAACAACTTATATTTTTAATTGTTTTAAATAATTTATAGCTACAATACAAAAACCAATTAAAACATTGTGTATAAAACATAATTTTGATTTATTATACAAAATGTACACATCATATATTTTACAATTCAATGGGTAGAAGAAGGTTATAATCCTTTGAAAAGAATCATTTCATCATCTAAGCTTCTTCATATCTAATGTGAATGGGTGGAGAAATTGTGTAGGTCCATTTCTCTCAAATGTATAATCTTTCTGTAATCATAAAATAAAACACACACACACACACACACACACACACACACACACACACACACACACACACACACACACACACACACACACACACACACACAAAGAGGGATGGTTGTAGAAAGGAATAAACTAACCCCCACGCGGCACTGAGATGCTACTTTTTTCGCTTGCCTTAAAGGATCAAGCTACTTCGGCAGTCCTAGACTACGCCTTACACCCACCATCCATTCCCTATGCAACTCCATCGTTGTGCCCAAGTGAAATCCTCAAACACCTTTCATAGTTTCCCATACAACTACTCCAAAAGACCACTCACCAAATACCATGACCACCCATACAACCTGTCGGGAGCTCTTAATATTCCTTCATAGTCCACCTGAGGAAATGCACAACTCTTGCCTTCTTGAATCATCACTGAACCAACTCTCTGCAACGCCGTTGGCCGGCCCACTGTCGAACACCTAATTGCTTTACATAATGCCACTAAAGAACACCACAAGTCCTTACTGCCATCCATCCATGAGTCTGCCTGAGTTGTCGTGCCGGTCACCTACATGTGCACTAGCAGGGGAAGTCCTCCTCATGAGTCCTTCCCATGCATGAGTCTCCAACTCACTATGACCTGCTGACTGTTCTGCCACCCAAGTCCCAACACCAAAGATCCTGCAGGGAGCACTGCAAGCTCACCATATTTGTAGACCGCATCCCATGCGGGTGAGGTACTCTTCTTCCCTTGGCTCGATCTCCACATAGATCTTACCCCGATGCCATGGCCACTAACACCGCCGTGCCTACTCTTTGAGACACCTATCTGCATCCGAATGCGTTGACTCTCCACTCAAGTCTTCCACCTTGGCTGCCAGATCTCCACACTACAACCGTATCCATGATGTCCTTTTCTCAAACCACCATGTTGCACAACACCATGTGAACCATTCTCTAGGCCCATGTCCATGAGTCTCTGCTACTGCTCCTGTACCCACTCCATATCCATGCTTCCACTGCACCTCTGATATATCTACGTGAGCACCTGACTCATCTACATTGTTTAACCTCTACAAGGTTGAGGAGCTCGCCACTTCTTGGCTCACTCACGTCCGAGTTACTTCTCCTCTATTTCGACCTCTGGATCCCAGTCTCACTCCAACTCACCCCATGGCTGCATTCTACATGAACTTTGCTTCTAAGGACATTGCCACCTTCAAGGTCTCCCCAAGTCCACTGCCACTTCTCTTTAACGGTTCTGATCCCCGATGCACATCTCTGCATGAACATACTCCACAAGGGTAGAGTATATCTCCAAGGTCTCCTGAACACCCCTTTCCCTCTGAATGTCCAAGTCCACCAAGTGCTCCACATTCCACCTGGTGTGGGTTTGAGCTCCCACATTGGTCACCAATGTGCACTGCTGCACCTTATGGCTCCTGAGGCACTTGCACCGCACTCTCAACACAAGGCCTCACTTATGTAAGGTCTTCATGCTTGAACCCTCCAACTCTACATCCACACTGCACTCATGAGTTGCCCAACTCGCTCCGTGTACATTGGGTGTGTTCTGCGCTCCAAGACACCTTACACCATTTCTTATCTACCGATTCAAGGCCCTTATGCCTCACTCCTACAAGGTCTTCATGCTTGAACCCTCCAACTCTGCATCCACACTGCACTCTTGAGTTTCCCAAATAGCTTCGCATACATTGGGTGTGTTATTTTCTCGTTGACACCTCGCACCACTTCTAAGTGCAACCAACTCGCTCACGGACCCGCCTCAGCACTACTTAGTTCTGGGACCTCCTTGGGCTCATAATATGGTCCATTTAATTCTCCATGTGCAACTCTTACTCACTAACCAGCCCTCAAGAGTTGCAGCACCCGTAATACCGAAACTTCTTGGGAAGTCACCTATCCTAGGCTACTCTGGCCCAAGCGCGCTTAACTCACCCAACTATATTTTCCCAACTCTTTTGAGGGCCCATACGTATGAGGTCATCAACCCCAACCCACACGTGGCCAAGCTCGCCTCTGGCCGGGGTTAGCTCACCCCTCGGATAGTGCCTCGCGCACTATTCTACTCGAATGGGGTCTTCCCATCCTGGGGAGGTGGTCTCTCCATAACCTACCCCCTTATAGTCTCCCCCACTCAAATTGGTGATGCCCACGACAACGTTCTGCTAGGATTCTCGCAACCTACACAAAAGACACCAGGATTAAACACTGGGAAAGACCTACAAATGCACTCGACACATGCAAATGCACATCAAACACATCAGTCACCACTGACATAACACAACTCAGTCTCTTCAACATCTCGCTGCGCTAACTCCCTGTGATCAGGACCAAAAGTGCCAAATAACTCAACACTTTTGTTGTTGTAACTCTCTTTAACTCTGAACTGCACTTCACCAAACATCCAACTCAATGCCTGATGGGATACCCCTTCTTCAATTCCTGCCAACACTTAGGAATTCTTCATGATGCACAAGTTGCTCTGCTAAGCTCTGAGCCCTTCCTGCACAACAATCACTGCATAACTTGGAGAACCGCCAACAACCTCAATGTTGCTTGACAAACCACTGTAAGGTTTCACTTTCCACTGGACCGAGTCACACCACGCTTCCACCCACAACATTAAATTCTCCACCTGATCTAGGGGCCTACTTCACCACAATGCTACCCTTGTTCAGCACTTCCACCAACACCATACCACAACCGTGCCTCTCGATGTTGACCTTCTGGAAAACTCTTCACTAGGAATACCTCATTTCACTAAAACTCGATGATCTTCTCGCGCTCTAAAAACACCACATTGCTTTCCTCATAGTAAAAGCAGCAACCGCGCCGCTGCTGCCAACTTGAAATTACGAGGTTTCACAAAATCACCACACTGATTCTACTAAGGGAGAGCCACTTTTCCGCTTCATGGATCAAGTATCAACTTGATATTACTTCATGACACCGTAATTCAGCCATTCTCAATGCACAAGTTCTGCCAACAACATCTGGGGAGTCATCGTGCTACTTAGTGCTTACGCACCTACCAAGTTTTCGAGTTACTCGAACTCTACACCTGAACTCTACCAAGTGTTATCCCTTCACTCTTCTTCACGTCGGAGTTAGTTCTGCACTAGCCTTCACATGAACCGCCCACCTCGGTGACGTTACCCACCCACCACCGCATGCTTCCTCTCATCTCCTCCACATTCTGAGTTCGATCAACATTGGCCTTCTTCTCCCACAAAGTCTCTAGAAAACTTGCAGACTGACCTACTTGCATTACACAAGTTCCAACTCTTGACACCTGCATGGGTCTACAACACCCTTATCACCGAACGCCATGCCAACTCCGTCGCAACTACATGACTCCTTCCTCATCAACCATTGGTCTAACTCTGAGAAAGTTCACTGGCTTCATTCATTCCACTGTGACATCAATAAGGCTTAACTTAGCCCGATACTCCACTGGATCACTCTAATCTGATGCCACCATCTGGACTTGCACCAGTCTTCTTCTTACCCGGAATAACACTACTCCTCTTGATCGATTGCGTTGGTGTCTAGCCATCTGACTGCCAACAAGTTGATTTCCAATTTTCACAAGATTAACCACCTGATCCAATTCAAACAACAACCAACTCCCATAACACTACTACTGACTCTGCTCACTGCGCATTACGTTAGGAGCTTGGTGACGTTGCTTAACTTGCACACATCGGGCCTACTGTGTGAACACAACTCTATTCTCGCTCGCGTCAACTCCGTTGGTGTCCCGCCCTCTCCGATCACCAACAACGTTGATTCCATTAGCTCCCATGTCTGCTAACTTGTTCTTCAATAAGCTCCTCATCATTTCTATGACTATCTTAGCCTACTCATTCCATTGGGCACTTCAACCCGACATCGCTAACATGCACACACCACCCTACTTCTGCGTGAACACAACTCTTTTCTTGCTTGGCCCAATTCATACTGCGTATAACAATTGAAATTGATAAGCTACTTAAAAAACATATAGAAATATAAAAATTCAAACTAGAAACCTACACAATAGAAATATAAATTATCTCCATGAATAGAATTAGAAAATAGGAATGTAGAAATGAAATGTAATGCTCGCCATTTATATGGGTAATAATTACATCTAAATATGAACTGGACATGATTTGTTTAAAGATGTTTATTTATGATGTCGAAAGATGAATGAAAATATGCCTCCAATCAACTTGTCATGGTATATGGCATGTTGATACGATAAAAGCATCTAATATTGAGGTTTGCACCCAATGTAGGGTAAAACATTCCTCTCACAATATCGCACCCTATCGTAAGAAAATATTTCGAGTTCATAAAGGCCTATGATAAATAGATACATGGACGTAAGGCCTAGGATATAAGGTTAAAGAAACCGAATCGTTCATGAAAAATTTGTCGATTTGTAGTGTATTTCTTTTGTAAAATTCATGGGCATTTAAAAGGAATCAAGGATCAACATCAAACCTTACATTCCATGATGGCCATGTTTACCCCGAGCTCATTTCTCACCATTTTGAAAATTCCCGCTAAGAAAGGAAACGATTTTATCAATATTAAAATGGCTAAGAAGGCTACCATATCCTTTGGGTTTATGAGTAGGTCATAGAAAACTATCTTTACCTTGTACCACCACAACTTCAAGCTTAGCAACATGCATCTCAAGTTTCAACAATTGTCTCGCTTTATATTACTCTATACAAATAAATCTTCTTTCCCATGTATTTTTTATTAAGCTGCAGACGAATACAAATAGAAAAGAAGACAAACACAAATAGAAAAGAAGCGATATAAAAATCTTGATATTCTTCTAGGCAATTGCCACACCGAAGCCTATGATTTTGATGTTGAGAAACTCGTCTTGGATAACAAATTACATGCATATCCATACCGAACCCCGTGATTTTGATGTTGAGAAACAATGCAACAAAGTTGAGCATTTAGGAAAGATTGTTACATTATGTATTCGATATAATCTTCGAGCGGATGAAGGATCCCTAGGGTAAAAATCAGGTATCACAAAGAGAATAGAAGATCCTCACTATTCTAAACACATTAATCAACTATATTTATTGTGGATCATCATGTTGTAGATGCCCAATACAGCCCAATAGAAATATGCATTCATACACCAAAAAAATGATCAGAATAACTGAAAAAGAAAAATAGATCAAAACGTAAGAAGACATAAATTACCTTGGGACAATCCTTTCGAAAACAAAGTCAATAATTTTGATCTCCAAAGATTCAATCTACGGCTACACATTTACAAATCTTCTATTTGCTATGAATTATCCCCATTAGATCTTCATTGAATAGGGAATCATGCGGAAAATCGCCATACATTTGGGACCTTCGAGATATTTAAGATCCTTGAAAAAGGCATTTTGTAACAATAAAATACAGGCTACAATCAAGTCGTCACCATTAATCATTAATTATCTACCGTCTATCTCGAGAATCATTGAAGTAAACATTTTGTGATGCACTCCACGTGTACACGTTCCATGTTAAGCATGGAAAACTAGAACCACGTGGAGATCCTAAGATATTTCATAATTATTGGCATCTATTTAATGAGAGTGAAAAATCCAATAACCTCTTTCATTTTGCAAAATTTTATGGCACATATTTTTTGGGGGTACTTTTACCATTTTAACAAAATTTTGGATTCTTATAAAAAGTTGTGTAATGGTAGAATTGCTTGGAATAGAGGATCATTTATAATCAATTATTAATTTGTTAGGAAATTATTTTAAATTAGTTTTACTTTAAATATGTCATAAATGAAAGGGCGAGATGTATTGCTTATATTTAATGTTATCTATTTATTAATTTTTCTTGGTAATATAATATTTTAATGATAATTTCATGTTTAATTTTAAATTAATTTTTGAAATGTATATTGTATTTGGCTGCTTATTTTCATGATAATATAAAATTTTGCACACCAATAAGATATTATATTATATTTCTTACTAATATTAAAAAATATTATAATATTCATATTATTTTATACAATCAAATTTATATAATAGTCTAATTTTTTTTTTTGAATTTTTTTCCAAACATGTAAAATATATTAAATTTATATAAAATGACATTTCTAAACTATTAAATGTCTAATTTCTATATTAATATAAATTATATTTGTCACATAAATATATTTTATAAGTGTAATTTGGTAATTGAATTTTATGATAGATTTTTATTTCACTTTCTAAAAATTGTGGATTTTCTATGACGAATAGTTGGATATGTGAGTTATCTACAAATTATTATCCATGTATGTAAATTGTAGAATATCCACAATAACTAAAATGAGTGAATGAAATTTTTGTAGAGATGCTACAATTGTCCTACAATTCTACTAAATTGTAGATTTTTCATAGAATAATTGTGGTATAAAATTTGTTTTTATTGTAGTGAAAGGAGGGTTATTAATGCTATGAGAATGTTGGTTGCGTGGATAAGGTTCAATTACTTGTAGGACCTCATGAAGGCATGGTTCATTTACATCAAAATGGACTAAACCACATATAGGGCTATGTATAATAAATGGTGTACCTCCACGAAGCGTACTAGTTCCCCTTCGCCGACCCCTATGTGAACCCATCTTCCATTGTGATTGACCTTAGAAACTATGGTGTCCCCAAGAATGATTAGATGAAAATATCCTAGAACTAAAACCATCCCATCTAGACATGATGGAGTGCTTTGAGAAGAATAGGTAAAAATCAAATCTTAGCATGCAAGATCATTTAAATTCCCAAAATAGAGTCACCAATAAAAACCACAAGTGAGAGTCACTGAAAAGATATCATATCAACTTTTCTCAAGGCCCGCACTCGTCGATTGGAGAAAGATTTGACCCTTCTTCCATGGGGCTTGCGGGCCATTTTTGATAACTTAACCTTTTGAGCATAAGAGGCAAAAATTCTAAGTTGCCTCCGATTGTCCACTTCCCCGCTCCTTTTGACTTGTTAAACTACCACGTGTCACTATGGCGCACCTTGAGATGGTCCCCAAAAATTGAGACCTTGAATGAGTGCGGGCTCGCCACATGTCACGGCTCAAAACATTTGTTTCAAGGCTTGAAGCTCAGTGGAAGGTACCAAGTGTCATGCTTGGGGCGATCTCCTTTGGTCGTTGAAAAGTCCAAGTAAAATGCAAAGTGAGTGGAGGCCTCCAAGTGTCCTCCTGGAACTTCTTTAAAATACCGAGTGAGCGTGGGCTCACCATGTGTTCCTATTCTCCGCCAAACAATTTTAGTGCATCAAATTTATCGACATTTAGGAAAAGCAACGGAAACCTCCACGTGTCCTCTCGGTGCTACTCCAAGGCCAAACCAAAAAGTAGATCTTGAAATGAGCGTCGTTCCTCCACGTTGACACATATTTAAGTTGAGGTGATTCATAGATATTTTGAAGTACCCAGTTGAGCCGCGTCCAACCAAAAGGTGCCACATCCCTTGTCAATGCAAGGATGTAAATTTGACTGGGAGAAACACCCATCAAACCATAAAATACAGAAAAATGATCATTTGAGCTCGAAAATTAAAATTTCTTGAAGGACAGAGAATTTAGAAATGTTACAAGGCTCAAATATGTCCATCAGAGACACATCCATTCATTTTTAATCAAGTCGCCGCCATTAATCATTAATTATCCACCGTCTATCTCGAGAATCATTCCAAGTAAACATTTTGTGATGCACTCCACGTGTACATGTTCCATGTTAAGCATTAGGTTTGAGGATTGAATATATTCACATTAAGCCGTATGCATGGAAAACTAGAACCACGTGGAGATCCTAAGATATTTCACAATTATTGGCATCTATTTAATGAAAGTGAAAAATCCAATAACCTCTTTCATTTTGAAAAATTTTATGGCACATATTTTTTTGGGAGGTACTTTTACCATTTTTGCTTGGAATAGAGGATCATTTATAATCAATTATTAATTTGTTAGGAAATTATTTTAAATTAGTTTTACTTTAAATATGTCATAAATTAAAGGGTGAGATGTATTACTTATATTTAATGTTATCTATTTATTAATTTTTCTGGTAATATAATATTTTCATGATAATTTCATGTTTAATTTTAAATTAATTTTTGAAATGTATATTGTATTTGGCCTCTTATTTTCATGATAATATAAAATTTTGCACACCAATAAGATATTATATTATATTTCTTACTAATATTAAAAATATTATAATATTCATATTATTTTATACAATCAAATTTATATAATAGTCTAATTTTTTTGAATTTTTTTCAAACATGTAAAATATATTAAATTTATATAAAATGACATTTCTAAACTATTAAATGTCTAATTTCAATATTAATATAAATTTATATTTGTTACATAAACATATTTTATAAGTGTAATTTGGTAATTGAATTTTATGATAGATTTTTATTTTACTTTCTAAAAATTGTGGATTTTCTATGACAAATGGTTGGATATGTGAGTTATCTACAAATTATTATCCATGTATGTAAATTTTAGAATATCCACAACAACTAAAATGAGTGAATGAAATTTTTGTAGAGATGCTACGATTGTCCTTCAATTTTACTAAATTGTAGATTTTTCATAGAATAATTGTGGTATAAAATTTGTTTTTATTGTAGTGAAAGGAGGGTTATTAATGCTATGAGAATGTTGGTTGCGTGGATAAGGTTCAATTACTTGTAGGACCTCATGAAGGCATGGTTCATTTACATCAAAATGGACTAAACGATATATAGGGCTATGTATAACAAATGGTCTACCCCCATGAAGCGTACTAGTTCCCCTTCGTCCACCCCTATGTGAACCCATCTTCCATTGTGATTGACCTTAGAAACTATGGTGTCCCCAAGAATGATTAGATGAAAATCTCCTAGAACTAAAACCATCCCATCGAGACATGATGGAGTCTTTGAGAAGAATAGGTAAGCATCAAATATTAGCATGCAAGATCATTTAAATTCCCAAAATAGAGTCACCAATAAAAAACCACAAGTGAGAGTCACTGAAAAGATATCATATCAACTTTTTGAAGGAAAATCATGCTTCCATATATTCTGCAGAACATTTTTATTCTAACCATTGGTATCCATTTCCATAAATTTTATTAAACAGTCAAAGTAATAAAACATAATATCATCTTTGTCTGAAACCAATCACATGACTGTGTCATTTCAAGTTCTTGCAATATGAAATTTGAAACAAGAAAAACCCTCAAAATACGCATGTACAGGTGATAATCTAACTGGCTCCAAATGTTATATTGTTTCCACCTTATAACTGCCATCGAAGCACCATATATAAAATATAAACAATAAAACTTATATCCCCAAAACCTTATCACCATTTTTGATTAAAACAAATGCATGCATCAAGAATATTTGTTACAAACTACAAATATTTCAAAATCTTTATCAAACCATTCAAAATGAAACTACAAAGCTTTCAAGCCTTATATTTAATCAATATTTTCTCATAAAGATGACCACTGAGTACTGCAATCAACAAGATAACCACAACTGAATCTTTTTGATCAAATAGAGAAATTTATTCCTACCTAAATACTAAAGCAATGATACTTATTTCATTTTGAACAATCCATTTGATTAAATCAATACCCAATTCGAAAGGCCATTTATTATGATCTACAAAATGAACAACTTTCATCTTTTTATAGCAAAGAGCCAAAAATATTCAAAAGTCTACTTCAAAATATCAACGTGAACTCGAATGAAACACTATTTTCCAATATGCATATGATATATACTTCACTGCATGAATATTTGTGAAAATAAAAATTGGGTATGCAAATTATTCACTTGGGTAAGCCTCTAAAAATTTAAAGGAAGAATACCCAATAAGATTCTACAAATACTATTGCAAATTTTATTACCCATAGTCCAACTCAAACCAAAAAAACAAACCTCAAGCATTAAGCTATAAATAGTTCATACACATTGGTAACCAACACGTATGATAAAATGAAAGCTCAAGCTTGAGATCACACTCGCACAAAACCAATAAAACTCGAACTTAAAAATTCTTCCAATACAAAACTAAAATTACCCCAAAAAAAAACCATCACCTTGTTCGACATTTCAACATGTTCATTGAATGCCATTAACTCACCACCATCACTTCTCCCACTAAAATCTTGCCAACTAATTCCTTGAAAATTGGTATTCACATATGGAGGCTCAACTATAGTTTGAAAAACAAATAAAAAACCTTTTTATTTATTTAAATGCCAAAAAATTATACCATCTCCTTATGCCATTTGATCCCACACTAACCTTATATGATCCAACATATATATGATGAAAATAAACTAAACAAGGTCATAAGACATGACATTATAAATGATGAAATCCAACTTACATTCCTAAAATTTTCATCATGTATAGACAAGATATTTGAAATGGAAGCATGCAATGAAGACAATACACCAGTCAGTCTCAAAAACATCAATTTCAACCATTACTATTTCATTGATCATTTCCAAAATGGAAAGATTAAAAAGATCAAAATGCGAGTCTGAAATCCAAATAGTGATATGATGAAATGAAATTTTATTTCCATGATAGCAACTCACCATTCATGTTGATAAACAAAAGGTAGATACATATCAAAATTTATGAAGATGGCCGACAATTTTAAAGAATGCCAATAAACCACTTAGTGTAAAAACTACAAATAATGCATTAAATATACCTAGTGCCCCCACCGATTCATTATGAATGAAATATAGCAAGCAATAAGTAATATGAATATGTATGGTTATTTTAAAAGGAAGTGTTGGTACCCAATTTAATCTCCTTTAAAGACCGAGCAACATCATGGATTTTCACAGGACACTCAGAGGTAGATAGATAATCTTGTATGTTGTTTTGTAGCCAGGGAAGCAATCTATTTGACTTGTTAGCACTCCGGTTTCAAAAGGAGTGGGTAACACCTTAAAAGGATGTGATCTGATCCTAACTATTTTAGGTTGTGCCTTTCAACCAAGGTAAGAGAACCTATTTTGTAACCTCTTGTTATTGAAGAACAATGATAAATCCTTCTATTGCATAAAGTCTATAGAGAAGACCTTGGGAAAATATGATCAAAACACCAAATCGACTCTCACGAGTTGTCACTTCCTAGATCATGGAGATATTTTAACAACAAGGCAAAGGTTACTGAAGACATTTGGGACCCTGATTGCTTCTACATGTTTTGGTAACAGAGATTATGCATTTGTATGCACACAGGACAAACAGGGGTAGTACAGGTAGGATTGGTTATTTTTGAATAAATTTTTTGTGGGAGGTGGGGTAGGATGAACTTGATTCACCAGATCCTTGAGGAATCTTACAAAATGGAAGGTTAAACCAACATAATGCCACAAAATAGCTAAAATGTTTCTTTAACTAGAATATGTGCTTCAATGAAGGCCCAAATTAGCACTTTTTCACACAATATTTTAGATTCTATCATGAATACTCGAGATAGAAAAGCGGAAAAAGCATCAAGACTTGAGTCAAATCATGCCTAAGGTAAACCCAAAGGATTACATACAATATCTTTCAATGAGATGAAAGAAAAGTGATTTTAATTCAATCCCGGATGAAATCTCTTCTGAGAAATGAAATTGAAGATGCCACTAAACTATCACAAGGATTGAGGCCTATGTGATTGAATCATATTTTAATACAAGATTGCAATAGAAAAAGAAATACTACTCACATACATTTAGAAATAAAACAAACACATTTTACTCAAGACAACACAGAATAAATTGAATTTGATTAAATCTATAAGTAGGGGAAAGTTTATAGAACAGTCTCAAAGCTTGTCAATGGCTGTACATTTGCAACCACCTTGACATGATCAAATTTAATACAAAAGAGATATACAAGATTCTCAAATGGCTTCTCAATATGATGGGCTCTATCAAGCTCTTTCTATTATAAAATTTAGTCCCAACCCCTAACACTCTAACCATTTGTACGAAAAAATTGTGCCATTTATAACATTTACAATAGAGCCCCTTTCCTCACCAAAAATCTAGACCTTGAGTGCTACCAGTGCTTGCCATGATCACAATTGCAATTCCCAAAATCAGATCTGTAAAAAGTTTCCAGGTGCTCGAGGGGACATATCTCATCAAATATCTCCTACATTCAACTCCTTCCTCTAGTAGATCACTCTTTCTTCCATTTGCCAACTACTTCCACCCCTAATTTGTCAAATCTGCTCCTTACGTGCTTGGGAGAAGAAAAATAGAAAATGCGATCGAGCACGATAGTTAGACTATTTTAGAGGTGAAATAAAACTTCCAGATCTCCCCACCAAACTCAGATATCAACATTAACTCCCCTCTCTTCCTGGCGTGTAGGAGATACCAAGAAATCATGAAGACTCACACTTCCAGGCGTGTTTCAATAAAAATGAGGGGAAAATCAGATTCAGACTTTCTCGGCTGCCATTGATCTTTACTTTGAATTTGGACCGTCCATGTTGAAGATTCAAACTTAAAAATAGACCGGGGTTTCCTCTGACTTTTTACAACGTTTGGAAAAATGGAAAAATTTCACATTTTATTCCACATCTTCGCCCTCAAGAAATGAGCATGACACGTGTCCTGAGGTGGGTTCCAAAGGAACCATGGATAAATTCTTCCATTTGACCCTCTTTTTAGAAAAAGGAATTTTTTCCAAGTTTTACCCATAGCTCTGCCCTTCCACTTCAAGTTTCCAATGCGGATCCCAACGGAACCACGCTTCCTTTTCTACTTTTAACTCTTTTTCCCACAAAGGGAAATTTTTCCAAATTTCCTCAGAAGGCCCGCACCTCTACCATTGACTGGAGCAAGATTTGACCCTTCTTCCATCGGGCTTGCGGGCCATTTTTGATAACTTAACCTTTTGAGCATAAGAGGTAAAAATTCTAAGTTGCCTCCTATTGTGCGCTTCCCTGCTCCTTTTGACTTGTCAAACTACCATGTGTCACTATGGCGCACCTTGAGATGGTCCCCAAAATTGAGACCTTGAATGAGTGTGGGCTTCCCACGTGTCACGGCTCAAAAAAATTTGTTTGAAGGCTTCAAGCTCAGTGGAAGGCGCCAAGTGTCATGCTCTGGGGCAGTCTCCTTTGGCCATTGAAAAGTCCAAGCAAAATGCAAAGTGAGTGGAGGCCTCCAAGTGTCCTCTTGGCACTTCTTTAAAATACTCTGAGTGAGCGCAGGCTCACCATGTGTTCTGTTCTCCGCCAAACTATTTTAGTTGCATAAAATTTATCGACATTTAGGAAAGTAGCGGAAACCTCCATGTTTCTCTCGGTGCTACTCCAAGGCCAAACGAAAAGTAGATCTTGAAATGATCGTCGTTCCTCCACGTTGACACATATTTAAGTTGAGGCGATTCATAGACATTTTGAAGTACCCAAATTTGAGCCGCCAAACCAAAAGGTGCCACATCCTCAATGCAAGGATGTAAATTTGACTCGAGAGAAACACCCATTAAACCATAAAACACAGAAAAATGATCATTTGAGCTTGAAAATGAAAATTTCTCGAAGGACAGAGAATTTAGAAATGTTACAAGGCTCAAATACATCCATCAGAGACACATCCATTCATTTTTGTTCAAGTATTTAGGGTAGAAATGACAAGGAAGACAAATCTCAGCCATATAGAATGGAAAATATGGGAGAACTCGAGTTTTTAAATGAACAAATAATGGGAGACCCAAATTACATACCTTTTAGGAGGAACAAAGAAAGACAAGGAGATAACCATGGACCCATAATTGATCTACAACCCACGAACAGATAAAAAATGGTGACAAGGATTAACCATGCACAACACAGGGAAAAATAAAGTGACAGAGGCTGTAAATCGATAGATTTTCAAAGGCAAACTAGGGCGAGACTATTTTGAGCACCAACATTGGCTCCGACTCGGGGATGGGCACTCCCTGTGAGTTCCACAAGAACAAAGGTAGGCCAAGTGCTAAAATATCCATTAGGCAATGTGAGTCAATTTTTAGAGCAGAGAAACTAGCAAAAATAGGTCATCGAGGACCAAAACGAAGAAAAACACAAAAGATAAGAGACAAACAACAAACTATACATTGTACACAAGGTTTTTCCTTTATTTCAAGGGAATCAATCCAAGAAATGCTTCAACTACCTACCATTAATAGTAAATTCAAGTAGTTCACCATCTAAGTCATTGAGGAAGAAGGTATACTAACCAATCCTGATATCAATGGAGCAAGGGCCCATCCGTAATGAGTCAAACTTGCCATGCTTGCCCTTATCCTCATGTATGCTATCCCGTATCAACATATGAACTCCAACATTGAAGGCTTGGGGAGTGACCTTCTTATCAAATAACCTCTTCAACCTTGCTCTGAAGTTTACATGCCTCTAGTGGGATGCCCTCCTCTCTTCATCAAGTTCAAGAATCTAGTTAATGTGAGCATCAAAGGCACCTACCTCTTTATCTTCCAACTGTTAAATGAACTGATATGAGGATAATTACATATACTGAGGCAACAGGGCTCGAGTTCCATACACCAACTAGAATGGACTGTTTCTTATGGCTCTTTTAGCAATGATCCTATCTACTCAAACAACAAACTTCATTTGTTCACCCCACTTTCTCTTTTTAGCTCCAAATTTCTTCTAATAATCTTCAAAACATTTTTATTACTACACTTAGATTTTCCATTTCCTTGGGTATTGTAATTGGATGCATATGTTAAGTTGATCCAATACTCCTTGCACATTTCCATCAAAGGTTTATCTCTAAATCTCATGGCATTGTTAGCAACAATCTTGACAGGCACCCCAAAACCGCAGATGATATGGCTCAACAGAAAATCCATGACAATTTGGTGTGTTACCCTTTTGGTGGGGATTGCCTCCACCCACTTGGTGAAATAATCGGTGGCTACAAGAATCCACTTATGGCCAGCACTTGACGGTTCTGAAATCTCACCAATAAAATCCATTCCCCATTACTTGAATGGAGTTTCAATTGATACTGAGTAGTAAAGGAAGGGAGCCAAGCTTTCGGTCTTCAGGAGAAGTCCTGAAAACTCTCACATCTTCTAACCAAAATAATTGTATCCCTCGAAGAGAGTTGGCCACCAATAGCTAGCCCTTAGGATCTTGTGTGATGTGCTTCTTACAGAAAAATTTCCCCACATACTCCTCCATGGAGATAAGAAATTATCTTGGGTGCTCCTTCTTCATTAATGCATCTTAAGAGGACTCCCTCTTGTTTCTTCCAAGCCAACCCATAATCAGTAATGACATATTTTTGGGAGGCCAACTTAAGAGCCCTTTTCTGGTTCTTACTTAAATGCTCAAGGCTAGTATAAGTGTCTGAGATAGAAAATCACATCCTTGTACCACTCAGAACTCATTAACCTTTCAAAAGCACCGCCTTTCTTCTTCTACCTCATTTACCTCACTAGTTTGCAAGTTTCTCTCATCCATAAGCTTAGCCAAGCCCAAACCTCTCACCAACTTTGTGGTTTGGATATCCATATCATATTCTTGCAACTTGTTCACCCACCTACATATTTTGCTTGAGACCTCCATC
The DNA here is from genome assembly GCA_018340775.1 of Taxus wallichiana var. yunnanensis. NCBI lineage: Eukaryota > Viridiplantae > Streptophyta > Pinopsida > Cupressales > Taxaceae > Taxus > Taxus wallichiana. The sequence goes on along the minus strand of CM031238.1, from coordinate 685,340,302 downwards.
TCTGACAAGATGTCCTTCACCATGGTGTGGGGAACATAAGCAACCACTTTAGAACTTAGAATGTAAGGTCTAAAAACCTTTACTACTTTTACCAAAGAAAATAATTTTTTTCCATGATAGTGTACTTTAGCTCAGCCCCTGCAAGGCCTTACTGAAAAAGGCAATTGGCCTCTCAGCCCCTTCATCATCCTTCTGCAGCAGGATAGAAGCAATAGTGTTCTCTGAAGCAAAGGAAAATAGTTGGAAAGGCTTCTTATAATCTGGAGCTGCCAAAATAGGGGCATGTTTTAATGCCTCCTTGATTCCACTGAAGGCTTGGATGGTAGCCTCCTCCCATTTGATGACTCGAGTCTTTCTTCAGCATGGAATTGATTGGAATGGTCAACTCAGAAAATTTTGATATGAATTTTTTGATGAAGTTTATCTACCCAAAGAATGACTAAATTCCTTTCTTGGTTCTTGGGAGTGGGACCTTGCTTGATGGCGTCTATTCTTTATGGATCAATCATAACTCCTTCTTATGACACAATGTGACCAAGAAAATTTTCCTTTTGCACTCCAAAATGGAACTTCTTTGGATTGAGTGAGATGCCATATTCTCTACATCTTATCAACATCTTCTCCAAGTGCAGCAAGTGGTCACTTCTCTTTCTAGAAAACAACAATAAACTCATTGATGTAACCAACAAAAGCAACATCCATTGCTCTTTGGAAGGTGGCTCTAGCATTCATCAGACCAAAGGGCATCCTAACATACACATATGTTCCCCAAGGAGTAGTAAAGGTTGTCTTGATCCTTTCTTATTCCTTCACCACAACTTGGTTATAACCAGAGAAACCATCCAAGGTAGAGAGCAATTCAGACCCAGTCACTAACTACAACATGTTCTCCATATTTGGTAAAGGATAATTATCCTTCATTGATGCTCTATTCAGATTCTTGAAGTCCACACATAACCTGATATCACCATTCTTCTTTCTTACTAGTACTAGGTTTGTAACCCAAGAAGAATACCTAGTGGGCTGAATAATCCCTCCATCTCTTAGCTTCTTCAGTTCCTCTTACATCTTGAGAGATAAGAGTGGGTTGATTGGCCTCTGTTTCTACCTAAATGGATTTACATTAGACTCTAAGGGAATCTCATGCTGAAACAAGTCCTCTCTGTATGCTTTTAGTTCAGAATAGGTCCAAGCCATGCAATCTTGGTATTTCTTCAACAATTGGATGTATGATTACTTCTCCTCCTTGCTAAGATTGCTTCCTAACCAAATTTTCCTTAGATTCTCCTTTGTGCCAAGATCATGCTCTTCAATATCCTCGACGCCGTCATGCATTTGTTAACAATGTGGTCAGCATTTTCAAAATTGGACTCAATAGAAACCAGTCCTCTAGGAATGGTATTGGTTTTTAGTTGGATGATGCCCTTGCCAAACAAGGTTTCTTTTCCTTCTGTTGTACATACCATTGGCTCCAAATCAATGCATTGATTAGCAAACTCTCCCTTTTTCTACAAAAATCTTCTGATCTGAGCATCATCATCAAAAACCTATCAATGTTTAATGTTGTCAGGGACAGAAGGTCTTGTCAATACCTCAACATCATATTCACAATATGGGGACATTGTACAATTGTCAAACCGAGACCCCAACATTGCAAGCTTTTCTACCAAGTCATTGAATTTCCTATCATGATGCACTATTTTGAATGAATCAAACATCTCAATAAGATCCCAAACTACATGTTTATACTATTTCATTCGTTGATTCTTTGTGGCATACAATTTTTTGACTTGTTTTACAATTAATTTTGAGTCACCTTTGACAATGATTTCCTTGATACCATATTTCCAAGCAATTCTTAAACCCAACAACAATGCCTCATACTCAAGTAATGTTTTGGTGCACTCAAAATTGAGTTTGAAGGAAAAAAAATAAAAAATTCCTAACCAAGAGAAAGTATAACAACACCAACATCATTCCCAAACTTGGAGAAAGCTCCATCAAACAATAGATTCCAAGGAGATACCACTTGTTCAAGACACTGCATTCCTCAATCTTGTGCTCCTTTCAATTAGAAAATCCTACAAAGTTGTCAAGATCAACATTTGTGTACAATAATTCATAACATGCATTATTGGGATCCTCAATAAGATGCAAAATTTTATTTTCTCCATATAACCGACAAGGCTGCCTTTAATTGGAATGGTGTCATAGGACATATCCATTTGGACACTCGCACCAACACTAACAACCCATTTTCTTGACAAAGAGCATGCCCCACTTTCTGTGGGCGGTCAATGATTATAATATCAAGTTTTAAACTTTTACCTAGGTAAGATACAAGTTGCACAACCAAACCCTTCACACATCCCACAACCTGGAACTTCTATGGAATCCATGGCAGTGCACTTCCCATATGCTTGATATCACTTTGATGTTAAGATCATTCATGACTTCTAGAGGAATGACGTTAGATGATGCCCTAAGTCAAACATGTAGTTGTGCTGACGATCTGTTCTTGATGATCAAAGTGGTGAAGAATGGATCCACATTCATCTGAGAGTCCACCAAGGATGCTCCCAAATATACCTCAGGTGGTTCACCTAGTTCCTCCAATGCTGGTGGTGTTTCTAATTCTTGAATGATTGGAGGAGTCTCCACAATATTTACATTTCTGCCTAGGGAAGTCTTCTCTTCTTTTAATCCCAAGTATTCAAATGCTCTCTTTTTGTGCTCAGGAATCCTAAGCAACTCAACAATTAGAACAGAGACTTTGATTTGACTTAAAACTTGGGCAATATCATATGGGACATTCCTTGGCAAGGCAGTATTGGAAGGAAAGCCAACACACTCATTAGGTGGTACAGGATTTTTGATAACTTGGGCATGAGGAGGGATATGATTTTTGTTTAGAACTGCAGGGATTTTGGCAGATGCCTCTTTCTTAGGAGCCTCTTTAGGAATGTTTGAAAGTAAGGGAGCTTTTGGCTTGGCTTGAGGCCCTGTCCCTTTGACAGCCTTACTTCTTGTGTTATATTCCTTCTCTTGAGAAACAAAAACATTCATCAGTAACTATCTATCCTCCTTAGATGGAATTCCTCCATCATACTTCTTTATCATTAAAGCCCTTAAATATTCAAAGTCATTATTGGGCAATTTAAAATCTTGTACAATATCTACTTCTAAAATATGAGAGGGAGGAAGAATAGGTACCCTATGAATGCAGTCCAAAAAGTGGTAGTAGTTCGGGCACTTATCACCTCAGTTGAAGTTTCCCCTTATTGTAAGCTTGTGGAACAACCCATCATGCAGACATCATCATCATTGTCATCATCTTCTTCTTCTTCTTGCTGATCTTCTTCACAAGGAGCATGAGGCATGAAACATTTGTCACACCAATCAATGACATATGTCTCCTCCACAACAAACTATGGCAGCCAAAGGATCAGGCATCATTCTATTTTCCCTACCTTGGGGCTGCATGTTTCCAAATCCAACAGGTCCTTTTCCTCTATCATCAGATATTTGGTGATTTTTAAACTGTCTTGGCCTTGTTTCTTGTGTTGACCTTGTGAGTTCTACCCAATTCCCTTCTCAGCTTGGGCTAGTTTGTAGGAAATTTCCTTGACAACCCCTACCAAATTTTTCACAACCTCCTCCAAATCAATAGCCTTGCTTGTTTGAGGCTTTTCTGGGTTAACCAGCTTTACACCCTCCCTTTTGGAGGATTTCTAATTACCTTGATGTTGTTCTCTATTTGCAAAGCCATGGTGAAGGCCTGCCTCAAATTTGTGGGGTTCTTGTCTCTTAAGTAATATACAGCCTTTTTATCAAATGCATCAGAATATTTGATCAAACATGACTCATCACAAGGCCTTATCCTAATAGGAAATATCCTCAAGGTCTTATTAAACCTTGTGTTGAAATCATGTATTGACTCATTATTATTCTTTTGATGTTTTAAAATTTTGTCAAAAGAAACCTAGGGTCAGTTCTATCACCATACTTTGGAATCAATGCATTATTCATCTCACCAAGAATCAATAGAGTTATTTGGCAATGTGTTATAACAGTCCACTGACATCCTCTTCCAAGGTATGGATGAACAACTTGATATATACATCTTCATGTTCAATCTCAAAGTCTTACATCATATTGATAAAAATCTTTAGATGTTGATCATGAGTAATAGCATTTTTCCCTTGGAACTTTGGCACTCTGTTCCTTACATCTTGAGGAAATGCATTTGGATAACTAGCCATTCCCACAAAATTTATAGGTCCAAAGGTGTTTACAACAAAAGGGGGTCCGGGGGAAATGGACCATGTTGATTTGAGAAGGTTACCTTGGAGGGGTGACAAATTGATAAGGGGCGGAGGGTCCATGGAATAAAGGAGTATAATTTTCAAAATGGATACCCCCAAAGGCCTTATCTCTTGGAAATCCATATCAACCTCGGAAAAAAGACAGTGCGAGAATGTGAACAAATCGTTTAAAATCAAATAAAGGCCCTTCGCATTTGGAGAATTGAATTCCACAAAGAGGATTCTTGATTCAGAGTCACTTGAATGGCAGTCTTCAATGATAGGTCGATCACTTTCATCAATGGAGATCCCTCTTCTTGTATATTGTTCTCCCATAACTCTTCTTGATTTTCTTCCTTCTGATTTTCCTTTTCCTAGCTTTGGAAACAATGTCCTCGCAGGATCCCTAGCAAAGAAAGATCTTCTTCCTTCCATTTTTTCCAATATTAGTAATAAATCTAACTTTGTGAGTTTTAAGACACTCCAATACTCATTAAAAATAAAATCAACAGGAGTAGTACTACTAAGGATTTCCACCCTAGTTGTGCAAATGCACTAAATATGATCTGTCAAATGTTTGTTAATGCTAGAAACTAGAAATGGAAAGATTCTAACCTTTCATTACCTAGATTTATCAAATGAAAGCTAGTGTACTAGGTGTGAAAACTGAAATAACTGCACAGAGCACTTGGAGCATACAAGAAGTGTTTTAATAGGTTCTAAATGTGAGATGTAAGTCACTGGCAACGGCGTCATAAGCGTGTTGTTGATGGGATAGATGGATATGAAATAGCAAAAAATCAAAAAATTGGTCACAACAACTTAAACAATCCCTGGCAACGACGCTAGAAACGTGTTGTTGATGGACTAGATAGATATGAAAAAACAACAAATAAACAAATTAGTCTCAAGAACTTAAACTATCCCCAAAAGCGGCACTAGAAGTGTGTTTGTGCCCAAATTTAATCTCGTTCAAAGACCGAGCAACATCATGGATTTTGATAGGACACTCAGAGGTAGATAAATAATCATGTATGTCATTTTGTAGCTGGGGAAACAATCTATCTGACTTGTTAACACTCAGGTTTTGAAAGGAGTGGGTAGCACCTTAAAAGGATGTGATCCGATCCTAACTATTTTAGTTTGTGCCTTTAAAAAAGGTAAGAGAACCTATTTTGTAACCTCCGTTAGTAAATAACAATGATAAATCCTTCTTTTGCATAAATTTCATAGAGAAGACCTTGGAAAAATATGATCAACACACCAAATTTGACTCTCACGAGTTGTCACTTCTAGATCATGGAGATATTTTCACAACAAAGAAAATGTTACTAAAGACATTAGGGACCCGATTACTTCGCATGTTTTGGTAATAAAGATTATGCATTTGTATGCACATAGGACAAACAGGGGTAGTACAGGTAGGATTGGTTGTTTTTGAATAAATTTTTGGTGGGAGGTGGGGCAGGATGAACTTGATTCACTAGATCCTTAAGGAATCTTAAAAAATGGAAGGTTAAACCAATAGAATGCCACATAATAGATAAAATGTTTCTTTAACTAGAATATGTGATTCAATGAAGGCCCAAGTTAGCACTTTTTCACACAATCTTTGAGATTATATCACGAAGGATTGAGTTAGAAAATCCAACAAAGCATCAAGATCCGAGTCAAATCACACCTAAGGTACACCCTGAGGCTTACGAGACAATCTTTGTTAACAGATAAAAGATAAGTGATTTTAAATCATTTATTCCAATCCCAAATGAAATCTCTTCTACAAAATGAAATTGCAGATGCCACTACACTGTCACAAGGATTGAGGCTGTATGATTGAATCATATTTTAATACAAGGTTGCAATGTAAACAATAAAAACTACTCGCATACATTCAGAAATAAAATAAACACATTTTCCTCAAGACAACACAAAATAACTCGAATTTGATTAAATCTATCAATAGGGAAAGTTTTTAGAACAATCTCAAAGCTTGTAAATGGATGTACATTTATGCAACCACCTTGACATGATCAAATTTAATACAAAAGAGATATACAAGCTTCTCAAATGATTCTCAAAATGATGGGCTCTATCAAGATTTTTCTATTAGAAAATTTAGTCCCGACCCCTAACACTCCAACCATTTGCACAAAAATTTGTGCCATTTATAAAATTTACAATAGATCCCCTTTCCCCAAAAAAATTTAGACCTTGAGTGCTATCGGTGCTTGCCATCATCATGGTAGTAATTCCCAAAATCAGATCGTAAAAATTTTCCAGGTGCTCGAGGGGCAGATCTCATCGAATATATCCCGCATTCAAATCCTTCCTCTGGTAGATCACTCTTTCTTCAATTCACCAACCACTTCTACCCCTAATCTATCAAATCTAGCTCCTTGCGTGCTTAGGAGAAGAAAAAGAGAAAATCTGATCGAGCATGATAGTTAGACCATTTTAATGGTGAAAGATATCTTCAGATCTCCCCACCAAACTCAGATATCAACATTAACTCCCCTCTCTTCCTAGCGTTTAGGAGATACAAATAAATCATGAAGACTCACACTTCTAATCATGTTTTAGTAAAAATGGGGGGAAAATCAGATTCAGAGTCTCAGATGTCGTTTATCTTTACTTTGAATTTGGGCCGTCCACATGGAAGATTCAAACTTAAAACAGAATCGAGGGTTTCCTCTGACTTTTTACAACTTTTGGAAAAATGGAAAAATTTCAGATTTTGTTCCGCATCTCCGCCTCGAGAAATGAGCTTGACACGTGTCTTGAGGTGGGGCCCAAAGGAACCGTGCATAAATTCTTCCATTTAACACTCTTTTTGGAAAAGGAATTTTTTCCATGTTTTCCTATAGCTCCACCCTTTGGCTTCAAGTTTCCAATGTGGGTCCCAATGGAACCACACTTCCTTTTTTACTTTTAACTCTTTTTCCCACAAAGGGAAAAATTTCCAAATTTCCTCCGAAGGCCCGCACCTCCATTGTTGACTAGAGCAAGATTTGACCTTTCTTCCATCAGGCTTGCGGGCCATTTTTGATATCTTAACCCTTTTGAGCATAAGAGGCAAAAATTCTAAGTTTCCTTTGATGGTCTGCTTCCCTGCTCCTTTTGACTTATCAAACTGCCATGTGTCACTATGGCGCACCTTGAGATGGTCCCAAAAATTGAGACCTTGAATGAGCGCGGGCTCACCATGTGTCCTAGCTCGAAAAAATTTGTTTGAAGGCTCAAAGCTCAGCGGAAGGTGCCAAGTGTCATGCTTGGGCGAGTCTCCTTTGGCCATTGAAAATTCCAAGAAAAATGTAAAGTGAGTGGAGGCCTCCAAGTGTCCTCCTGGCACTTCTTTAAAAGACTCTGAGTGAGCGCGGGGTAACCATGTGTCCCTGTTCTCCATCAAACTATTTTATTTGCATCAAATTTATCGACATTTAGGAAAAGTAGATGAAACATCCACATGTCCTCCCAGCGCTACTCCAAGGCCAAACCAAAAATTAGATCTTCAAATGAGCGTCGTTCCTTCACATTGACACATATTTAAGTTAAGGTGATTCATAGAAATTTTGAAATACCTAATTGAGCCATGTCAAACCAAAATGTGTCATGTCCCCTATCAATGCAAGGATGTAAATTTGACCGGGAGAAACACCTATCAAACCATAAAATACAGAAAAACAATCATTTGAGCCCGAAAATGAAAATTTCTCCAAGGACAGAGAATTTAGAAATGTTACAAGGCTCAAATACGTCCATCAGAGACACATCCATTCATTTTTCTTCAAGTATTTAGGGCAGAAATGATGAGGAAGACAAATCCCACCATGGAGAATGGAAAATATGAGAGAACCTAAGTTTTTAAATGAACAGAGAACGAGAGACCCAAATTATAGACATTTTCCGGATGAAAAAATAAACAAGGAGAAAACCATGTACCCATAAGTGGTCTACGACCCATGAACAAATTAAAAATGGCCACAAAGATTAACTAGGCACAACACGAGGAAAACAAAAGTGACGGAGGCCATAAATCGATAGATTTTCAAAGGCAAACTGGGGCGAGACTATTTTTAGCACCAACAGGGAGGTGTGAAAATTTAATCAATACCACCTATATTTTAAAAATACCACAAAATGACATATCAACCCCTATTAATACTTATGATGTGACATAAAACATTGAACTAATAAAAAAGTTGAACATGATATATCAACCTATATTTATTTAAAAACAAAAAAACATCTTACAAAAACTCAACCTAAATAGATAGGTTTGAAGTCATGCAAAACATTTTATTTTAAAATTATATATAATACTAGGATAAGAAACATCATGCTTATTTATAATTATGATGGCGTATAACGGTTAATTATTAAACACTTTAAAACAATATGATATAATCCTATGTTTTTTTCGTACACACCAAACGATACCAAAACCTATACTTAATCCGTAGGAATTTATAGAGTGAGATCGTTTCTATTTCATTGTAGCATATAGTAGTTGTTAATTTTATTTAGATAAGATTAGTGTAATAATGGAATTAGTTTCTAGTACTTAAAGATCTATGTTGAGGAGTTTTACAATTGTGCAAGGCAGTAAGCTAAGGAAAACCCTAAACCTCATTCCTTTAAAAATTTCATTTCATAGGCATGCTTATAAATAATTCTAACTCTTCTCCCTCCTTTCGATTACATAATAGATTATTTTATTCATTTATTATACTCATAGGAAATAATGATGATTTAGGATAGATTAGGATAGAAATTGTGTCTACCCGTTTAAAATATTTTTAAAAATATTGTGTAATGTGTGTTTGTGAATTCCTAATTCTAAAAATTGGGGGACGGCTGAATTAATCTTCCTACTATAGGTGGGACCCCACTCTATGTGTGGACACACCGAGGTTTGAACCTAGGTGCAAAGCATTGAATGATTTTATTATGAGCTAGATTACCAACTCGACTAGATCCCCTTCCACAAGATTTTAAATTTCCATTTGAGAATGCACAATATATGTGTCCTTGTACTTTATTCAAACTATACTAAGATGGTCAAGCTTATGATCAAATTTTTCTTGACATGAACATGGTTAGTGTTTATAAAATATTTGAAATTCATGTATGGTGATAATTTCTTGTAATATTCATGTTTTGGGTTTATATTTGCAAGACGATCCTCTTGAATGGTTGTGCTAATAGATATTAAACACCCTCTGATATACCTTATGTTTATCCTCATTGTATGCTAATGGAATTTATGATTGGAAGATACTATATCTTGTGTACATATGTTTTATTTTCATTTGGACTATGACTTGTATTTAATATAGTTGATTTCCATACTACATTATGAAAAATTGTGTGATCATCTAGTAGACAAAGTTTCTTATGTACTTCACTCTTCTATTCCACATTCATGCCTAAAATTCACTATAACATATTGGTACATGTACATTTTATTATTTCTCTTAATGGAATGTTCTCGATTTATTTTCCTTCTCAAAAATAGATAAAGGCTATAAATATTTCACATAAATTTGAGGTTTTTGTAATTCTATCCGTTGTGTTTTGTGGAGAGTTAGAGGACACAATATTTTGATGACAATTTTCTTTGTCTTGTCATGCAAACACATTCTCTTGCATATTTAACTCTACTACTCCACATTCACACCGAGATTTTATATAGCAGATTGTTATGTACATTTTCTTATTTCTCTTAATATAATGTTACCAGTTATTTTCCTTCTCGAAATGTACAAAGGTCGTAATGATTTTACATAAATGTGAGGTATTTTAATGCCAAACCTTGTGATTTGTGGATATAGAGCCCACATTATTTTGATGGCAATATGTTTCTTATTGTCATGAGAAACTTCGAGAGATAGGGACATGTCGGGAATACCGGCATCTCATATCATGTCGATGTAGTATAGTTTAATAACCACAAAACACAACAAGTTAGGTTATTTTGTGTCTACTTTATAGACAATACATATAACGTGGTAAGGTGAACAAAAATGGCTTAACCATTACCATATCAATCGGCTCTTGATTATATTATAATAAAAGTTGCAATATAAAATTTTATCTTAATAACCATATACCCTATGTAAAAAATTTAATGGTAAAAACATCCAATATTGCTGAAAAAGTATGAGAAATAATTCAAAAATAATATGTCTAAACTATGATAGATTTGTAAATTCATTCGTAATCACATTGTTTCAAACTTAAATATTAATAATCGTGTAGACACAAAATCACGCACTTGGTTAAATTTCTAGGTCCTAAAAGCTTACTAGCACTCATATGATTCCTAAGGAAGAAAAATAGTGGTTGACAACTATCTTTGGCAACTTTTCTTTGTCTCTTGTTTTCTATTTGGTCTTACACACTCAAAAGCCCAATTGGAACTTCACTTATTTATATTTTATAGCTCTAAACACTATCACCCAAACTAGGACAACATCACTCGGGCACCCCTATCCCCTCCGGGATCCCCGATCCTTTTCCACCTTACTCACCCTTTTTATGTCTCTTTTATCTTTTAGGAATATTTTTAACAAAAGGCGGGGGGGGCTCGATTAGTAAAACTAAGGTATAAAACATCCGTTCAAGGGAATTAAATAATACCCTTAATGTTATTTTATACCTCTAATTATTCAATTGATAATTATACCCCTCCCATTATAATATTAGAGAGAAAATAATCCCTATTTTTTCCATGTACCTCACCCATTTTTCCATTACAATTTTATTTACCCCTTTTTTATTTCTACCCTAATATATCAAACACAAAATATATAATGTTTCCTTCTCAATTAATATCTTCTTAATATGTGTTTTCAATACTGCTACCAATTACCTTAATGTTAAGCTTTAATCATATATCAATGTTTCTTCAAATAATTAATATGGTGAAATAATATCCTTTGGGTAGAAAACCATACTCAATCCTATTTTTTTACCATATTATTATTTCTTAGTTAAGAAAATCCTAATTGAGATTTCCTTATTCAATAAGAGATTATAATTTAATATTATGACCACACTCCTTTTGCAATTTTAAGGTATTTAGTATTAAGAAAGAAGGTTCAATTGTTTGAGTTTTATATTGAAAACAATGATGTGTCTCCTCTAGTCACCTCTCTAACCTACCATAATACCTAATTCTAAATATTAAAAATTAAAAATTTCACCCCCTAATGTCTACTAGTATATTGACTTTGATTTTATCAATTTTAATTACATCAATATGAATGAACATGTTAGGATATTTCCTATCTAATGAAACCCCCATGATTTTTCACTTATAGGTTGGCCTTCTAGTTTTGAATTACGAAATTCAAACAGGGAATTATATAAATACATAGTTATGTGTTGAAAACAAGGACCAAGTACTAAGTATTACTATCATCACCTAATCTTGCATTCAAAAGGCACCTAAAAACTCCAAGGAATTCCTCTAGTATCCTTTCAAGGGACAAGGGTTGGAAGAAATCTGTATACACCGCATAGGAAGGGGAAGTTCATTTTATTCCATCCACACATGTTATACATTTCTAAATTATAGCTACAGCCCATTATCAAGTGTAACTTGCACAAGGGAATCATAGGGCACAATTTCTACACACACTCATTAGAACTACATGGAGTCTAAGATGTAATGCAACACTCAGTTGTAAGCTCACTCTGGTGACCGCCAAGGTCAGTCCAACTCACCCTTTTGTATTTTCCTTTTTTAGGTTTTATGTCATTTGTGGGCTTGTGTAGGTGAACTTATTTGTTTCAGATTACAAGTACCTTCGGAGACCATAGTGTGAACATCGGTGATCAAAAAATACCAACTGTGAAACCCTTGTGATGCTGCATCAACCAGATTCTGAGCTCCTGCATATTCACGGTGTCAGATCTTGTCATCAATGCCCTTGTCCACCAATTTAAATTTTATTTACATCTTGTGAATCACTTCTGCTCCAAGAATAATTCCAAATCACACGGATATCGCCTAAGTTTTCTTATCTCAAACTTCGTACTTAGGGTTTCATACTTTACATCTTATTTTTCTTATGTCATTACTATAATTTATTATTTATACATATTTTTTTCAATAGTGGCTCTGTAATTATATTTAATTAAAATTAAATTAAATCATTTGGTGAACCCATCGCTTGAATCCAACCTTCCTTCTAGGATTTTCCTTTTATTCCTATCACCTATAGTGGTCATTTTAGTTCCTTTGAGTACATTGAGCTTCCTCCATCTATTTGGAAATACTCTAATTCAATGGTGAATCGATAAACCATTTCCTAACACACATAATTTTCCTTTGGAAAACATTGAAACCTATAATCACGAATAATCCTACGATGAGGACACTAATGTTGATAAAGAAAAATTAGACAAGCTCACTAATTTCCATTAATCTTTATGCACTAACCCTTTGCATATTCTACATTTTCTCAATGCTTTACTTGCTACCAAACACTCTCAATATGTTTCTTCTATACCTCTTGTAGGTTCTTCCTCGGCTGCCATGGCCTCCACCCAAACCACTTAACATTCCTACTTCCATTCTTATTTCTACCACTCTCCTCCATCCGAATGCTTCTAATACACAACCAAGTTCCTCTTCGCACCCGTGACCTCATTTCTTTATATCAGCATCTAAAAATTCAAATTATTCAACTATAAAAAGCTAATTCACGCTCCTCTCCATCTCTTGATTCCTCATTTCTCCTTCATACTCCTTTTGCATCCACCATTTATGCTTATCCACTTCCTCCTAACTTCGTCACCCCTAAGTTTCCCACCTTCAATGGCCATGGTGACCCTCAAGAGAATCTCAGATATTTTCATGTGGCATTTTTCTACTATCCGTATGATCATACATTAATAACTATGTTATTTCCTAGAAGTCTTCAAGATTACAATATGCATTGGTTTTATGATCTACCTATTCATTTAGTAACTTCTTTTATGCATCTAGCCGATGATTTTCTTGCTCACTTTTCCATCAATATTGGCATGAAGATATCTTATGTATAACTCATGCTCACATAAAAAAAAGATCTAATGAAAATCTAGCTAACTATGTGTTACGTTACAAGAACAATCTAGCTAAGATGACTAATGTACTTGTTGATCAAGAATTATAAGATCTTTTTTTCAAATCGTCTTACAACCACTTTAGGAAAGTATAATATTTGAGACCTCTCGCTTAATTTTAACAATTATGCCATACGCTAAAAATGAGTGAGGTCAAATTCCTATCTATGGGTAATCTAAAATATCATGACACTCCATCTTCTTCAAAAAGGATTCAAGCTAAATCTGCACCGAAGCCATCTCCTAAGCCCATCAAGAAAATACGATTGTTAATGCCATCTCTCCACTTGAAAATATTAAATGAAAACCTCAAAATTGTACTTTCACCAAATCACCCTATGCATCTCCATTTCTATTTCCTCAACTCATCAAAATAAATCTTATAATCACCCTTCGACCACTTCTCAATCTTGATCCATCTCGTCCCCTCGTGGCCATAATTATTATAAAAATGATAAATTTAATTATCACCAATGTATTAGGAATTATAATGATCGCTACTTAAAACTCAATCCTGTCATTCAAGATCTTATTGACAATAATTCAATCAAGCTCCATGAGCCATCTACTTAGAATCTAGTCAATGATAATAAAAATCTATAAATCTTTAATGACCCTTTTCCCAAGCATGAATCATAAGTTGCTGATTCTTCTTCAAATCATACATATCGAGTAGTGCCCCATCATTCATCGGGGACCCTTAACTTCCTTATCACTTTTGTTGATGCATCATCACCAAATCATTTTATTTTATGATCATGTTTATCATGATATATTCACTTTCGATTCATTGCATACTAATGATTCTATTTGTTCATATACCATCAATAAAACCATGATCTATCTCGTGGTTCTTATCAAAGTGTGTGCTCCATTGCACTTCTCATGGCTATCAAATGTCCACTATCTAATATCACATATCCCATTCCTAATTATTTTGGCTACATCAGATTTCCATTATAGTTGGGCCTCTTACCATGCTTCTATCATTCGTCGTGGCATCTTCAATCAAAGGTTGTGACATGCTCATAGGTCTCAAGTTAATTCACAATAATCAAGTTGTCACTCCGAAATGTTTCCACCCCGCACACCATTTCCTAATCCTAGTCTTGATGATATCTTTACACCAGTTACAAAATCGAGGCATCATTGACCTCTCAAATCTAAGGAACATTCCACATCTAGTTCTCATATTCGTACATGACCTAATTCATGACCTTTTCATTCTCATCAGTCCACTATCCCATCTCGCTAGCCTAAACCACCTACTCAAAACGCCCTTCACATAGGTTTTCACCACCCCCTTCACCATATAGGTCTCCTTCACATGTACGTCGTTAGTCTCATACTCTATCGATCTTAGAGCATCGTCAAATGTCATTGTCTCTTCGGATATCGGGTGGAGGGCCCTTTCCATTCACTATCATTGAATATCATTCTCTCTTCCTCATACTTGGGGTGTTACCCATCCTTCACCCCCTCCTATTATCATCCATTGTCTATAATCTCTACTATCATGCATTATGCTTCACACTTAATATTTCTTTATACTCTTACACATTTTGATACACACAATGTATCATCATTACCCTATGACACACTCTAGCTCCATGGTTCATACTCAAATGTTAAGGGTCTAAATGTGACATGAACCTCACCGCATTCACTTTTCATGCTCTATGATTTATGATCTATCTATCTAGCACACATTCTTAAGCCATTTTGCGATGACATACACTTTCTCTATTGTTCATTCTTGATTGTTGAGGGGTATTTAATAAATGAACCTCATTTCATACACATCCTCTAGGGGATTTATGCTCCTATCAAATTCAAACATTTCACACCATTCCATCACACCCATATACCGCATTTACATATCTTGTTTTCACTAAATCTTATTGTCTTATACTACTTACATGATGCACTTTGCTTACTATGCTAGTTAGATACTTAGTATGTCATTATCTTTCTATACACACACATTCACGTTCACTTGGTATTTTGGAGTGAATGCAGATCTGTTATAGATCTTCACATGCCTGATGATGCTTGGAATTGTACCTTTTCCACCCCACCGAGGCTTTTGGGGACATCTTGCTTTATTACTCTCACACATTACATGTGTTATTGTTTCATCATTTACTACTTCTACTTTCTATCACATTACTTCTCATTGATACATACATGCCTTGATATACTATTTATCTTACTAACATATTAACGGGAGCTTCATGTGTAGCATTTGATTTACATGACTATATGTCACCATGGTTATATGATACACTTTTTCTGACATTGTTTTCCATTGTATGCTATTATTTGTGGGTTGTGCCCTACATCTTGTATGCTCATTGTATGTTTTTGGCCACTTCAGCCTTGATTGTCTTGTGAAATTGTGAGTGATGTCCCTGGTTTGAAACCTACTTTTCCTGGTCCACTTCGTTTGCACACTTATTTGATTATATTATCTTATATTATGCATACTTGCTACTTTTTCTACTAACACATGTTGTCAACCACTTTTTTTGCATATGTGTTTGTTTCTACCATGCACAACCCCTACCCCCTATAGGGATATAGTTTAGATAAACATTATATCCTTTATTTTGGGCCACATTTTCCTACCGACATCGTATGCACCCCAAATGAGGGGGCCATATATTGGTTGAAGAAATGACCCCTATAGTAGCTCATAGCTATAGAATAACACAAATCTAAATAGACAAGAATAACACAGAACACAGTCACAAAATGGCCCAGAATCTGATTTGGGTCCTTAACATAACATAAACACGAGTGCCTAGACTTAGACAGAACGCTTGGGTACTTGTGTCCTCTCCTAGGCACTAATGTCATAGGAGCACACAAAATCATCCTCTTAGATCAAGAAAGTTAAAAGAATCCTTTTGAGTAGTTCTACAATTATAGGCATATTTCTTCGCTACAAAATGCATTTTATCTCCTTCGATCAATACAACTCAAAACTAATTCGGAACAAATCAAGATAGTAAGAGAAATCAGGTACGCACTATCTACAATGTTACTTGTTAGGAAGAGTCATTGTAGGAGAGTAAAACTAGGCTTCTCTCCTTAAGACTTTCTCTTTGGCGTGAGATTACCTAAAAACTTGTAATTGGCATGAGATCACCCAAAAAACTTGCACTTGGCATGAGATCTCCCAAAACACTCTCTATCGGTGTGATATTACCCAACAAATGCGTTCTTCACATAATTTTAGGACACTTACTATCCTTTAGACTCTTTTACATCAGGTTCACACTTTCCTTTACTACTACTTTTACACGTTTTTACATAATTTGCTCAAATTTTTCATATACAAGTCTATGAATGCTCTTTCACTCTTCTTTTGCAAGTATTTCCTTAAAACAAAAAAAGTAGAAACCTAAAACATTAAATACAAGCACAACAATATGTAAAATGCAACGCATATGCTTCACCCCTAGGGTCACTTTCCTTTCCTAGTCTCCACACTTCACTTTGCATCATTCCACGCTTTACTTGTCCACTCAAAGACACATTTTTTTGCATGCTGACAGGATCATAAGGTAGACATTTCTTATCTACTTTATTTTATCAATTATTCACGCAACAACATAAAGTGGGGGAAAATGTAAGCACAATATCATGTACTTGGGTACATTTTTAGGTCCTAAAAGCATACTAGTATTCATATTGTTCTTATGAACAAAACTAGTGGTTGACAATTGTCTTTGGCCTCTTTTCTTTGTCTCTTGTTTTCTATTTGGTATTAAACACCCTAAAACCCAATTGGAGATTTACTAATTTATATTTTATTCCCGAGACACTAGCGCCAGCCAGAAAAACAACATCCAAGCACTCCTGTCCCCTCCGGGAACCCTTGGCCCTTTTTGACCTTATTCACTAATTTTAGGTCTCTTTTATATTTTGGGCATCCTTTTCACTTATGGGTTATCCTTCTAGTTTTAAATTATTAAATTCAAACAAAGGAATCATATAAATACATAGTTATGTGTTCAAAATTAAGGACCAAGCACTAAGCATTACTATCATCACCTAAGCTTGCATTCAAAAGGCACCTAAAACACTACAAAGCATTCATCCAAAATCCATTTAAGGGACAAGGGTTACAAAAATTGCATACATTGCATAATAAGGGGAATTTCCTTCTATTCCATCCACACATATTATACATTTTTACATTCTATTTGCATCATTTTA
Organism: Taxus wallichiana var. yunnanensis; assembly: GCA_018340775.1. Lineage (NCBI taxonomy): Eukaryota > Viridiplantae > Streptophyta > Pinopsida > Cupressales > Taxaceae > Taxus > Taxus wallichiana. The sequence continues at coordinate 685,322,660 of CM031238.1, read as the reverse complement.
TCAAGTGTAACTTTTACAAGGGCATCCTAGCACACAATTTCTATAAACACGAGCACCGGGATAATCGACTCCCCATTCTAGATTTTCCTTTTTAGGTTTGATGTGGTTTACGAGCTTGTGTAGGTGAACTTATTTGTTGCGAGTTATAGGTACCTTCTGCGATCATAGTGTAAACATCAAGTGATCAAAAGAGACCAAGTATGAAACCCTAACAACACGAAACAACTAGATTCCGAGCTCCTACATAGTCACTAGTACCCCAGATCTAGTTATCACTTCCCATGCATCCTTATCCGCATTAGGCGCCCCTGTTCGGAATCATTCTTAGGTCTCAAATTTTATAGAGATCAATTACAACGTTATTTTCATCTTGTGCATCACTTCTCCCTTCCCTAAATAGTTCCGATCATGTGGATATTAGCTAAGTCTTCTTATCTCATCTTCTTGCTTGGGGTTTCATACTTTACATAATAGTTTGTTCGTGTCATTATTGTAATTTATTATATATACATCATTTATTCGTAATAGTCACTCTACAATTAGATTTAATTCAAATCAAATTAAATCAAATTAACACAAATGAGTATCCTATTCAATGCAATGTCTTTTAAAATATGACTTAATAATCACCAACCTAAAATCTGTTACTTTATAATGGTTTTGTACTTTTTGGAATTATTTTGATTACATTGTTATTTGTTTTAATAACATAAATGTTAAACTAATACGTAAAAGAATTTGTAAAGACAATGAAAATTATAATATATATATATATATATATATATATATATAATAAAGGTGTTTAGATTTTCAATAACTATATACTATGAATAAAATATAAATTAGATACATAGAGCACATTAACTCCCACCACACAATCAATCAAAAATATGATATGAATGTTCAAAATCGAAAATGATCAAGGAGTATTTCACTCTTCTATTCCACATTCACCCAAGGAATTTTCTATATACCAAATTGTTATCTTTTCTAGTTTTTCTGTTTATAAATTATTGCAGTCATTTTCATTCTCTTTAAATGTACACAAAAAGTAACAATTTCAATTTACATTCTTAATTATTGTTAGCAATCCTCTTCTTCCCTAATTGATCATGGATTACAAAAAAATAGGGATAGGTCACCAGACTAAAATCAAAGATAGTAATAATTAAAATGTTAACAAATTAAGTTAAACTTGAGCCTTGTTATCATTTAAGACATTTGTGAGAGGTTTCAGAGAGACCAATTACCTCACTTGGGTTGTACTCATTTATCCCAATTTATTTTCAATCCCAAATATTCCTTAGAATCAATTTTCACGTATTTGAACCTAAAGTGAAATGAAATAATAATTTTGGAAAAATAAAATAAGACGTATAATTTGTTCAATAGGTTCTATAAGAGAATTTTTTTATCAATAGGTGCATGTGAGAGGTCAATTGAAATATTGTATATAGATGAAAAATGAAAATTGTTGATAAATAGAATGTGATATAGATGGTTGGAAATCAAACACTACCAAAAGTATCATATTTCTAGGTGTACTATATTTTATATAGTATCAATCATAAAAATTATAGCATATGCACAAACAAATTATAACATATGTGAGATAAAAATGTCATTTTAAGTAATACCTCTAAATTATTATTATATATAATGTATAATATCATCCGAATATAATTAAATTACATGCATTATTAATATTCACAAACCATTATATAAGCTTTTGATACCCAAGTTGTAGGTATTTCCTCTAAGTGTAAAACATAACGTTCAAATGCAAGAATACTATTACAACTACTTTATTCAATGCAACCAATAGAGAAATAATGGAAATTTTTAAAACTTCCTTAGAAGACAAAGGAAAATTAATGAAAAATAATTAGTCTTTTCATGGAATGAGACCAATTTTGAAGAACCATGAAAAATTAATTAGCAAAGATAAACTGATCTTGAAAGTTTTATCTTTATCAATATCATTTGCAACTCAAATCTTATTTGGAAATGTGTTGTTTACTTCATACAATTACGGAATGAATTATGATCAAGGTCTCGAAGTGGAAGGTACATGTGCCGTGTTTTTGTCTCAAAATTTTAACTTCCTTTTGATTTTATTACCCAATTGAAAATGCATTTACTTAAAGTGATTCCCAAATTACAATCATTTAGTGTGAAAATGCTAATATTGTAAATTATATTTGGTTATGGTAGAAACCTCAACAAAGAAGGATACCCACGATCTCCAATATAAGGTGAACTAAAATATCAATGTCATTTAATTTGTAACTTCAACAAGAAGGAATATTGTGTTATTACACATCAAATAAGACTAAGGTAGATGCACATAAACAATTAAAACAATTGAATTTTAATTTTCATTTAGAGTAAGGAATAAATTTGAAACTAAAGGAAGTATAGATAAATTTAGGTATAGGTAGGATTGTTGTAATAATTATAATATTGGTGATAATATCTAATAATATTGTTATGGAAACCACGGGTATGTCAAAGGGATTAGGTGAACAATAAGAGTATGAAAGCTTGTTATAATCATATGTTTGGGTTGTTCATTATAACATGCCATTGCAAAATCTAAGTCTATGTGAAAGGGCTAAAATTTACATCCAATCCTCATTCTAAAATGGCTAGAAGAAAATTATTTTAAGGTGATGTGTAACATAATTATAAAAAATTGATAATTTTATATTGACACTTGATAATACCATTGAAGAATGTAAGACTACATGATACCTTTTTAATAAGGTAATAAATTTGCAACATAATCAAAATATAAAGAAAAATAACGTCTCATTGTAAAATTAAGAGTTAGAAAATTGTAGATCATGATTCTTTTGTAGAAATTCCAATCCACATTTATTCTTATTTTCTTCCTATCAAGAACTAAATATATAAGGAATTTCTAAGTTTATCCTTTTAAATCATTTCTAAGATTTGTTTTTCTTTTCATGTTTCAATCTAAAAGGAAACCCAGAATTTTCTATAAAATTCAAATCCTTGTTCTCATGTGCGTTTTATTTTTATCTTGGATATAGATAAAGTTTAAAATAATTGAACCATTTTCCATGCCAATTGATGGATGTAGAAACATAAAATCTAGTGGACATTAAGAATGATGCAATCCTTCTCCTCTATACAAGTACGACTACAATGTTGACACATAAGGTGAGTGTTACATTTCTTTCAATAATTATTGTATCTATTATTTCTCTCATAGGAACCGATCATTTCCTAGCATCCTCCCTTTAGTGTTTACATGGTAGAAAAACATTCACACTTCCTCTCGCATCTTGTCACCCATGTGCACTCATGATCTTGGCTCACACTCGAACCGAAGGTAAAAGAAGGAACACATAAAATTCTTATCAACCAAGAACCGTTAAGGACACATTTGACTGAACTAGTGTGGGAACATGTACATGAACCATCTGCTTATCAACCAATCACTATAGGGAACACATCTGACCTACTCAGTGTGGGAACTCAAGAAGGAACCATCTGCACAACCTTCAATGGTTTTACAAAGGTTTACCACAAACCTAGGTATGAATAGGAACACATCTAACTATTCAACCTCTTCAAGTATCATGATGTTACATTTCATTGTGCTATATGTTCTTCACTATGTTATTACATCAAGGAATTATGTAGGAATAACCACATATATATGTGAATAGGAATGAACATTTGCTCTTATTTTTCACACCACATTGAAAAGCTGAAAAATTGAAATCCATACCACACAACTGAAAAAACAAGTCAGCATCTTTGGAAGTGTGTCCCCATCATTTGTGACTGACGAGAGGTCACCGATTGAACTCCAGACCTCATGTTCCTCCATCCCTAATAATTATTTACTTAATAGAGGTAGTATTCATCACTTATATTTTGGTATAAGAAGAGTTTTCTTCTTATTCATTCTCCTCTTCTTCATCAATGGCCATGGAATTTTCTTGTAATTTACTAGTGATAAAATCATGTGCTTTTTTATTGCAATTCATTACTAAGGACCAAACTGTCTACGATTTAGAAATAGATGAGTCATATTTGTTCACTTTTAGAAGCAAATCCTTGATTAAAAGAAGATTTTGATCTCCTTTTAAATATGATTTATCTTGTTTTCCATATGATGCACTTTCTTCTGGTTCAAATTTCTTCATTCTTTCTTCTTCCTTTATTAGAGAAGATATTCAATATTCTAAAACATGATTAATTTTACTCAATGTAAAAACCATATTGGAATAACTAAATGGCATGCAATTAAGTAATAAAAAAATTTCATCATCAACAGTACATCAATTTTAAGTCCAACAAGCTGATTTGAGATGGATCAAAACTTACTAATGTGCTCCAACATGTTATCACCTTCTTCCATCTTGAGACTCACCACAAACATGAACTGAATCTAACATTAAAAATCATGTAAACTAAATTAAAGTACACTACATATTTGTGAAGACCTCATATTGTGATTTGTACATGGATGGAGAAAATATTGGAGGAAGATAAGTGACCCAAACACTCTCATTGTTTATTTTATTTTTGATCTTTTCCACCATAGTAGTAGTCAAGCATTGAGATCACGCTATAGGTTATAGTCAATGATTTCATCATATCTCCTTAACCTGGATCTGGGTTTTTCTAATATTTTTACAGAATGCTCCTAGTAGCAAAGTAAACAAACCCAAAATACTCATAATTTTTAAAATCTAGTTTTTTGAGAAACGATCAATTTAGCAATCATTTTGTTTTATGATCAAAATCCTTTAATTTATATATTCATGAACACTTACAAAACAACACTTACCCTCCACAATCATTCTAGAATTTTACTTGGAAAATAAACAACCCGCACCATATTTGATACCAAATTCAAAGAATGAGCAATTTGTAAATCACAAATATATTCTTCGTATTAATTTGTTGTGTTATATTACAATGTGTGTAGGGCTATTATATAGCCATCCAAATAGGAAAAAAATAACTTCCTATTTTATGTGGAGTATAAATTAAACCACGAGGAAAATATATTGTTATACATTTGTTATAACAATATATTAACTATCCAAATATGTTACAAATAAACTTGTAACCATACTAATAGACTAGTAATTCACTAATTATCGAAGTAATAATATATTTACCACAATAAATACAATGTAAAACTAATTTACAAAATGGTAAATATCAAAACACTCATGTAAATACTAGAATTCCTAACACTAAGTCTATGAAAATGAGAGCATAAAAAGTATTCAGTTTTCTCAACCCCTTGGCCATTTTTACGAGGCCTATAATGTAATCTCCAAATGTGAAGAGGAAACCAGTTTTGGTTGTCTTATAATAACTACCACCAGGAGGTATTACTAATGTAAAGAAAGGAGCTCATGGGTTAGTCCTAATTGATAGTTATATGTGCTCCATTTATAGTGTAATCTATAAGTCTAAGAAAATTAGTTTTTATTTCTTCAAAATAAAAATTGATCAAGGAAAGATAAATGATGAAGTAATAAAAGAGATGAATAATTTCATTGTCACTAATTCTCATGTATGCCAATTAATATAATATTTAAAACAAACCAATCAGGTGTTATTAACAAAAAAATTCAAATGCAACGTCTCGCATATATAATTATGTCTCTAATTACATAAGTGTTTCTATCATTAAAAATTACATGTGGCTTTGAGCATGTAAATTAGTTTTCTTCATTGTTCCCATGTCCTCTATTATTGGCAAAAATTTTATGGTCTACCCATCTTGTATCCAATTATAGATCTCACCACCTTCTCCTAGGACTATCTCAAATGATTTCTTTACACCTTTAATAACCCGAAAAACTCACCACCAATAATGGGGATGAGCTTGTAGGCGATTTTGGTTCAAATCCAATATAAAGTGAGTAGAATATTTTTCCATACCGACTACAAACTATGTGGCTTAGAGTCATGCCCTCAATAAAATTTGGAAAGTAATGAAGAAATTAAGTTTTTTTTTTCAACTTCATTGATTGAGTAATAATTCATGTTTGATTTCACTAAAAGAGGCCATCTAAAACCCACATGTGATTTGAAATTTGGGGTTTTGAAATGTACTAAAGGATGTAAAAATTGTGCCTTCAAATTAAATATCTTATACGAAACTAAAACATCAAAATAAAAAGATTTATTATTATTATTATATAAATAGAGAATTGCTACTACAGAAAGTGCTTCTTTTCAATGTTATAAACTACTCTACATAATTATTTAATGAAAATTTTAGGTTAATGGGATAGAAATTAATATTTCTATCTTATCAGTGAATAGTAAGTTTATTTTTGAGAATACAAATTAATCAGGGTAAGGTAAAAAGCTATATGGCTAAGATAATGAGAGACCCTTTTCTAGGTGTTGACCATTCTCCATATGAACACATAGGAGAGATCATTGAGGAGGGATGATTGGAAGAGCTTGTGAAGAGGAATCATGGAAATATGAACATCACGTTTGTCAAGGAAGGGCCATTTTTGCAATGATTGGGATATGCTTAACTTTCCACTACCGAGGATCCCCTTCATGGTCCCCATATACATAGTGTTTGCATTATCAAATGCGAAATATGGATACATGTAACCTAAACTACAAAAATGTTTAGAAATATGGGGAATAAACTTTTAAAATGATTGAGAAGTGTAACACCCGTAAAAACAACGTTCTAGAAACATGCTGAAATCCTAAACACTTATCCCAAAAGTTGCGAGTAATTTCTTTTTGTTTAAGTTATAAGAAGGTTACAAGGGTGACAACCCCTAGGGTACATTAAAATAACTTACACTGATATTCTCAACCTTACGGTAAGGGAACCAGGTCTAGTCCAAAGATTAAATATTTTTAATTTATCTCTAAAGTCAATTAATTAACATAATCTCAAGTTTATCTCTAAGGTCCATTAATTTATTATTCATTAAGAAGGGACCATAGATTAATTTACATAGCTAATTTTTTTCTTCTCTTTAGTTAACATTCAATCCTAGAAAGGTTAACCTTATATAATACTTAGTCATTTGTTTCATTATCCCATTAGCTTTAATATCCCACATTTCATTAATTTACTAAAACATACTAGGAGCTAGGAAAATAATTGCACACTAAGGTAATTAAATGGTCCCACTCCCCAATTACACATACCCTTAAATTTTAAATAATTTTTTTATAAACTTATATTCCAACTAACAAAGGTAGGGTTGATCTTGAGCACTTCGATCAAACCAATCTTGGCAATTAGATCCTAGGGTTCCAAACTAACCCTAAAATCCTTATGAGTTTTATTTAATCTCTTTTTTTACCAAGTCTCCTCATTTGATCTATTTTCTTTGAGAAAATTACAGGTTGGAGAGGAGAAGCCATGAGAACAAGAGAGGACAAACTATGGTGGATTATACAAGGAAATCAAGCTTAGATGGTTTAGATTGTAGTTTTATTTTTTTAATATATTTCATTAAAGAATGACGAAATTTTTCCTTTATGAACTGTTTTTATTTCAAACCATTTGTATTTGGGTTTTTCAATTGGGCAAACCCTACCCCCATAAACATAAATGAACAAGAATGTTTTCAATCCACCATTTGGAAGTTTTTATTTCCCAATCCAAGGGATTTACTCATAGTTTTCTTGTTGGTAGTTATTAGTTAAATTTTACAACTTATAAATTAGTAAAAACTAGTTAAAATTTTCACACAAATGCAAATTTGAGTAGATCTATCGTAAGTGACATAACTGCCGCCCAAAGCGGACCAACGGTCCTCGCACCGCCACCCTACCCGCGTGACAAACCATGGACTTCCACCCTACTTAGCAATGGATTTGAGACAGCTACCTTAGCCTAAGTGGTAGTTACGGGACCGCCGCTCTGCACATTTGGGCGGTCCTATTTTCAAAAAATAGAACCTAAAAACCTAAGATTTCACAAAAACTAAAAGCTGCAAAAATGTTTAAAATGCATTCGGACTTGATTTTATATGCCTAAAAAATTTCTAGTTGTAAGATTTAACTTCATTTATTCCTTCTTCATTGAAATTACTTATTTTGAAAGCATTTCTTGTTCAATAAAAGCAACAATAATGAATCATTTCGTTTCAACTAATTTTCTTTCAATTCCTAGAGTGAAAAGATCCAAACCTTATTTAGTATTGTTATTTTTCCTTACTACAATAATATAATATTCCAACATAATAATATATTTCAAATTTTTATTTCTTTTCCATTTTCATTACAACTTCTTATCTCAAACAATTGCTAACAACTTCACTCTACATACAAGTTTACTAAACATGCATGTTTTCACATATTACAACTTCTATATTTCTTATTTCTTATTTACAATGATACAAATTTACAATACAAGTAAAATTTCCTTCACAAGATCAATACAATGTCCTCCACTTGAAGTGGGAAATTATACAATATTACAATCTAAAATAAAATACTATATTACACGTTCTTTTACTCTAAGTGGGAATAACACCAAGGAAGTTTCATTACAACAAAGATCTTCTTAGTGACTCCACCAAAAGCCCCAAGCTTCACAACTCCAACAAGAGATCCACCAAGCTTCATTTGAGCACAAAAAAAGGGGGGAGAGGCAACACTCTCCACCCAACCAAGAATTCTAATGAGAAGAAGAAGCCATCCTCCTCATTGGCCCCTGGAGACCCAACCACATTGGAATGGAAAATGGATTCAACTCATGGAAACAACAAGCTTCCAAAATACAAAAATTGTTTCACAACCATTCCAACCACATTTCAATCATCAACAACACTATAATTAAAAATAACTAAACAACAAGTAAACAAGGCTTAAAAGGAAAACCACAAGAGAAAGACCTATGGGGAGGACACTTATGACTCCCAATGGGAATGGGTGCCCACCTTAAATCCTCCAATGCATATCTCAAATCCCCTAAAACTCTTATGACTCCCTCAAGTACCCCCTTTTACCTCCCACATACTCTTATGCCTCCCTAAATCTATTATGCCACCCTCATAAAAGAAAACAAGTAAGAAATGTAAGCATTCGTTATCCAAGGTGGGGCACCCAACCCAAACTCCTCCAAACAAGAAAGTAAAATCTTATGCCTCCCTACAAGAAATATAAACTATTATGCCTCCCACATGAAATGTCCCCATAGTCCCCTCCTACACCACAGTTAGGAAATCTACCCAAGCACCCAACAAGCATTCCAAAACACTAAAAACAAGCACATATGCATACAATATAAAAGGTAATCATTTCAAAAGAGTTTAGTTTCTACCTTTCCATGGTAGATGTTGAGCAAAGAACATACCCCAAGCTTCTTAAATCCCAAATAAACACCAAGAAGCTCCAAGAAATCCACAAACACTTCCCAATTTCCTCTAACTCTAAAAATGCATGACAAAAAAATAATGAAGTAACCCCCAATCAAGAAAAAGAAATTGATTAAATAGAAAAGGGAGACATGAGGTTAAGGTGGCATCACTCATCCTCAACTCCACCTCAAAATTCAAACTTCAAACTCCAAATCACAATTAATAAGTGGGTGAAGAAATGACATATTACTTTCACACACAAACCAATCCCACACCTCGTACGGATAAAATTAATTACATGAAATAAAGGGCACTCAAAATTTACATTTTTGTCTTCCCAAAACATCTAATGGGGTCTAATTTTGACCCCCCAACCCATAGGTAGGGTTGGCATAGCAATTTAAGAGGTGTGGGACAAGTTTGACTTGTCCCACAAGCTTCCAAAATTGACCTCTAAGGCCAAATACGAATTTACATGAAGGGGTGGAGTGTACAACACTCAAGATCCCCAAGCACTCAACTATCAACAAAAAATCCAAGAGAAATCTATCCTAATAAATTAATTCGTTTGGTCACATCTATAATTAGTTTAGGACAAGATTAATTTAGCTCTAATTAAGACACTATAACCCATTAATAATAAAGGGTAAAATACATACCCCAAATTCCAAATAAATAATAAAAAGAATTACATCACTAAAATCACATACTAACATCAATGAAATGAAAGTAAATAAAAGACAAAACATAACCCCTTTGGTCATAATTTCCCCTAACAATTAATTCAACACACACACAAATACATGTTGCCATGGTGAATCTTGTTGAATTCACCAAGAATTCCAATGTGGTTGGTCTCCAATCTCCCCGTTGTTTGTCATGATATGTTTTCCTAAAAACACACAATACCCCTCTGGGCTCATGGTCATATTAACGATGTCAAAGTAATAAAACACTAACATCTAACTATCAATTTAAAACATCAAAAATCATTACTATTATAGCTAAGACCAAGTAGTTTAACAATTATTCTCATTTTCAATATTTTGATTCTACTCATACATTAGTTTGTAGCTAAGATCAAAAACCACTTGGATCGTTAGATTAATGAAATACTTTCACTTCTTCAAAATTTCTCTAACCTCCAATATCAATTAAATCACAAAAATAACTTTGAACATCATACCAAAACCTGTTGTTGCAAATCATTGCACCCCGAATGGCCAGGATGTGAATAGGACGTTCGGTGTGATTGGGACACATGGGATCACCTCTCAAGCTGTGGGACTTGGGCTCGAGGTGAACCTCCGGAGAAGGCCGACTTCCTCTTCCTAAACTAAGCGTTGTACTACTCCTAGTGTAACAAAAATGATTATCTAGTCCTAGGCTAACATTTTCATGGGGTTTTAGGGAAAGAGATTTACAGAAATGAAACTATACTAGGGATGGTGATGCACCGAATAAAGGGTGTCTTCAGATTCAGGAAGGGTTAATTTGAAGAGGGTGTGTGCACCACAGGTCAACTTCACCTACTGCAACTTAGAGAGGGTACAAGATACCACAGACTAAGAGACACGCGTTCCCTTTGTTAAACTTTATCAGACGAGAAATATACTAGTTTCCCAGTGAAGAAGGATGAACTCAAGAAGGGTGAACAGACACCACAACTCAACTGCATGCAATACTTCACCACTCGATAAGCACAGAACTCCAAGAACCTACAATAGAACTTAAACTTGCACAGTGTACCTGCAAGTATGAGAAAGGCACAAAGAAGCATAGAAGGATGAAAGGACCGAGATTAGTCACAAAACACACACTTTTATTGCTTCAATAACATGCACAATGCATCATACATTCAGAAGAGGCAATAGTTGCCATTACAGTCTTGAAGAGGAGGCTTGAAAGTTCTCTCAACACACAAGAACAACTTGCAGAAGAGAGAGGACCCTTGAAAAGTATACACTCCCCTGAGATATCTTCTGTCCAACTTGTCTGAACTATTGGAACCCTTTGAAATGAGCTTCCAACTTACATTTATAGAAAAATATGTGAGAAAGAAGAGGAAATGGTCATAATTACATTCCTAAAATGAAGGCCCATGATGTATTTATTGCAGTTAGTTGAACCACCTGAGAAGGTTCCATCATGGGTCATTAATTGCCTGATGACCTAGTCTTCTCAATTAATTAAAAGAATATTTAAATAAAATATTATTATTAAAATATTTAAATAAAAATATTAATTTAATTAACATAATGTTGAGACCCCCCCGTTGACCCGTTTGACTTGAAGAGGAGGGGGGTCCATGTGGATAGAGTCTGCACAATCTCAACTCGGTGAGCTTCGAATCCTCTAACTCGGTGTTGCACTCGATTTTTGACCCCGCACTAACTCTTTCCTCGTCTTGGCAATCGGGCTCTTTTGCATTGAGTCCTTCGAATGGTGAGCTATCAAACTTGATTCTTATCATTTTGCTAAAATGTATGTAGATCCTGTGAACCTGGCCTGATGCAAATTAAGACTCGCCTCACAAATGCCACTACTACGGTCTTGCTTCAAACTCCAAATCGAGCCATTCTGAATTACCAAGCCACCTATATGCATTGTGAACATGAAGCTTTAAGCCCGAAATTGAAAGCCTCTACAAATACATTAAACTTCAACACCCGCGAGCTTATTCTTTATCTCGACTTGGTACCAATGTTTCCACAATATGAAAAGTTTGACTCTAAATCATACTTAGTGGATTTGATCCATAATACATTGGTTGTACCCACAGAGGTTAAACAATTCAATGAATTTAAATTATTTCACTCCTGCATGTTGCGCCATTTAGAAATGATTTTCAAGCTATGAAAATTGTTAGGGATCACGTTACGTGGCCCTGTCAACACTGAATCGATTGATTTCTCTGTGATAGCTCTAGTCTTGACAGATAGAGTTATTTCTTCTTGTTTTGGACCACATATTCACATGCATTCCATGTTCAAACTCCATGAAACAACACCACGAGCTCTTCAACTGATTCGACCTTGGCTTTGTTTTTTGCATATCAACCCGAGCACCCGGTTGGCTCAAACTCACTTGAATGTCGTGCTTAACCCAACATTTCTAAAAAGAATGGTTTTACCACAATGTTCACGGTTCTTCCTTATCATATAACACTTGCAGTAAGAATGTTTTTTAGGTTAGCCATAATAAGCACAATTGTACCTTCCAAACGATGAGAAAATGCCATTACCAATAAAGACCTAATGCTGCCATGATGATGACCCAGGCTCATGCCCATAACATGTCGATAGACACCCTTAAGACTAATTCTTGGACAAAGAGACCTTCGGTATTTTGGTAGTGCACTCTTCAATCTAGGCTCCAACCAACAATTATGCCACTATTGGGATCTTAGTATGGAATGGGTAGTCATGAGCTACACAATATACTCATTTTTTCGTAAACTAAAAAGATCCTTCATGTTAAAATCTGCAACACGTAAAATAAGCCCTTCAAAAATACATTGAACAATGGGGCAGCCAAGACGACCTTGGAAAAAATGTACAAGAACAACCATATGAATTCTTCCTTAGTCGTGGATCAAAGCTAATAGAAATAAAGCTAGATAAAATTAGCTTGAAAGCTCGCAAAGATAATCGTCCATTTGTTAAAACAAGTTTCTCTCGAACTGGTAAAAGAATATTTTTATTGTCTGATTGGACGTACATAATGGAAGGGTATAAATATTGCATCGCCCTCAGAGTTTCTCAAAGAGACCATTTACGAGTAACAAGGATGCAGCATGCAAAACGGCCGACTAGGTATTCCAGAGTTGACCTTCACATTCAATTCGTTTCTAGGAGAAAACATGCTGAGCAATATGAATCGTTTCATTCTGCACCGTTTTAAACCTTCATCTCCTGGTTCATGGAAATTTTATGAAGCCTTGAATGACATGACTCCAATCCATCGTACATGGCAGTGAATATTTGTTTCATGCAGCTGTCATTCGATCTGAGTTCCGAATAAGGATAGGCATGCATGATACTGAATAGATAACAATACATTTGGACAACCTGCTTGTTTAAACGCGTTCAAAAGGCCTTTCCATCAGATCGCGCATGCCTGGCTGTTGTGTGGTTGATCTGTCTCGCGACCACCGAATGCTCGTGAGCAAGTATGCTTTGGCAAAGGCGAATCAACGGAGCCGAGAAGGAGAAGTATCTTTGGCAAGGGCGAATTGATCGGAGTCGGGCATCTGTTTCACGTGCATTCGGTGAAATGCAAGATGAATGCCTCATGAGGAAAACTTTGTCTGTTGGAAGCACTCAAAAGAAGGCTTCTACTATATTGCAACACGCCTGCTTTGATCTCCATGCACTCACCGCTTCACTCGGCGTTTGACTCGTTCCTCCAACCTGGCGTCATTCTTGACTTGCACAACGTGCTCTGATCCTATTTACACGGCCCGCGGAAGTCTGATGATGGTTTTCCATCTTAATATTTCCGTGCTTGGCAGTGTTTACCCGAATCTCCCCTTCACGGAAGTTTGGTCATGGTTTGCCAAACCAATATCTCCACACCTAGCAGTTTGACCGGATTTCTCCTTTTTTGGCAAGACTCAAACTTCTCCCACGCCCGGGATTTCTTCTTTGGCTTGACATCACGTCATTTCCCCTTGGCAATGCTCGCCTTATTTTCCACGTCCAACGGCTTGGCCAAATTAATTCACGGGCTCGCCACACAGACTTGGCAAGTTTGTTCCTTATCTCCACAATCTCCACCAGCGCGCGGGATCTTCATGAATCTTCTCCTGCGGAGATTTCCTTCAACATATTTGAGGATAACATTAAACTATCAGTGTAAACATTTCAGCTGTAGCTTGTAAGGTGTGATAATTCCGACAGAAACGTTTATGCCTGACTACTTAGTGACTCATTGAAGATGCTCATATAATTGCAAAGCAAATTATGCTCCATGAATATTCTGATATGAAACAGTTCCACCTCTATGAGATTCGCTTCCATGAGTTACACCATAAAACTAGTAAGGTCTCGATAGAGAATCTTTGTAATAAATTTCATCACGTCTCCGGGTAACACTCTCATTGTCACTTAACCGATTTTCATAAAAATATCTTGAAGGAAAATCCCGAATTTGAGGATGCATTTGATGCTGAACAGATAAAAACATAGTTGGACAACCTGCTTGTTGGAAGTGCTCAAAAGAACTTCTGCTATACTGCAACATGTCAACTACCTGTGCACCAAATGCTCTACGAGGAAGGTCTGAACAACGCTAGCGAAAATATATATACTGTATTCACTAATACCCTGGCCCAACATTCTTGCTGTCTCTGCGAGCTTACCATTGAAAAATTATCTCGAGTAGGCCTCCCAGTTTTGCATTAATCAATGAGCCCTGGAATTGTATCCTAGAAACCATCTTTAATGCATCCACACGAAACGAGTTGCCTTGAATTATCCATCATGCTCGATGAGTCCCATTGATAGGGCTCCATCATGTATCTCTCGCGTTTATGTAACGATCTCCATTCATTTTATGGCACTCTTGATGCCTTGGCTTGCGTTTGAATCACCCTAGCTCTGCAGAATGTGTCCTAAAAGAAGCTCACCACATGATCTCCAAAATGAACGAGTCACGAAGATGAGTCGAACTCCTTATCTCTGCCTTCGCTTCCACCTGTGGCTTGAACCTTTCCAATTCATTGAGACTTTATTGATGCCATAGCTCAAACTTTGACTCTCCTTGACTTGGCCTTCAAATCTTCTTGCATCGATCTCTACCGAGATCCTTATAGAGTTCCCTTCATTCGTCAATTTTCAACGAGCTATATTTTGCATTAACAAGACCTTGTTGAGCTCTTACAACTGAGAGTCTCCACTGAGATGATTTTTGAGATGATTATCAATTTGACACCGGGTTCTTTATCAACTCGACCCTGAACTCTCCACTGAGTTGAGATCAACTGGGTGCCTTTCGATGCTAGGTGATCTCTTCATATGCAATTTAGGAATTATTTTTAATTATTGCATCTTGATAATAACCGAAGGTGGGTTCCTGGGACTATTATTTCATTTTGAACATGACAGGACCCCCTTGTCCAATCTTGCCAGGTGTGCAAAATTGGATAACATTTTTGGTGACCTCTCGGGGATGATTGCCTGCTAAGCATGATTCCAGTAGCCTTAAGTCATCCATTGGGCATGGAGTCTATGTTGGAATCCTGAAAGTAGTATGATTTTCTTTGACACATCCCGAGAATCTCCTTGAGCATTTCCGATATCCTGGACCTCCTTGGAATGCTAAGCATGAAGTATACTGAATCTGTTGAATGCTTGACATCCATGGAACATTGCAAAAATTGAATGAAGCAGATTTTGAACTGTTATGGAAACCTTGAACCTTTCTTCTCCTTGACACCTTCCAATGATGAAACAATGTGCAGAACAACACAAAACATAGCAACAAGGAAAAAAAAACAACAACACACAACAATGTGGATAAGCACTTGAAGGAAAACACCTAATTTAACTGTACAGGGGGTGGAACGCTTCTCAAAAACAAGCTTTGAGATGTATCCCATTCACATGAATGGGAAGTTCTTCTCCATTGAGCCTAGATAGACGAAATGAATTTGCCTCTTTACAACTTGTGATGATGTATGGTCCACTCCAAAGAGCGTCAAACTTGGCATGCTTCCTGGTTTGGCCCTGTCTTCATCCCATTTGAGAACTAAATCTCCCTCTTGAAAATGCCTGTCGGACGCCTTCTTGTCAAAATATTTCTTAACTTGAGCCTGATGCTACTCCAAAGTTTTCATAGCCTTGTCTCATACTTCCTCTAACTCCATGAGTTCAACAAACCTTACTGTCAGAGGATCACTCTCTATAACTTCAAGTTGATGAGCTAACTCCAAAGAAGGTAACTCCAATGAGAGCGGGAGTTTTGCCTCTCTTCCATATACAAGAATGAAAGGAGAATTTCGATGGCCCTTTTAGGTGTGATCCGATCTGCCCATAAGGCAGTCTTAAGCTGTGTATGCCAAGTCCTCTTGTTAGTCTCCATTGTGCGCTTAATAATCCTTATGAGGTTTTTGTTGCTAGACTCAGCCAATCCGTTTCCTTGAGGATAGTAATTGGATGAATTTTTGAGGTATACCCCATTTTTAACAGCCCATTCACTCAATTTCATACCAAGAAAAGCCAGCGCATTGTCTGAAATGACTGTAAACGGAACACCGAACCTCGTCATTATACCCTCCAAAAAATCTAGAACTGCCTTTTCATTGCTCTCTTTTAATGCTACCGCCTCTGTCCATCGAGTAAAATAGTCTATTGCGGTAAGGACCCATTTATGTCCATCACTGGATGGAGGATTAATCATTCCGATGAAGTCCAACCCCCATTGAACAAAGGGTTGATCCACTTGAATTGGATGCAATGGAAGAGCTGCCAGCTTCTGCTTACCTATGAAAAAGGCACATTCCTTACATTTCCTTACCCAAAGATGGGCATCCTTGAATAAATCCGCCAATAGTAGCTAGCTCGCATGATCTTGGTAGCTGTTGTTCATGCGGAATAATGTCCTCCAGATAGGCCATTATGAAATTCTTCTAGTATCTTACTGACCTGTTCTGGTCCTATGCACCGAAGGAGGACACCGTTCAAATCTTTTCGAAAGAGAATGCTATCTACCAAAACATATGGGATAGATTGAAGACGGAAAGTTCACCTTTGGTTTTTATCCATGTTTGTCGGGTATGCTCCTGAGAAGATGAAATTCTTCATTTTGGATAACCAATCAGCTTGATCAACATCCTCATCAGTATTTAGGAGTGTCACGTCCTCATTACTTTTTGATTCCATGTCTGTTGCAAGTTGCTGACATAAACCCTTACCTCTGACAAGTTTAGTGACTTTGATGTGCACGTCATACTCCATTACCTTTGTGATCCATCCAGCACGCTTTTCGTTCATTTCTTTGTTCAGCAAAAACTCCTTGACACCTGGATGAGACACCATCAGATGAATCTTGTTGTTGGACAACATGTGCTTGAATTTCTTCAAAGCTCAAATAACCGCAAAGACTTGCTTTTCAATGAATGAGTATTTGAACTCGTAGTCTTTGAGGGATTGACTGAAGAAAGCGATTGGTTGCTCCATCAGGTTGTTGTTTTGTTGGGTGAGGATCCCTGAAATGCTCTCTTGACTGCAAAGCATAAAGGATAAAATCTTTGTCAAACCTGGGGTTCACAAGCATGGGAGCTTGAGAAATGGCTGTTTTTATGGCTTCAAAGCTTTCTCATCCTTCCTTTGTCCATGAGAATGGCATGTTTTTCTTTAGCATGGCTGTCAGTTGTTTAGCCAATGTCGCGAATTGAGGGATGAATCTCCGCACGAAATTTATGGTTCCCAGAAAACTCTGGAGGCCCTTCTTGTGACTTGGGGAGATAAGTACATAATTGAATGAATCTTGGCTGGATCGATTGATAATCCTTCCGCTGAAACCACATGCCCCAACAATTTTCCCTCGTGTACTTGTAAAAATACATTTCTTGGGGTTAAGTGAAACCCCAAATTCCCTACACCTTGGAAAACTTTCCTTAGATGCGTGATGTGATCTTCTACATGCCGAGAGTATACAGTTATATCATCAAGGTAAACTAAAATAATATCGTTGATTAGTCGCTTAAATGCCATGTCCATGGCTCTTTGGAAAGTAGCCCGGCATTGGACAATCCGAATGGCATTTTATTGTAGGCATACGTGCCCCACTTGGTAGTGAAAGCCGCTTTGAATTGGTCGATTCTTGGACTAGGATTTGATTGTAACTGAATATCCATCGAGCAAATAAAATCTTTGAGCTCCCCGCCACCGTTTGAAGGATCTGCTCCATCGATGGAAGAGGATAATGGTCTTTTAATTATGCACGATTCAAATACCCTCAAATCTACGCATAACCGATCTCTCCTTCTTCTTCTTCCTCACGGGCACCAAATTGGCTACCCATGAGGAATGCTTGATGGGAAAAATTATACAGGCCTTGATGAGCTTGGTTAGCTCCTTTCTCATTAGCGGCTCAATTTTGGGATTAATTGGTCTCTGTTTCGATTTAACTGGCTTAGCATTAGGATCCAGTTCGATGGTATGTTGTGCTAGACCTGGATCAAAACCATGTAGATCTTTATAGCTCCATGCAAATATGTCATGATACTCTTGACAAAGTTTGATGAAAGCTTCTTTCTCTTCAGAAGTACACACTTTTCCGATCTTGAGAAATTTTTCATTTGATACTTCAACTTCCTCAAAATATTCTTCTCTGACCACCATGTTAGGGCTTTGTCTTGTGGCTTGGTCATCTGAATTGAAAATGGATTCCAAAGTGACTAAACCTTTTGGTAACTTGTTGCTTTTCAATTGGATAATTTGCTCACCATATGACTCCTGCAACTTATCTTGATTCTTTGTAGCAAACTCCGCCTCTTCTTGTAGGAAGAGGACAATTTGTTTGTCACTATCAAACACTTGCCAACTACTCACATTATCAGGGACTGCTGGTCGAACCACCATTTTAACAAATTGCTGCCCTTCTTTCATGATATCAACTGGTATGTTGTATTGTGAACCAATTGTAGCAAGCCTATCTGCATCTTGATTTTGATTTCTAGGGATTGCATGGATTCCAAAAGCTTCAAAATCTTCAATCAGGTCCCAGACTCGATTCTTATATGATCTTAAAAGATCATTTTTGGATGCACTACATGCCAAAACTTGATGAACAACTAACTCACTATCTCCAAAAATAGTCAGGGCCTTGATTCCCTTCCTTTGGGCTAGCTGAATTCCTTGCACAAGAGCCTCGTATTCAACAACATTGTTAGTGCAACTGAACTGCAACCGGAAAGATGAGAAGTACTTATCTCCCTCTAGAGAAATTAACATAACACCAGCACTGGATCCATTCTTACTTCTTGAGCCATCGAAGAACAATTGCCACAAAGTCCTTTAGAATCACTTGGTGTTTTGACAAGTTGTTGTATGATCGTATCTTCTTCATGGATATAGTAAGTACCTAATCATGTTTCTTCCAAGACCAGCAAACCAGCTTCTTCTTTTGCCAATACATCAGCGTAGGGATCGTATTGATGATCTCTACTTACTTCATCCAGCAAAGTATCAGGAACTTCTTCAACAAGGGTGGTTGGTTCATGATCGGCATCTTCCTCTTCGGGATCGCCGATGGTGTAATTTCCATTTATGGGACTAGCAGTGTAGGGTTCTACATGATTATGGCAGATTGGTTCTACCCTTATAGTTACTTTGGTTCCGTATCGAGTCCTGAGAATCATATGTGACCAATCGGCCGATAGGTAACCGCCCATCTGGGCAAAGTGAAATCCCGTGATAGGCAGATGGCAAAGAGAGGAGGAGATTGATGACCGATATGTCTTGGGTGAATGACAAACTTGGGCATGCATGAATGGTAAGTTGAAGTCCTTTGATAACCCCAACATCTTAACAATCGTGCCATCCATCAGTTGAACAACCCCTCTTCAGAATCGGGCGCATATTGTATGCCTAGTACATCCGTAATTTGTTTCAAAGACGACATGAGCTTCGGCACCAGAATCGATCATGCAATTATGTACGTGGTGGTCGCCAATGATCGGGAAATGTAGAATGGCGGTGGTTTGTTTGCCATAGGAATGATTTTCCCTTCCGGTTAACACAAATTTGTAGCATTTGTCACTCCATGGCTTGGTGATCCGCTAGTTGTACTAAAACTGCTCGTGAGCTTCTCGCAAACAGTTTCTTTGGGAAGGGATCGAGAGTGTGTCCCACATGGTAACTCTCAGATTGGTTTTCTTCATTTGTTCTACTATGCTGAAAGGAATTGCTCCAACTTTGATGACACTTTTTTGGGCATTGGGGTCCTCCTTTGGAAAATGTTTGTTGGGTTCCGTGATGCCGGAGAACCATCTTTCCCTGCAGTGTGGCTAGCCGGTGTTTCTGGTGATTTCTTTCCCGCATTTTTATCAATTGCCATTTGAAACCCAGGTTGAGAAGTGGATACTAGATCAGCTTCGAGAGGTTGGGGCTCCATTGCTCTCTTTTTGGAACGAGTGTTTGCTGCCACTGATGAAGAATCTATATTTAATCCGCAAAAATATTCTTCTTGCTAGTTTAGCAAAGCGGATTCTTCAGGTGCCTGCGGTTGATCTTGCTTCTTGCGTAGATGAATTGTTTGTTAACTCTGAAGGGGTAGATACACTTTGAACCATAAGGGCCTGGCTAAGAACCCCATTGGGACAAAGATTTTGATTGTGAGGTTGAGAGCAAGGATAACACCATTCGTAGTCTTGAACTAGATTATTTTGAACAGGTACTATAGCTCTAGATGAGCTAGCTGCAAGAGGGTTCTGAAAGTTCAAGGGCCTGACATTTGCAACTTGACTTGTAGTTTGATTTCGAGGCTGATTGTTTCCTTGAAAAGGAGGACGGTTAGCCTGATACTGCTGATTTTGTGGCTGATACGGACGATTGTATTGAAATTGTTGCCTTTTGAGTGCAACGAGCTCATTTCCAAAATTTTGCAGTAGTGACTTGACTTCAAATAGGTCATTTGAAGAGGCAGAGGAAGATTGAGATGGTTGCCTGGAGTCTACTGGAATAGGAGCAATGATAGGCTGATGATTCGTAAGATCTGGAGAAAAGGGCATTGGTGGTCGTGGAGCTATCTTTCCAGCCTGAATCAAAGAATTCTCTGCACTTATGGCAACTTCGTAAGCATCAGGAAGTGTAGTCCCTCCCATGGACTGGATCATAACTACTACATCACTATTCAAGGCTTGCAAATAGTACAAGAATGCATTATGCGCAGAAGGATTTACGAGCACCGGAATCCTATTCCAAGTTCTGTGGAATCGGAAGTTGAAATCACTCATGTATTCTTGGGAAGCTCTCTTTATGGTAGTAAGTTGTTCCAAAAGTGATAGGTGATCAATTTTGTCTTCAAATTGTTTACATAGCTTTTCTCCCAACTCGTCCCAAGTGGTTATAGTGCCAACACCTAACCCCGAAACCATCAAGCGCTTTTCCTTAAAAGAGGTAGCAAGAAGTCTAACTGCAACGTTGTCTTCGGTGATATTATGTACTGCACAGATGTTGGCTACATCAAAGATATGCTCCACTGGAGTAACATGAGTTTCCCCCGTGTAGAAGGGTAAACTTTTGAGTGCCGCAACAGGTATCGGGTCACGTTAAGCCAACATGAGAGGACTGCTTGCATTGAAAGGGAGAAAAACTTGGTTCCTCGCCATAGCAACGAAAGGTTGATTGTTCCTGGGTGGAGGAAATCTTCCGTAAGGAGGAGTTGAATGACCCCTACTAGGTAAATCTGCAACTGGGGATGTGGAAATGCCTCTTCTTCTTCTCTTTGGAGGAGACAAGGAAAGTTCGATATGCTGATACTTTCCTTTCTTTGAAGAAGCTCTTGTCTGAATTCTTCGCATAAGTTACTGCACTGAGATTTGGAATCCAGAGATATAGAGTCACCAGGTACTTTGACTTGTGTAAGTGAGAAGAGAAGTACCAACTCTGTCCCACCGGGCGTGCCAAAAACTGTTGTGTGTGGTCGCACGGTGGCTTAAGATTTCTTGTTTGATAATGAGACACCTCTGAAAGATGGAACTCTAACTTCTGTGATGTCCCACCGGGCGTGCCAAAAACTGTTGTGTGTGGTCGCACGGTGGCTTAAGATTTCTGTTTTGATAATGAGACACCTCTGAAAGATGGAACTCTAACTTCTGTGATGTCTATGATTGTCCCACCTAAGTACTCAAAATGTTGTGTGTGGTCGCACGGTGGCTTAATATTTTGAATGATTGTCCCACCGGGCGTGCCAAAAACTGTTGTGTGTGGTCGCACGGTGGCTTAAGATTTTGTGTTTGATAATGAGACACCTCGGAAAGATGGAACTCTAACTTTTGTGATGTCTGTGAGGTCCCACCGGGCATGCCAAAAACTGTTGTCGCCAAATCACTGCACCCCCCGAATGGCCAGGATGTGAATAGGACGTTCGGTGTGATTGGGACACATGGGATCACCTCTGCCGTGGGACTTGGGCTCAAGGTGAACCTTCGGAGAAGTCCGGCTTCCTCTTCCTAAACTAAGCGTTGTACTACTCCTAGTGTAACAAAAATGATTATCTAGTCCTAGCTAACATTTTCATGGGGTTTTAGGCAAAGAGATTTACAGAGAAATGAAACTATACTAGGGATGGTGATGCACCGAATAAAGGGTGTCTTGATTCAGGAAGGGTTAATTTGAAGAGGGTGTGTGCACCACAGATCAACTTCACCTAGTGTAACTTAGAGAGGTACAGGATACCACCGCAGACTAAGAGACACGCATTCCCTTTGTTAAACTTTATCAGACTAAGAAATATACTAGTTTCCCAGTGAAGAAGGATGAACTCAAGAAGGGTGAACAGACACCACAACTCAACTGCATGCAATACTTCACCACTCGATAAGCACAGAACTCCAAGAACCTGCAATAGAACTTAAACTTGCACAGTGTACCTGCAAGTATGAGAAAGGCACAAAGAAGCATAGAAGGATGAAAGGACCGAGATTAGTCACAAAACACACACTTTTATTGCTTCAATAACATGCACAATGCATCATACATTCAGAAGAGGCAATAGTTGCCATTACAGTCTTGAAGAGGAGGCTTGAAAGTTCTCTCAACACATAAGAACAACTTGCAGAAGAGAGAGGACCCTTGAAAAGTATACACTCGCCTAAGATATCTAACTGTCCAACTTGTCTGAACTGTTGGAACCCTTTGAAATGAGCTTCCAACTTACATTTATAGAAAAATATGTGAGAAAGAAGAGGAAATGGTCATAATTACATTCCTAAAATGAAGGCCCATGATGTATTTATCATAGTTAGTTGAACCACCTGAGAAGGTTCCATCATGGGTCATTAATTGCCTGATGACCTAGTCTTCTCAATTAATTAAAAGAATATTTAAATAAAATATTATTATTAAAATATTTAAATAAAAATATTAATTTAATTAACATAATGTTGAGACCCCCTCGTTGACCCGTTTGACTTAAAGAGGAGGGGGGTCCATGTGGATAGAGTCTGCACAATCTCAACTCGGTGAGCTTCGAATCCTCTAACTCGGTGTTGCACTCGATTTTTGACCCCGCACTAACTCTTTCCTCATCTTGGCAATCGGGCTCTTTTGCATTGAGTCCTTCGAATGGTGAGCTATCAAACTTGATTCTTATCATTTTGCTAAAATGTATGTAGATCCTGTGAACCTGGCTTGACGTAAATTAAGACTCGCCTCACGAATGCCACTGCTATGGTCTTGCTTCAAACTCCAAATCGAGCCATTCTGAATTACCAAGCCACCTATATGCATTATGAACATGAAGCTTTAAGCCCGAAATTGAAAGCCTCTACAAATACATTAAACTTCAACACCTGCAAGCTTATTCTTTATCTCGACTTGGTACCAATGTTTCCACAATATGAAAAGTTTGACTCTAAATCATACTTAGTGGATTTGATCCATAATACATTGGTTGTACCCACAGAGGTTAAACAATTCAATGAATTTAAATTATTTCACTCCTGCATGTTGCGCCATTTAGAAATGATTTTCAAGCTATGAAAATTGTTAGGGATCACGTTACGTGGCCCTGTCAACACTGAATCGATTGATTTCTCTGTGATAGCTCTAGTCTTGACAGATAGAGTTATTTCTTCTTGTTTTGGACCACATATTCACATGCATTCCACATTCAAACTCCATGAAACAACACCACAAGCTCTTCAACTGATTTGACCTGGCTTTGTTTTGCATATCAACCCGAGCACCGGTTGGCTCAAACTCACTTGAATGTCGTGCTTAACCCAACATTTCTAAAAAGAATGGTTTTACCACAATGTTCACGGTTCTTCCTTATCATATAACACTTGCAGTAAGAATGTTTTAGCTTGGCCATAATAAGCACAATTGTACCTTCCAAACGATGAGAAAATGCCATTACCAATAAAGACCTAATGCTGCCATGATGATGACCCAGGCTCATGCCCATAACATGTCGATAGACACCCTTAAGACTGATTCTTGGACAAAGAGACCTTCGGTATTTTGGCAGTGCACTCTGCAATCTAGGCTCCAACCAACAATTATGCCACTATTGGGATCTTAGTATGGAATGGGTAGCTGCGAGCTACACAATATACTCATTTTTTCAGAAACTAAAAAGATCCTTCATGTTACAATCTGCAACACGTAAAATAAGCCCTTCAAAAAATACATTGAACAACTGGGGCAGCCAAGAGGACCTTGGAAAAAATGTACAGTAACAACCATATGAATTCTTCCTTAGTCATGGATCAAAGCTAATAGAAATAAAGCTAGATAAAATTAGCTTGAAACTGCAGTATAATCATCCATTTGTTAAAACAAGTTTCTCTGAACCTGGTAAAAGAATATTTTTATTGTCTGATTGGACATACATAATGGAAGGGTATAAATATTGCGTACTGCCCTCGGAGTTTCTCAAAGAGACCATTTACGAGTAACAAGGATGCAGCATGCAAAACGGCCAACAGGTATTCCAGAGTTGACCTTCACATTCAATTCATTTCTAGGAGAAAACATGCTGAGCAATATGAATCGTTTCATTCTGCACCGTTTTAAACCTTCATCTCCTGGTTCATGGAAATTTTATGAAGCCTTGAATGACATGACTCCAATCCATCATACACGGTAGTGAATATTTGTTTCATGCAGCTGTCATTCGATCTGAGTTCCGAATAAGGATAGGCATGCATGATACTGAACAGATAACAATACATTTGGACAACCTGCTTGTTTAAACGCGTTCAAAAGGCCTTTACTATACTGCGCATGCCGGCTGACTGTGGTTGATCTGTCTCGCGACCACCGAATGCTCAGAGCAGTATGCTGGCAAAGGCGAACTGAACGGGAGCTGGGAGAAGTATGCTGGCAAGGGCGAACTGATCAGGTCGGGCATCTGTTCGCTGCATTCGGTGAAATAGTATGAACGCCTCGTGAGGAAAACCGTGTCTGTTGGAAGTGCTCAAAAGAAGGCTTCTACTGTATTGCAACATGCCTGCTTTGATCTCCATGCACTCGCCGCTTCACTCGGCGTTTGACTCGTTCCTCCAACCTGGCGTCATTCTTGACTCGCACAACGTGCTCTGATCCTATTTACACGGCCCGCGGAAGTCTGATGATGGTTTTCCATCTTAATATTTCCGCGCTTGGCAGTGTTTGCCCGAATCTCCCCTTCACGGAAGTTTGGTCATGGTTTGCCAAACCAATATCTCCACACCTGGCAGTTTGACCGGATTTCTCCCATTTTTTGGCAGTAGACTCAAACTTCTCCCACGCCCGGGATTTCTTCTTTGGCTTGACATCACGTCATTTCCCTTGGCAATGCTCGCCTTATTTTCCACGTCCAACGGCTTGGCCAAATTAATTCACGGGCCCCGGCCTCAACTTCGCCACGCAGACTTGGCAAGTTTGTTCCTTATCTCCACAATTTCCACCAGCGCGCGGGATCTTCATGAATCTTCTCCTGCCGAGTTTTCCTTCAACAGATTTGAGGATAACATTAAACTCTCAGTGCAAACATTTCAGCTGTAGCTTGTAAGGTGTGATAATTCCGACAGAAACGTTTATGCCTGACTACTTAGTGACTCGTTGAAGATGCTCATATAATTGCAAAGCAAATTATGCTCCATGAATATTCTGATATGAAACAGTTCCACCTCTATGAGATTCGCTTCCATGAGTTACACCGTAAAACCAGTAAGGTCTCGATAGAGAATCTTTGTAATAAATTTCATCACGTCTCCGGGTAACACTCTCACTGTCACTTAATCGATTTTCATAAAAATATCTTGAAGGAAAATCCTGAATTTGAGGATGCATTTGATGTTGAACAGATAAAAACATAGTTGGACAACCTGCTTGTTGGAAGTGCTCAAAAGAACTTCTGCTATACTGCAACATGTCAACTGCCTGTGCACCAAATGCTCGGCCGAGGAAGGTCTGAACAATGCCAACGAAAATATATATACTGTATTCACTAATACCCTGGCCCGGCATTCTTGCTGTCTCTGTGAGCTTACCATTGAAAAATTATCTCGAGTAGGCCTCCCAGTTTTGCATTAATCAATGAGCCCTGGAATTGTATCCTAGAAACCATCTTTAATGCATCCACACGAAACGAGTTGCCTTGAATTATCCATCATGCTCGATGAGTCCCATTGATAGGGCTCCATCACGTATCTCTGTTTATGCAACGATCTCCATTCATTTTATGGCACTCTTGATGCCTTGGCTTGCGTTTGAATCACCCTAGCTCTGCAGAATGTGTCCTAAAAGAAGCTCACCACATGATCTCCAAAATGAACGAGTCACGAAGATGAGTCGAACTCCTTATCTCTGCCTTCACTTCCGCCTGTGGCTTGAACCTTTCCAATTCATTGAGACTTTATTGATAGCTCAAACTTTGACTCTCCCTGACTTGGCCTTCACTTCCACATGCATCGATCTCTACCGAGATCCTTATAGAGTTCCCTTCATTCGTCAATTTTCAACGAGCTATATTTTGCATTAACAAGACCTTGTTGAGCTCTTACAACTGAGAGTCTCCACTGAGATGATTTTTGAGATGATTATCAATTTGACACCGGGTTCTTTATCAACTCGACCCTGAACTCTCCACTGAGTTGAGATCAACTGGGTGCCTTTCGATGCTAGGTGATCTCTTCATATGCAATTTAGGAATTATTTTTAATTATTGCATCTTGATAATAACCGAAGGTGGGTTCCTGGGACTATTATTTCATTTTGAACATGACAGACCCCTTGTCCAATCTTGCGTGTGTGCAAAATTGGATAACAAAACCAATTACAAAAATGATTCGAAATATCAACATATATTTATCTTGACAACACATCATTTTCTTCCATACTCAATGTATATCAAAAGTTAATTAGTTTGATTACAATAATGTCTATCCTTTAATTCTTGTAGCATAATGTGTCAATTTTGTTTATCTATTAACATCTACCAAGTAATAAAGCACAATAGTGTCTATCTATCTCATCACAAAGGCAAACCAAATAGAAAAAAAATATCAAAGAGTAATGTTATCACAATCAAATTACAACAATGAAAATATTCTAGCTAATTATTTTATGCTTAAATTCCCATCGTGGTCCACAATAAGACATACGAGTTAAAATAATAATAATAAAAACACAAAGGAGTCACGATACCCACACATCTCATTAATATGCTAATTAGAATAAATCAACAAGTTTTATGATTATAATAATTCAGAAAAGATAATCTTGTTTCATTTAGTGTTAAAGAGAATTGGGCATTATATCCCACTCCTCTTAGATTTGACTTCATCCCGGAAGTCACAAAGAAAGAGTTAGGAAAATAAATTAAAAGAAATGGAATCACATCCTTTGTGGAATTCATTTTCTTTAACAAGTGGGGGTCTACATTCTCAATTTTGGTCCAATGCGATTTAACAAGAAGAAGAGAGATTGAAAGGAATGATTCCTAAAATTTCTTTAAGTAAGGTTGTAACATATAATTCTATAGAGTAAATCTACGTGGTCAATCAAGCTCCAACATAAAGCATCAAAATATGAAATGGTCAAGGTGTCTCAAAGATAACCGCAAAGAAAAAACGACCGAGAGAATTTCGTGAACTTGAAATTACCATATAGTCTCCCATGGATAACACATACAGAACAAGACAAGTTAAGGATTCCCCTAAGGTTAAGTTATGCTTTCAAAGTTTGTTATTTGGACAAGGCTAGCACATATCAACCACAACTCTCAATTTTATATGAGAAAACATGTATACTCTAAGGTCTCATAATTTGGATCACACGAGTTGAGGTTTAACAAAATGCAAGGTCACTTGAGTTAGCAAACACATTTACCATCAAGAAGACTATTCATGGAAGGCACTTCTACAACCCAAGAGGGTACAATAAGATTTTGATGGAAATACTAAGGAAAACATGACCTTAAGGTTTTATATAACTTGATTTTACATTCAAGAACAAACACACAACACTAACCTAATTTAGAAATGTCAAACATTTAGAAAGAATTTATGCGTAACTACTCATATCAATACAATAGGCACCACTCACTCTGCACAACACAAAGGGATTTATTTACCTTTAACCCTGCTCAAGTTTTAAAAATCTGTAAGAGAGCACATGTATAAGTCAAAACACAAAGAAGCACTCAAGGGAGCTACAGAGAAGAAACAAGTAATGAGAGGGGGTCCAATAGCATCCTAGAAGAGCACCAAACCAAAAGTGAATAAAAACCTTACGCTTAAACAATTTGCACTTTCTTTCTCAATGGTAAAATGGAAACAACCACAAGGTGACTTAAGAAATAGAAGAAAGGCAATTTCTCAAAGCTATCCCATATCCTTACCATATATTTTCTATAAAAAAATACAATGACCTATGTCATCAAGGGCCAAATCAACATACAAGAAGGTTGTTTTTCCTAAAAACAAGAGATAAGCCCCAATCCTAAAGGCCACAACTCACACTCATCAAGATACGAGGAAACAAGGGTACGAAGAACCAAAATCCTACAAGGGAAAGGCACATACATCTATGAACAAGGGAGTACTATGAAATTTGAACACATCACTCTCAATAGGGTGTTTCACAATTTGGTTAGGCGAGAACTAAAGGTTCAACTAAACATTGCAATTCACACACATAAATCTTATTTGTTTTATAAATCAACTTATTAAGTGAAAGTTACAGTATTTCTTGTTAAATACAATCCTTACAAGTTTTCTTAATTAAAATTTCCTTTTATTATGACATCACAAGTTTGTGTTATACGTGAGCACCACTAAGGTGGCATGGTCTCTCGCCATTCGAATATGCGAAACAACATTTATTTTACTTGTAAGGAAGGTAAAATGAACAAATTTTCCTTTCTTTTTTATTTCCACATTGTTCGATTTATTTTATTAATTTACCAATATTATATCAAGAAAACATTTCCTTTTTCCTAATGTTCTATTTTATTTATTTACTTTTGTCTTGAAATCCAGTTCCTCGATTAGGGTCTCATTATGATCAATTAATCATTTTACCAAATAGATTTTAATGAGAAGGAAGAGGCAACCAAATCACATTATTACTTTCATGGGAGAGAGAGATGAATCAACACATCACATTTTTAACTCTATAGAACAATAGACATTCGGCGTAGCAAACACATTATTAATTTTGTATGAACCAGAATCTATCATTCAAAATTTACCACACCAATATATTTCAAGGGTTTATCAAATAATTACAAGAATCATTAAACATTTCTAGTGGGTATCTACAATTTCCAAATGAACTTACAAGGAAGACTCATTAAAGAGGCATATTTAACTTTTACGAATTTACAAGGTTTAACAATGTTTATTGTTTAGGCTTCAACATTTTACTTGCATGATAAGAAAAGGAAATTTTCTAAATCAACAACCATATTTCCACAAGATACCACCAACCAAGCAACAAGGTGACTATGCAAATTTTACTCCAAGGACTCTGACCAAGAGTTATAGTTTTAAAAGGAGCACAATATAAGCACCACCAGAGACAAAAATTAAATAAGATCTACCAAACTAACATCTCTAAGAGCAAGGTTAAAAATACCTAACAACATTCATATGTGTCTCCACATAATCTAAAGATTAATAGGTCATAAAATCTTTACTCACAACAATCTAAAGGGTTAAGGCAAGGGGAACCTTATTCATAGATCAAAGAGAGCAAAACAAGTCTACTAAATTAAACACATTGCCTAAATGGGCTTAAATATAACCATTACTACTGAAATTCATACAATCCACAAGTCAATACTTTCCATAAAGAAATAAGGAAACCATGATAAAACTTAGCATGCCATTATGGAACATCACTACCAAAAAACAACTTATCCACTAGATTATACAGTCAACCAAGAGTCAATCCAACCTCACACAAACCATAAGCTCATAACCAAACACATCTACTCTGACGAGGAGGAAATCTCTTACCAGGTTGTAAGAGAATCACCACCACAACTATCAAACTACCAAGAAGACCACACTACACCATGAACTCTCTCTCTAGGAAGCTGAGTAACGAAAGAGTCACTCCAAGATCCTAGGCACACTCAAGTTTCCGTATTTCCAAAACCAATACATAACTTAAAGAACCTAAGAGGATGTTCAAGGAACCTAGGGTGTACCCCTATACAAAGGAATTTCACAATACAAACATCGTAGAACCAGCTCAACAATGTGCAAGAAAGAATCACGTAATGTTTAGCTAAGTAGCCAACAGATAAATGAGCTCCGAATCACCGGTAAAACTAAACTCTAAGAAATATTGGTAATCAAGGAAAGTGGCTAAGTAGCCACATTGCAATGTCTGAAAATTCTCACAAAAACATAAATAACTAAAAGAGCCTCAGAGCTTCTCAATCCAATCATAAAATAAGATGTTGGTCCTTGATAAAATAACACAAGTTTACAAATATAAAATAAATAAGTCCACATCATAATCACTTCGTAGTCTTCCTTGGCCACCAAAGAGGTGTGTACTATACCTCGAGCTCGATTATAATAATGCATACTTAAGGTTGGATCCAAAGTGGCACCAAGACCTAATATTCATTTGCTCATACGGGGATTAAGTCGCCAAAGAGGAAACTGAACTAACTTGTCCAACCACATGAAGGAGAGATTGGAACATTAGATGACAAAACAACTTATATTTTACCCTTTCTAACCCCAACACACAACCACAAAAGCCAAACCACAATACTCACACCATATAATGTATCATTCTAACAAGGAAGATTCCAAAAGGTTTTATCGCATCATACGACTAAAGAAAAAATGAGTACTCATCAAACATCATATTTCAAAGGAAAACAAGTTCTTTTTACATCATAATTTTGTAAGAATATCCATTTAATTTTAACATTTCTTTTATCCAGGTTCGATTGAAATGCCACTAGCCAATTTCAAAAATTTGAACAATTTTATTATTTTACTATTACTTTAATCATGGAGGTTCAAGTCTTGCTAATTGTTTTTGTTTTCAATGTCAGCCTGTGGTCCAAGCATTGAACCCATTCCTCGGATACCAAGTGTAACACATGCAAAAATGACATTCTATAAACATGCTAAAACCCCAAACACATATCCTCAAAGTTGCGAATTTTTTTTTGTTTATGTTATAAGAAGGTTACAAGGGTGACAACCCCTAGGGTACATTAAAATAACTTGTACACCGATATTATCAACCTTATAGTAAGGGAACCAGGTCTAGTCCAGATTAAATAATTTTAATTTGTCTCTAAAGTCAATTAATTAACATAATCTCAAGTTTATCCTTAAGGTCAATTAATCAATTATTCATTAGGAAGGTACCATAGATTAATTTACATAGCTAAATTTTTCTTCTCTTTAGTTAATGTTCAATCCTAGAAAGGTTAACATTATGCTTAGTCATTTGTTTCATTATCCCATTAGCTTTAATATCACACATTTCATTAATTTACTAAAACGTACTATGAGCTAGGAAAAATACTTTCTGGACTAAGGTAATTAAATGGCCCCACTCCCCAATTACACATACCCTTAAATTTTAAATAAAAATGTTTATAAATATATATTCCCACCAACAAAGGTAGGGTTGATCTTCAACCCTTAGATCAAACCAATCTTGGCCATTAGATCTTAGGGTTCCAAACTAAGACCAAAATCCTTATGAGTTTTATTTAATCTCTTTCTTTACCAAGTCTCCTCATTTGATCTATTATCTTTGAGAAAAATTGTAGGTTGGAGAGGAGAAGCCATGGGAGCAAGAGAGGAGAAACTATGATGGATACTATAAGGAGATCAAGATTAGATAGTTTAGATTGTATTTTTATTGTTGTAATCTAAATCATTCAAGAATAGAAGGAAGTTTTTCTTTACAAACTGATTTTATTTCAAGCCATTTGTATTTGGGTTTTCCAATTTGGGACAAACCCTACCCCCATAAACATAAATGAAAAAGAATGTTTTCAATCCACCATTTAGAGGTTTTTATTGCCCAATCCAAGGGGTTTACTCATATTTTTTCTTTGGTGGTTATTTGTTAAATTTTACAACTTATAAATTAGCAAAAACCAGATAAAATTTTCACACAAGCGCGTATCCTAGGAGTTACATCATAAGTGATAGAACCACATGACCCCAAAGTAGGCTGGTGGTCATGGGACCGTCACTTTTCTTGGGTGATAAACCATGGACTGCCACCCTACTTAGTGGCAGTTTTGAGACCACCACCTTAGCTTGAGTGGCGGTTACGGGACCGCTGCTCGCACATGGTGGAGGTCCTATTTTTGAAAAATAGAACCTAAAAACCTAAGATTTCACATAAACTAAAAGTTGCAAAAATATTTAAAACACATTATGGACTTGATTTTATATGCCTAAATTTTTCCAGTTGTAAGATTTAACTTCATTTATTCCTTCTTAGTTGAAATTACTCATTTTGAAAGCATTTCTTGTTCAATAGAAGCAACAATAATGAATCATTTTGTTCAACTAATTTTCTTTCAATTCCTAGAGTGAAAAGATCCAAATCTTCTTTAGTATTGTTGTTTTTTCTTACTACAATAATGTAATATTCCAACATAATAATATATTTTTAATTTGTAGCTCTTTTTCATTTTCATTACAACTTCTTAGCTCAAACAACTACTAACAACTTAACTCTACATACAAGTTTACTAAACATGCATGTTTTCACATATTCTGACTTCTATATTTCTTCTTTCTTATTTACAATGATACAAATTCACAATACAAGTAAAATTTCCTTCATAAGATCAATACAATGTCCTCCACTTAAAGTGGGAAATCATACAATATTACAAGCTAAAAAGAAATACAATATTACACGTTCTTCTACTCTAAGTGGGAATAACACCAAGGAAGTTTCATTATAAGAAGGATCTTCTTGGGGACTCCACCAAAAGCTCCAAGATTCAAAAATCCAACAATAGCTCCACCAAGATTCATTTGAGCACCAAAAAAAGGGGGAGAGGCAACACTCTCCACCCAACCAAGAATTCAAATGAGGAGAATGTTGGTGTCCATTTTGATTCTCTATTATTTTTCCATAATTTTCCTTTCACTCTGCATCTCTTGAAATGTTCTCTGATTCGAATGAATGGGATGAAATTTTTTTCTGTTTCCATTCCCTAGCCCATTTCAAAATCATTTTTCATGCCTCATTTGTGAAGAAACACCCAAGTTTGCCATGTTCTATGCCCTAATTTTTCCAAATATCCAAGCTATGTTGTTTCTTCCCCTTTGTCGATCGTGAAAAAGGCAAAATTGATCGATTCATACTTGTATGTATTCAAAAATCCAATCCCAAGGTCGAGAAATGCTTGAAATCATGTTTTGTCTGGTTCCAATTCAAAAAAATTCCATCCTTGGCAAAAAAATCAATTTCGGGAATTCTTGGCATTTTTGTATTTTGACTATCGAGATGGGCGTCATTTGCCTATCAATTTCCTCCTAAACATGCATTGGCAACATGGCAGGTTCTAATTGGCCGAGGGATGGCGGGAAGGAAGATTCCCTTAGAGTTTTTAGACTTTATTTTGAAAAAAATTTAAAGTCACAAAATGGCCCAAAACCCCGTAGCCAATCGGGAGTGGACACGTGTCCTAAAAATAAAAAAGGGAGGAGCGGTCCAATGGGGACTTAGAGTTTTTTGGCTCTATTATTCTAAAGTTTCAAAATCAGTTTCAGCCTTGCCCCAATAAGAGGAGGACACATGGCATCATTTTTGTGCGAGGGGATGCGGATGGCGGAGGGTTTTTTGAAGTTTTTTTCCTTTGGAGGCAGAAAATGTTAAAGTGAAATTTTGAAGCGCTGCCCCATGGCCAATCACAAGTGGATAGGTGGACTTGAAAAACCAAAAATGGAGAAGCGAGCTGATGGAAAACTTAATACTTTTTAGTTTTGTTTTCTAAAGTTAAAAAATGGTATGCATCTCTACTCCAATAAGCGGTGGACACATGGCAAAGGCAAGAAAGCGGGTCGACGGAGGCAAAGGGATTTTTTTCCCTTTTGCAAAAAGACTTAGAATGGAAGATTCGAGGCATGGCTCCATGACAAATTAGAAGGAGACACGTGGAGGAAAAAATCGGTGGCAAGGGCTTGCAGAATTTTTTTTTGAAAACTTTCCCTTTACAAAAAAAGGGGTCAAAACATGAAATAAGCCCGCATGGGGTTTTTAGCGATAAAGAGCATAACATGTGTCAAGGAAAAGGCGGAGGTGTGGGCACTGTGGGGCAAAAAGTGAAATTTTCCAAATTTCCAAAAAATTCAAAATACATAGATTTGAATCGCAATCCCAATGGGACCCACAATATGCCACATGTCATCAACAAATTTCAAGGGTGGAGGGGCGGAGGAAAAATTCAAATTTTTCCGTTTTTCTAAAAATGTTAAAAAGTCAAAAGGTGAACCCGACTTCATTCCCAATCATTTTTGACACTTGGAGGGCCCAGATTGAAGGAGAAAGAGCAAGTCAAGGGTAAATGTACATTTTCATTTTTGGCCAAAATTTTTGCTCTAGGAAGCTTGGAGATGAAAATTCTGCATCATTTTTAATTGAATTTTTGTTGAATTTGTGTCCTTCGTGCTGCAAAGATGAATGCAAGTGGTTTTAGGGATTAATTTACATATTTGAGGTGTTTTTGAAACAATTTTTTCCCTAATCCATCTAAACATGTGAAATGTCATAATTGAAAGTTACATAGCTAGTTTTAAAAGGTGAAAAGGTGAAATGATGAGAGCAAAGGCATCTTCATGCCTTGATGATGAAAAATGTGCCTCCAAGAAGGATAATGATCCGAATATTTGTAATGATTCAATCTTTTTAAAACACCTGGCAACTCTCATTGCAAATTTGTTAAATGTCATTTTCAGTGAATCATGAGAGATTGTTGTAACAAACTTGATCCCTTGGCATATGCTTTTCTTGGGAAAGAAGGGTCCAATGTGGTAAGATATGTATAATGCATTTTTAGAATTGTAAATGGTCGAGAAGTTGAAAATCATGAGCAAATTCGAGAGAAAGCTCATTTTATGAGAAACCCACCAAACAACTAGGTTAATTTCTTATGTGTTTGATCTTCATGTATGTGAGTTTGGTTACAAGTATATAGCCATCACACTGACTCGAGATTGTTCATGAAACTCTCCCTTTGATGAATCTAACAATCTTTTGAGTTAATCTATGTTTTTCTAGGCAATATGATGTCTGTTATCATTTTAAATACATACAAATAGTTTTCATTGTTCTTGTGGCAATCTTGCATTGAAAGTCTTTATTGGTAGTTTAGTGGAACTTACAGTTTTTTTTTGAGAAGAGCTTTCATTTGGCATTGAAAATAAGCGGTTTGAAATCACTCCACCTTAATTTGTTGATTGGGATTGCTTATAAGCCTTTAGGGTACCTTAGGCATGGTTTGATCAAGGATTTTTGTGTTTAATTGTGTTCTTTACTTCAAGATTTTGTGGTGAGTTATCAAATATTGTGTGAAGAGTGCAACACAGGCTTCCATTTATGCATCTTTTGGTTGAAAAAACATCCCGATTATTTGAAGCATTTTATATTATAGTTGTTCAAGTATTTTAGATGTTGTCAAAGATTTGATATATCCAAGTTTGTCTTATTAATACCCCACCAAAAATCATCTCGAATAACTAGTCCTACCCATGTTACCCCCGCATTGCATTGTGTGTCAACAAAAGAATCTAACCTATCTACAAAAATGCAAAAATCAAATCAGGATCATACCATGTCTCTAATGACCTCGGTCTTGTTTTGAAATCATTTCCATCATTTAGTAGTGACAACTCTGTTGAATTTGAATAATGGAAAATTGATCATGTTTTCCCAAGGTCGTCTCCATACAATATGCACAGTATAAGGATATCTCCAGTTCCTTCACAAAACAAAGGCTGAAATATAGGTTCTCTTACCTTGGTTGAATGGCACAACCTAAAATAGTGAGGATTAGATCAAAATCCTTTCAAAGTGCCATCCATATCTCCACAAAGCTGAGTGCCAGTTATATTACATCCCTAGCTACAAAATGATATATAAAGATCTATCTACCTTCAAACTTCATGGCACATTTATGTCTTTCTTTGAGACCGAAAAGGAGAACAAATTTGGGTACCAACACCTAAAGGCTCTCATTGCTTTGGTGACCTATTTTTAATTCCTAGGAAATAGTTTGTAGTGCTTGAGATTGATTTATTGATTCATTTGCCAATCCATGTCTACTTAGCTTGTCAACAATAGTTAATGGCGTCATTGTCGAGGACCTGTTTTGAATTCTGGGAAATAATTTACATTGTTGAGATTGATTTGTTGATTCATTTTCCAGTCCATGTCTATTTAGCCCATCAACAACACTTAATGGCTTGCTTTCGGGGACATTATTCAATATTTCAGTATTTCAGATCCCTGGTAATACTTCTTGTGTGATTTATGTGTAATTACAAAATTTGAGTATCATTTTTTACGATCGATTTATAAGATTGGAATGAAGAGTAGAGTTCGAGTTTGATATTCTCTTAGTTCAATCTGATCCATGTACATAAATATTTGAGATATTTGAATGCATATCAAACCACTGGTCAAGTCCATTGCAAATTCTACATGCGAAACACATTGTTGAAGCATCATTTTATAATCAAATTTGTAAGGATTGAGTGAAGATATAAGTTCTGCCTATAAATTTTATCAGTTTCCAGTAGTAGTTGCACTTCATTTGCATTTGTGATTGATAAATTCAAAGAAAGGAAGGTCTGATCTATAAAGTTTGGCAAGATTTTTAGTGTTGTGAGATATTTGTGAGTATTTTAGTGCATTTGCATAACTAGGGTTAAATTCCTTAGTAGCGACTCCATGTTGTTTTGATTTTGATAAGTACCAATGTCTTAACCTTTCTGTCATTTACTTTCGTGTTGCTAATCTCTACAAAACTAGAAGGAAGAATATCTCTTTTCGTTAGAGACTCGGTGAGAAGTTGTTCTGATTCAAGAAACTCGAGTTGGAAGGGAGAAGATTTTGGAAGGTTGTTAAAGGTCAAACATCAGAAAATATATATCCATTGGTGAGAGATATTGTCCTTTGGTAGAGGATTATCACTCTTCTTCCAGTGATTATGATTCAAGCATTACTCTAATAAACTTGTGTACTTCAACTAGTGAAGGTCCTTCGTTGTACTGGTAAGTTCCTTCTTCAATCTGCACTGTGTTTCAATCCTAGTAAAACTTTCCAAGAAAATCGAACTTAGAGAATACCGGTTTATGAATAACATTCTTGAGCCCCAAAGACCTTGCACTCCTCATCAACTTGTGTCACCCCCAAGATCATCTCCACTAAACAATATGGCTCAACCTAGACCTCCATTTGTTGTTAACACCTTTGGTCCTATAGACTTTGGAGGAATGTATGGTTACCCAAATGTTGTCCCACAAGATGTCAGAAATAGATTGCCAAAATTCTAAGGTAACAATGCAATAATTGGTGATCAGCATCTCAAACTTTTTGTTAACATGATGGAAGATTTTGAGATAGAGTTTGAAGATGTGTATATTAATTTGTTCATTCCTACACTAGAAAAGGATGCTAGGATTGTACAAGGAACGCCTCGACAATTTAATTGATTCTTGGACTTAAATGAAGAATGCATTTAGGTTGCAATATGGTGACAAGACTGATCCTATATTTCTCTCGTTGTCTAAATTTTAGAATATCAATAAGAACCCCAATGAATTAGTCCATGACTTCAACAAGGTTTAACAAAACTTTGAGAAGGTGCCAATTAATCGAGGCCTTGTGATAAATCTTGTTTAATCAAATATGTAGGTGCATTTGATAAAAAGGAAGCCTATTACCTATGAGACAATAACCCTACCAATCTAAGGCAATCTTTCACCATGGCACTTCAAATTGAAAACAATATCAAAGAAATTGGGAAACCTCTCAAGAGAGATGGATTAAAGTTGATAAACCCTGAAAAACCTCAAGCAAGCAAGGGTGCTGATTTAGAATAGGTTGTGAAAAATTTGGCAAGGGTTGTCAAAGAAATCTCATATAAGTTGGAAAGAGCTGAGAAGGTAATTGGAAAAACTTCACAAGGTCAGCCAAGAGCACAAAACCATGACATATTTTCCAATTATCCTAGAGGTGATCAATGGGCATATGATAGAGGAAAAGGACACATGGGGTCTACAAATAGACATCCTCAAGCACGTGAAGGAAGAGTGTTACATGATCCCCTAATTACTAGGGTTCTTTGCTATTGAAGAAGTTATTGATATTGATTGGTGTGATAGGTGTTTTACGCCCCATCCTCCATGTTAAATGGACCAACAAAAAGGTGAAGATAATAATGATGATGGTACTGATGATGATATTTTCATGGTGGGTTGTCCTTCAAGCTCACAAGGAGGAGCAACATCTACTTGAAGTGATAAATGCAAGGAAAGCTGCAAATTTTGGGATTGCATCAAACAGTACAAGTCTTTCTTCCCTCATACTCTTGAAGTTGATGTAGTGCAAGATTTTGAAATTCCTAACAATGACTTTGGATACTTAAGAGTTTTTATGATCAAGAAGTATGATGGTGGTATCCCTTTAGAGGAAGATAGACAATTGTTGATGAATGTTGTTGTAGCTCAAGAGAAAGATTATAACACTAGAAGTAAAGTTGTTAAAGGAGCTACGCCTCAAGCCAAACCTAAAACACCCTTGCTCACAAGCAATCTAAAAGAAGATCTTAGGAGAGAAACACTTGCCAAAAGCTCTGTTGTCCCAAGAAAAAATTACAGTCCTCCTCATGCCCAAGCTGCCAAGAATCCCTTGCCATCAAATGAATCTTCTTGTCTCCCTTCCAATGTTGTTTTGCCAAAGAGTGTTCCCTATGACATAACCCAAGTATTGAGCTAAATCAAAGTGAGTGTTCCAATCATTGAGTTGCTTAGAATTCCTGAGCATAAGAAGAGAGCATTTGAGTACTTAGGATTGAAGGAGGAGAAGACTACTCCAGGCAGAAATGTAAATGTTGTTGAAACTCCTCCTCAAATCATTACTGACCTTGAAACACCACCACTAGTAAAAGATCTTGGAGAGACACCTGAGGTATATCGGGGTCATCCTTGGTTGATTCCCAATTGAATGTTGATCCCTTCTTCACAACTTTTATCATAAAGGATAGGCTACTTCACAATTATATGTTTGATTTCGATGTATCATGTAATGTCATGCCTCTAGAAGTCATGAATGAGTTGGATATCAAA
This sequence comes from Taxus wallichiana var. yunnanensis, assembly GCA_018340775.1. Lineage (NCBI taxonomy): Eukaryota > Viridiplantae > Streptophyta > Pinopsida > Cupressales > Taxaceae > Taxus > Taxus wallichiana. The sequence continues at coordinate 685,282,787 of CM031238.1, read as the reverse complement.
GTGAAAATAGCCTATGAAAAATGTACTACCATGGACTCAAGAGAAGTTTTAGTTGTTGGTTGTGTGAAGGGTTTGGTATGCAGCTTACATCTTATCCCAGAGAGGAATTTAAAATTAGATGTTATTATTGTTGATTTCCCTACCAAATGGGGTATGTTATTGTCAAGAAAGTGGGCTGCAAGTGTTGGAGGGAGTGTCCAAATGGATATTTATTTTTCCACCATTCCCATTGAGGACAGCCTTGTCAAGATCTATGGAGAAAAGAAAATGTTGCATCTAATTAAGGACCCTAACAATGCTTCTTATGAAGTATTATTTTCGATGTTGATGCGGATAATTTTATTGGTTTTACCGATGGAAAAGAACACAAAATGGATCAGTCAAAGTGCCATTATCAGGTATGTTCTCCTTGGACCTTGCTATTTGATGGATCTTGCTCCAAATTTGGAAATGGTGCTTGTGTAATTCTGATTTCCCCTAGCTTGGAAGAATTTGTTTTTTCCTTCAAGATTAATTTTGAATGTACTAACAACATTGCTGAGTATGAAGACTTGTTGTTGGGTCTGAGAACTGCATGGAAGTATGGTGTCAAGCACATCATTGCAAGGGGATATTTAGAGCTAGTTGTTAAACAAATAAGAAAATTGTATGCTACAAAAAATCAGCAGATGAAGTAGTATAAGCATGCAGTTTGGGATCTAATTGAGATGTTTGATTCCTTCAATATTATGCACCATGACAGAAGTTTGAATGTTGTTGCTGAAAATTTGGTAGTGATGGGGTCAAGATTTGGAGATTGCACCGTTTCACCTTATTGTGAGTACAATGTTGAAGTGTTAACTAGGCCAGTTGTCCCTGACAACATCAAGCATTGGAAAGTGTTTGATGATGATGCTCAAGTGCAAAGGTTCTTATGAAATCAAGGTGATTTTGTAGATCAGCATATTGATTGGGAACCAATGGTGTGTGTGACTAAAGGAAGAGAGACTTTGTTTGGAAAATATATTATCCAATTGAAAACTAACACCATTCCTAGAGGTCTTGTTGCTCTTGAGTCAAATTTTAGCAATGTTGATTGCATCATCAATAGAAGTATGACTGCCTCAAGGGATGTGGAAGAGCATGCCGTGAGAACAAAGGATAGACCAAGAAAATTTTGGTTGGGCACCATTTTCAAGAAGGAAAAAATAGTCTTATCTTCAATTATTTAAACAATATCAAGACTGCCTTGTTTTGTCATATACGAGTTAAAAGCATATAGAGAGGACTTGTTTCAAAGACAAGATCCCTCTTGAAAAAATTCTAAACCATTCGAGAGCCAGTAAAGGCCAATTAATCCACTCCTCTCCATGAAAATGTAAGATGAATTAAGGAAAGCTGGAGGGAGGGATCATTCATCCCACAAGGTATTCATCTTGGGTTGCAAACCTTGTGCCAGTCAAAAAGAAGAATGGAGATATCAGAATTTGTGTAGACTTTAGAAATTTGAATAGAGATTAATTGAAAGAAAATTATCCTTTGGCAAACATGGAGAATATGCTGCGAGTTAGTGACTAGATCTGAATTGTTGTCCACCTTGGATGGTTTCTCGACTACAATCGAGGTTGTTGTCAAGGAGTTAGAAAGATTTAAAACTACCTTTACCACTCCTTGGGGAGCATATGTTTATGTGAGAATGCCTTTTGGTCTCATGAATGTTGGAGCTACCTTGTTACTTTTCTCGGTTATATAAATGACTTGATTGTAGTTTATCAAGATGATGTGATTGTATTTTCAAGGAGCAAAAAAGATCACTTGCAACATTTGGAAAGAATGTTGATCAGATGTAGAGAATTTGGAATCTATCTCGATCTAAAGAAGTGTCACTTTGGGGTGCAAAGGGCCAAGTTGCTTGGTCATATTGTTTCAAAGTCTGGTGTCATGATTGACCCTAAGAGAGTAGAAGCAATTAGTAAGGTGCCAATTCCAAGAACAAAGAAGGGAATCCAATATTTCTTTGGGAAAATCAATTTCATTAGAAGGTTTGTGTCCAATTTTGTTGAGTTGAATCTTCCTATCACATGCATGTTAAAGAAATATCAAGTTATCAAATGGGAGAAGGATTCTATTTATGATTTTGAAGGAATCAAGGAAGCACTTAAACTTGCACCTGTCTTGGTAGCTCGAATTACAAGAAGCCTTTCCAAATCTTCTCCTTTGCTTTTGAAAATACTATTGCATATATTTTTCTCCAAAAGGATGAAGATGGGGCTAAGAGGCCTATTGCCTTCTTTAGCAAGGCTTTACAAGCTATTGAGTTAAAATATACAATCATGGAAAAACAAGCATTTGCCTTGGTGAAAGCAACAAAGGTTTTCAGGCCTTATATTTTAAGTTCAAAAGTTGTTGCTTATGTTCCCCACACCATGGTAAAAGACATCTTATCAAAGATGGAGATATCAAGTAAAATATGTAGATGGGTGAACAAACTGTAGGAGTATGATATGGACATCCAAACCACAAAGTTGGTAAGAGGTTTGGGTCTTGCTAAGCTCATGGTTGAGAGAAACTTGCAGACTGTGGAAGTGAATGAAGTAGAAGAAGAAAGGGCAGATGTTCTTGGGAAATTGGTAAGTTCTGAATGGTACAAGGATATAATATTTTACCTCAGACACCTATGTTGTCCTGATCATTTAAATAAAAATTAGAAAAGAGCCCTCAAGTTGGCTTCTCAAAAATACATCATCACTGACTTTGGGCTAGCTTGGAAGAACCCTGAAGGTTTCCTCTTGAAATGTGTAACTGAATATGAATCTCCCAAAGTAGTTGCTAATTTCCATGGGGAGTTTGTGGAGGAATATTTGTTGGAAGGGTTATAGCACACAAAGTTTTCAGAGCTAGTTATTGGTGGCTTGCTCTCTTCCAAGATGAGACCATGCTGATTAGAAAATGTGAAAGCTGTCGCCGTTTCTCTAGAAGAATGAAAGCTTCAAGCTCCCTTCCTTTGCAGCTTGTATCAATTGAAGATCCTTTTAAAAAGTGGGGGATGGACTTCATTGGTGAGATTTCGAGACCCTTCTAGTGTTGGACATAAATGGATCCTTGTAGCCACATATTACTTCACAAAGTGGGTAGAGGTGATCCCCACCAAGAAAGCAACACACCAAGTTATGGACTTCTTGTTGAACAATATCATATGCAGATTTGGTGTGGCAGTCAAAATTATGGCTGATAATGCCATGTGTTTCAAAGATAAACCTTTGATGGCAATGTGTAAGGATTATAGAACCAATTTGACTTATTCTTCAAACTATAATCCCCAAGGAAATGGATAATTTGAGTCCAACAATAAGAATTTGTTAAATATCATTAGGAGTACATTGGATTTGAACAAGATAAAATGGGGTGAACAACTGAAATTTGTAGTTTGGGTTGATAGAATCACTGCCAAGAGAGCTATTGGTAAGAGCCCATTTGAATTGGTGTATGGAACCCAAGCTCTGTTGCCCTTACATCTATAGTTATCTTCATTTTAGTTTGTTCAATAGCTTGAGGATCAAGAGGTTAGTCCATATGAAGCAAGGATCAATTAGATTATGGAGCTAGATGAAGAGAGAAGAGCATCCCACTAGAGGCATATCAGATTTAGAGAGAAGTTGAAAAGATTGTTTAACAAGAAGGTCACTCCTAGGGCCTTCAATATTAGAGATCTGGTTTTGTTGTGGGATAACAGAAATGAGGATAAGGGCAAACATGGAAAATTTGATGCATTATGGATGGGTGCTTACTCCATTGATATCAGAATTGGTGAGAATACCTTTTTCTCAAATATTTAGATAGGGAATTGCTTGAAGCTGCTGTTAATGGCAAGCATCGAAGAATTTCTTGGATTAATCCCAAAATTTAAAGGTATGCACAATTTGTACAATGTATAATGTTTGGGCTTTTGTTCTATTTTTGGTGTTTTTTCGGTTTGTGGTTTGCCTTGTTGTGTGGAAGCCATTTTCGTCGAGTTCTCGGCTTGTTTTGGTGGTTTTAGCTCTTGACTACGCTGCTCAATGGATTATTTTGGCACTTGGTCTACTTATTTTCTTATGGCACTCACTTTGGGAGTGCCCATCCCCAGTAGAGCCGATGTTGGTGTCTATTTTTATTCTCTATTATTTTCCCCTAATTTTCCTTTCACTCTTCATCTCTGAACCATTTTCTACAATTTGAGTGAATGGGATGAAATTGTTTTTTGTTTCTATGCCTAGTCCATTTGAAAATCATTTTCCATGCCTCATTTGTTAAGAAACACCCAATTTTTCTATGTTCTATGTCCTAATTTTTCCAGATTTGTGGGCTATGTCGTTTCTTCCCTTTTGCCCAATCATGAAAAAGGAAAAATTGATTGATTCATACTTATATGTATTTAAAAATTCAATCCCAAGGTCGAGAAATGCTTGAAATCATGTTTTTCTAGTTCCAATTCAAAAAAATTCCATCCTTGGTGAAAAAATCAATTTCTAGGGCATCCCTAGCATTTTCTGTATTTTGACGGTCAAATGGGTGTCATTTTCCCGTCAATTTCTTCCTCAACATGCATTGGCAATGTGGTAGGTTCTAATTGGCTAAGGGATGGTGGGTGGTCAGATTCCCTTAGAGTTTTTAGACTTTATTTTGTAAAAATTTAAAGTCACAAAATGGCTCGAAACCCCTGACCAAATGAGAGTGGACACGTGTCCTAAAAATCAAAAATGGAGGAGTAGGCCGGTGGGGGACTTAGAATTTTTTTCTCTTTTTTTCTAAATTTTCAAAATCAATTGCAGCCCCACTCCAATCAGAGGAGGACACGTGGCATCATTTTTGTGTAGAGGGGATGTAGATGGCGAGAGGGTTTTTGAAGTTTTTTACCTTTGGAGGCAAAAAATGTTAAAGTGAAATTTTGAAGTGCAGCCCTATGGCCAATCACAGGTGGACACGTGGCCTTGAAAAACCAAAAATGGAGAAGTGGGCTGATGGAAAACTTAATGATTTTTTAGCTTTGTTTTCTAAAGTTAAAAAATGGGATGCATCTCCACTCCAATCAGCGATGGACACGTGGCGAAGGCAGAGCGGGTTGGTGGGCTGACGGAGGAAAAAGGGAATTTTTTCCCTTTTGCAAAAAAGACTTAGAATGGAAGATTCAAGGCATGGATCCATGACAAATTATAAGGATACACATGGAGAGGAAAATCGATGGCGCGGGCTCATGGATTAAAAAATTGAAAATTTTCCCTTGGCGAAAAAAGGGGTTAAAACATGAAATAAGCCCACGGTTTTTAGCGATAGAGAGCATGACACATGTCAAGGGCAAAGGTGGAGGTGTGGGCCCATGGGGAAAAAAGTGAAAATTTTCCAAATTTCCAAAAAAGGTCAAAACGCATGAATTGAAATGTGATCCCAATGGGACCCACCATATGCCACGTGTCATCACCAAATTTCAAGGGCGGAGGGGCGGAGGAAAAAGTCAAAATTTTCCATTTTTCCAAAAATGTTAAAAGGTCAAAAGGTGAACCTGAATTCATTCCCAATCATGTTTTGACACGTGGAGGGCTCACATTGAAGGACAAAAAGCAGATCCGGGTGGTAAGCGTACATTATCATTCTTAGCTGCCTTTTTTTCTCCAAGAAGCTTGGAGATGGGAATTTTGCATCATTTTCAATCAAATTTTTGATGAATTCATGTCCATTGTGCTTGCAAAGATCAATGCAAGTGGTTTTAAGGAGTAATTTATAGATTTGAGGTGTTTTTGAAAAAATGTTTTTCCCTAATCCATCTAAACACGTGAAATGTCAAAATGTAAAAATGTAAAAATGTCAAAATGTAAAGTTGCAGAGGTATTTTTAAAAGGTGAAAAGGTGAAATGATGAGAGAAAAGGAATCTTCATGCCTTGATGATGAAAAACGTGCCTCCAGGAAGGATAATGATTTGAATATTTATAATGATTCCTTCTTTTTAAAACACCGACAACTCTCATTGCAAATTTGTTAAATGTCATTTTCAGGTGAATCATGAAAGATTGTTGTAACAAACTTAATCGCTTCGGATATGATTTTCTTGGGAAAGAAGGCTACAATGTGGTAAGAGATATATAATGCATTTTTTAGAAATGCAAATGGTCGGGAAGTTGAAAATCATGAGCAAATTATGAGAGAAAGACCATTTTCTGAGAAACCAACCAAAGAACTAGGTTAATTTATTATGTGTTGGATCTTCATGTATGTGAGTTGGTTACAAGTGTATAGCCATCACACAGCTATGATATTGTTCATGAAACTCTCCCCTGCTAATGAATATAACAAGCTTTTGAGTTAATCTTTGTTTTTGTGGGCAATATGATGTCTATTATCATTTTAAATACCTACAAATAGTTTTCATTGTTCTTGTTGCAATCTTGCATTGAAAGTATTTAGAAATCACATAGAATCTCATCCTTATTGATAGTTTAGTGGCACTTGCATTTTTGTTTGTCAGAAGAGCTTTCATCTGGCATTGAAAATAAGTAGTTTAAAATCACTCCACCTTCATTTGTTTATTGGGATTTCTTGTAAGCCTTTGGGGGTACCTTAGGCATGGTTTCATCAAGGATTTTTATGTTTACTTGAGTTCTTTACTTCAAGATTTTGTGGTGAGTTCTCAAATATTGTGCGAAGAGTGCAACCCGGGCTTCAATTTATGCATGTTTTGGTTGAAATAACATCCCGATTATTCAAATCATTTTATATTGTAGTTTTCAAGTATTGTAGAGGTTGTCAAAGATTTGATATATCAAATTTTGTCTTGTCAATACCCCACCAAACAATAATCGAATAACTAATCCTACCCATACTACTCCTGCATTACATTGTGTGTCAACAAAAGAATCTAACCCATCTACAAAAATGCACAAAGCAAATTAGGATCATACCTTGTCTCTAGTAGACTCAGCCTTGTTTTGAAAAAAATTCCATAATTTAGTAGTGATAGCTCTGTTGAGTTTGAATAATGGAAAATTGATCTTGTTTTCCCAAGGCCATCTCCATACAATATGCATAGTATAAGGATATGTCCACTTCCTTCACAAAATAGAGGTTCATGCAATATAGGTTATCTTACCTTGGTTGAAAGGCACAACCTAAAATAGTGAGGATTAGATAAAAATCGTTTCAAAGTGTCATCCATCTCTCCACAAATCTGAGTGCCGGTTAGATCACATCCCTAGCTACAAAATGATATATCAAGATCCATCTACCTTCAAGCTTCATGGCACATTTGATGCTTCGAGACTGAAAAGGAGAACAAATTTGGGTACCAACAGAGAATAAGCCATCCTCCTCATTGGCCCCTAAGCCCCACCCACATTGCAATGGAAAATGAATTCAACTCATGGAAAAAACAATCTTCTACAACACAACAATTGTTTCACAACTATTCCAACCACATTTCAATCATCAACAACACAAAAATTAAAAACAACTAAACAACAGTTAAACAAGGCTTAAAAGGAAAGCCATAAGAGCAAGACCTATGGGGAGGCCACTTATACCTCCCAATGGGAATGGGTTCCCACCTTAAAGCCTCCAATGCATATCTTAAATCCCCTACATACTCTTATGCCTCCCTCCAGTACCCATTTTTACCTCCCATATACTCTTATGCCTCCCTAGATCTCCTTTGCATCCCTCATAAAAGAAAACAAGTAAGAAATGTAGGCATTCCTTATCCAAGGTGGGGCACCCAACCAAAACTCCCTCCAAACAAGAAATTAAACTCTTATGCCTCCCACATGAAATCTCCCCATAGTCCCCTCCTACACCACACTTAGGCAATCTACCCAAGCACCCAACAAGCATTCCAAAACACTCAAAACAAGCACATATGCATACAAAATAAAAGAAAGCATTTAACAAGAGTTTAGTTTCTACCTTTCCATTATAGAGCTTGATCAAAGAGCATTACCCAAGCTTCTTCAAGCCCAAATAAACAACAAGAAGCTCCAAAAAACCCAAAAACACTCCCCAAATTCCTCTAACTCTCAAAATGCACGAGAACAAAATAATGAAGTAACCCTAATCAAGCAAAAGGACTTAATTAAATAGAAAAGGGAGAGAGGAGGGTGAGGTGGCTCCATGTAGGATGCCACATCACTCATCCTCAACTCCACCTCAAAATTCAAACTTCAAACTCTAAAGCACAATTAATAAGTGGGTGAATAAATGACATATTACTTGCACACACAAACCAAGCCCACACCTCCTACGAACAAAATTAATTACATGAAAGAAAGTGAACTTTACATTTACCTTTTTGTCTTCCCAAAACACCTAATGGGGTCTAATTTTGACCCCCCAACCCATAGGTAGTGTTTGCATAGCAATTTAAGAGGTGTGGGACAAGTTTGACTTGTCCCACAAGCTTCCAAAATTGGCCTCTAAGGAAAAATACGAATTTCCATGAAGGGGTAGAGTCTACAACACTTAAGATCCCCAAGCACTCAACTATCAACACAAAATCCAAGAGAAATATAGCCTAATAAATGAATTCCTTTGGTCACATCTATAATTAGTTTAGGACAAGATTAATTTATATTTAATTAAGACACTACAACCCATTAATAATAAAGGGTAAAATACATACCCCAAATTCCAAATAAATAATACAAGGAAATACATCCCTAAAATCACATACTAACATCAATGAAATGAAAGTAAATAAAAGACAAAAATAACCCCTTTGGTCACAAATTTCCCCTAAAATTTAATTCACACACAAATACATGTTTCCATGGTGACCCTTGTTGAATTCACTTATAATTCCAATGTGGTTGGTCTCCAATCCCCTCGTTGTTTTTCGTGATATGTTTTCCTGCAAAACACACATTACCCCTCTAACCTCTTGGCCATATTAACGATGTCGAAGTAATAAAACACTTACATCTAACTATAAATTTTAAACATAAAAAATCATAACTACTATAGCTAAGACAAATTAGTTTAACAATTATTCTCATTTTCAACATTTTGATTCTACTCATACATCAGTTTGTAGCTAAGATCAAAGACCAACTGGATCGTTAGATTAAAGCAATATTTTCACTTGTTCACAATTTCTCCAATCTCTAATATCAATTAAATCACAAAAATGACTTTGAACATCATACCAAAAACCAATTAAGAAAATGATTGAAATATCAACATATATTTATCTTGACAACACATCATTTTCTTCCATACTCAATGTATATCAAAATTTATTTAGTTTGGTTACAATAATGTATATCCTTCAATTCTCATAAAGACAATGTGTCAATTTTGTTTATCTATTAACATATTCCGGTAATAAATCACAATAGTGTCTATGTGTCCCGTCACATAGGTAAACCAAATACAACAAAACAATATCAAAGATTAATGTTATTACAATCAAATTACGACAATGCAAACATTCTACGTAATTTTTTATCTTAAATGCCCATCGGGGTCCACAATACGGAATATAGTTAAAATAATAATAATCAAAACACAAAAGATTCACGATGCCCCGCACATATCAGTAATATACGAATTAGAATAAATCTACAATTTTTATGATTATTAAAATTTGGAAAAGATAATAATATTTCAGTTAGTGTTGAAGAGAAATGGGCATTACATCGCCCTCCTCTTAGATTTGACTTCCTCCTGAAGGAACAGAGAAAGAGTTAGGATAACAAAGAAAAATAAATAGAAGCACATGCTTTGTGGAATTCCTTTTCTTCAACAAGTGTGGGTCTGCAAAACTCAAGTTTGGTTAAATGTAATTTACCAAGAAGATGGGAGATTGAAAAGGGTAAGTTCCTAAACTTTATTTAAGTAATTTTGCAACATATAATTCTATAGTGTAAATCTACGTTGTCAATCAAGCTCCAACATAAATCATCAAAACATGAAATGGTCAAGGAGTCATAAAGATAACCACCAAGAAAAGGAAGGACCAAGAGAATTTCGTGAACTTGAAATTACCATATAGTCTCCCATAGATCCCACATACTACAACAACACAAGTTAAGGCTTACACTAAGGTTAAGTTATGCTTTCAAAGTTTGTTATTTAGACAAGGCTAGCACATATCAACCACAACTATCAATTTATACGAGAAAACATGTCTACTCCTAGGTCTCACATTTTGGATCACACGAGTGAGGTTTAACAACAAGGAAGGTTACTTGAGTTAGCCAACACATTTACCATCAAGAAGACTATTCATGGAAAGCACTTCTACAACCCAAGAGGGTACAATAATATTTTGATTGAAATACTAAAGAAAACATGACCTTAAGGTTTTATATAACTTGATTTTACATTCAAGAAAAAACACACAACACTAACCTAATTTAGAAATGTTAAACATTTAGAAGGAAATTACGCTAGAACTATTGATGTCAATACAATAGGCACCACTCACTCTACACAACACAAATGGATTTATTTACCTTTAAAACTACTCAAGTTCGAAAAATCCGTAAGAGAGAACATGTATAATTCAAAACACCAAGGAGCACTAACGAAGCTAGAGAGAAGAAACAAGTAACAAGAGGAGGTCCAACTGCAACACAAAAGAGCATCAAACCAAAAGCGAATAAAAATGTTAAAGAAACAACTTCCAATTTTCTTCTCGATGGAAAAAGGGCAACATCCACTAGGTGACTTAAGAAATAGAAGAAAGAGAATTTCTCAAAGCTATCCCATATACTTAACAAATATTTACAAAACAAAACTTACAATGACCTATGACATCAAGGGCCAAATCAACATACAAGGAGGTTGTTTTCCTAAGAACAAGAGATAAGCCCCAAACCTAAAGGCCATAACTCACACTCATCAACCTACGAGGAAACAAGGGTATGGAGCACCAAACTCCTACAAGGGAAGGGAACATACATCTATGAACAAGGGAGTACTATGAAATTTGAACACATCACTATTAACATGGGGTGTTTCACAATTTTTTGGGCAAGTGACATGTAACTAAAGGTTCAACTAAACATTGCACTTCACACACATAAATCTTAATTTTTTTATAAATCAACTTATTAAGTCAAAGGTTATATTTTTTCTTGTTAAATACAATCCTTACAAGTTTTCTTAATTAAAATTTCCTTTTATTATGACATCACAAGTTTGTGTTATAAAGAGCACCACTAAGGTGGCATGGTCTCTCGCCATTCTAAATAGGAGGAAACAAAATTTATTTTACTTCTAAGGAAGGTAAAATGAACAAATTATCCTTTTTGTTTTCTTTCCACAGATTCGATTTATTTTATTAATTTACTAAGATTATATCAAGAAAACATTTCCTTTTTCGTAATGTTCTATTTTATTTATTAACTTTTGTCTCAAAATCCCAGTTCCTCAATGAGTGTCTCGTTATGATAAATTAATCATTTTACTAAATAGATTTTAATGAGAAGGAAAGAGGCAACCAAATCACATTATTAATTTCATGGGAGAGAGAGAGATGAATCAACACATTGCATTTTAACTCTATAGGAACAAGAGGCATTCGACATAACAAACACATTATTAATTTTGTGTGAACCAAGAATCTATCATTCAAAATGTACCACACCAATATATATTTCAAGGGTTTACCAAATAATTACAAGCATCATTAAACATTTTTAGTGGGTTTCTACAATTTACAAATGAAGTTACAAGGAAGACTCCTTAAAGAGGCATATTTACTTTTACGAATTTACAAGGTTCAACAATATTTAGTGTTTAGGATTCAACATTTTACTTGAATAATAACACAAGGAATGTTTTCGAATCAAAACCATATTTCCACAAGATACCACCAACCAAACAACAAGGTGACTATGAAAATTTTACTCCAACGACACTACATTCCATTAGAAAACATCAAATACATGAGAAAAATCAATTAATCTGTTTAAACATGGACTCTATGACCAATAGTTATAGTTTTAAAAGGAGCACAATATAAGCACCACCGAGATAAAAAGGAAATAAGATCTACCAAACTAACATCTCTAATAGAAAGGTTCAAAAGACCCAACAACATTCATAAGTGTCTCCACATAATCCAAATTTTAATAGGTCATAAAGGCTTTACTCATAATAATCTAAAGGGTTAAGACAAGGAAAACCTTATTCATAGGTCGGTGAGAGCAAAAAAGCCTACTTAATTAAACGCACTACCCGAATGGGCTTAAATATAACCATAACTTCTGAAATGCATACAATCCACAAGTCAATACTTTCCATAAATAAACAACAAAACCATGATAAAACTTAGCATGCCATTACGGGAACATGACTACCAAACAAACACGTATCCACTAGAATACAAGTCAACCAGATTCAATCCAACCTCACACAAACCATAGGCTTATAACAAAACACATCTACTCTGTGACGAGGAGAAAACTCTTACCGAGGTTGTAAGAGAATCACCACCAAAACTATCAAAGCGCCAACAAGACCACACTACACCATGAACTCTCTCGCTAGGAAGGTTGAGTAAAAAAGTAATTCCAAGATCCTAGGCACATTCAGGTTTCCATCTTTACAATACCAAGACATACCTTAAATAATCTAACAAGATGTTCAAGGCATCTAGGTATACCCCCATATGATGGAATGTCATAATACAAACAGAGTAGAACCAGCTCAACAACATGCCAGAAAGGATCATGTAACGTTTAGCTAAGTAGCCAATAGATAAGTGAGCTCTGAGTCACCAGTTAAAGTAAAATCCAAGAAATATTGGCAATCAAGGAAAGTGGCTAAGTAGCTGCATTGCAATGTCTAAAAATTCTCGCAAAAATATAAATAACTAAAAGAGTCTCAGAGCTTCTCAATCCAATCATAAAATAAGGTGCTGGTCCTTGATAAAATAACACAAGTTTACAAATATAAAATACAAAATTCCTCATTAAAATCACTTTGTAGCCTTCCTTTGCCACCAATAGGGGTACCATACTTCGAGCTAAGTTATAATAATGCATACATAAGAAATTTGGATCATAAGCAGCACCAAGACCTAATATTCATTTACTCATATGGGGATTAAGTCACCAAAGTGGAAACCCAAACTAACTCATCCAACCACATGAATGAGAGAGTGGAACTTTAGATGACTAAACAACTTCTATGTTACCCTTTCGACCCCAACACACAACCACAAAATCCAAACCAAGAGAATCACACCATACAATGTATCATTCTAACAAGGAAGATTCTAAAAGGTTTTATCGCATCATATGACTAAAAAAAATGAGTACTCATCAAACATCATCTTTCAAAGGAAAAAAATATCTTGTTACATCATAATTTTGTAAGAATATCCATTTAATTTTAACATTTTTTTGTTATCTAGTTTCGACAAAACACCACTAGGCAATTTCAAAAATTTGAACTATTTTATTATTGTATTATTACTTTAATCATGGAGGTTCAAGTCTTGCTAACTGGTTTCTATTTTCAATGTCAGCCCAAGGTCCAAGCGTTGAACCCATGCCTCTGATACCAAGTGCAACGCCCACAAAAATTATGTTCTAGAAACACGCTGAAACCCTAAACACTTATCCTGAAAGTTGCGACTAATTTTTTTTTGTTTATGTTATATGAAGGTTACAAGGGTGACAACCCCTAGGGTACTTTAAAATAACTTGTACACCGATATTATCAACCTTTTGGTAAGGGAACAAGGTCTAGTCCAAAGATTAAATATTTTTAATTTATCTCTAAAGTCAATTAATTAACATAATCTCAAGTTTATCTCTAAGGTCCATTAATCAATTATTCATTAGGAAGGTACCATAGATTAATTTACATAGCTAATTTTTTTCTTCTCTTTAGTTAATGTTCAATCATAGAAAGGTCAACCTTATACTTAGTCATTTAGTTCATTATCCCATTATGATTAGCTTTAATATCCCACATTTAATTAATTTACTAAAACATACTAGGAGCTAGGAAAAAGAGTTGCACACTAAGGTAATTAAATGGCCTCACTCCCCAATTACACATACCCTTAAATTTTAAATAAAAACATTTATAAAAATATATTCCCACCAAAAAGGTAGGGTTGATCTTCAACCTTTAGATCAAACCAATCTTTGCCATTAGATCATAGAGTTTCAAACTAACCCTAAAATCTTTATGAGTTTTATTTAATTTCTTTCTTTACCAAATATCCTCATTTGATCTATTTTCTTTAAGAAAAATTACAGGTTGGAGAGGATAAACCATACGAGAAAGAGAGGAGAGACTATGGTGGATTCTATAACGAGATCAAGCTCAGATGGTTTAGATTGTAGTTTTATTATTGTAATCTATTTCATATAGGAATAGAAGGAAGTTTTCCTTTACAAACTATTTTTATTTCAAACCATTTGTATTTGGTTTTTCCAATTTGGGGCAAACCCTACCCCATAAACATAAATGAAAAAGAATGTTTTTAATCAACCATTTGGAGGTTTTTATTGCCCAATCCAAGGGGTTTACTCATAGTTTTCATGCTAGTAATTATTTTTAATTTTACAACTTATAAATTAGTAAAAACGAGATAAAATTTTCACATAGGCATAGATCCGAGTAGTTCTTTCATAAGTGAAAGAACCGCCACCAAGTCTCGGGTGACAAACTATGGACCGCCTCCCTACTTAGCAAAGTGGTTTTGACACCATTGCCTTAGCCTAAGTGACGGTTACAGGACCGCCACTCTGCACATGGCGGTGGTCCTATTTTTGAAAAATAGAACCTAAAAACCTGAGATTTCACAAAAACTAAAAGTTGCAAAAATGTTTAAAACACATTCTGGACTTGATTTTATATGCCTAAATTTTTCCAGTTGTAGGATTTAACTTCATTTAATCCTCATTAGTTGAAATTAATTATTTTGAAAGCATTTCTTTTCAATAGAAACAACAATAATGAATCACTTCATTTAACTAATTTTCTTTCAATCCCTAGAGTGAAAAGATCCAAATCTTGTTTAGTATTGTTATTTTTCCTTACTACAATAATGTAATATTGCAACATAATAATATATTTCAAATTTGTAGTTATTTTCCATTTTCATTACAACTTCTTAGCTCAAACAACTACTAACACTTAACTCTACATACAAGTTTACTAAACATGCATGTTTTCACATATTACAACTTCTATACTTCTTCTTTCTTATTTACAATGATACAAATTCACAATACAAGTAAAATTTCCTTCACAAGATCAATACAATGTCCTCCACTTGAAGTGGGAAATCATACAATATTACAAGCTAAAAAGAAATACAATATTACATGTTCTTCCACTCTAAGTGGGAATAACACCAAGGAAGTTTCATTACAAGAAGGATCTTCTTAGGGAATCCACCAAAAGATCCTAGCTTCAAAACTCCATCAAGAGCTCCAAAAGCTTCATTTGACCACACAAAAAGGGGGAGAGGCAACAATCTCCACCCAACCAAGAATTCCAATAAGGAGAATAAGTTATCCTCCTGGTTGGTGCTCAAAATATTCTCGCCCCAGTTTACCTTTGAAAATCTATCGATTTACGGCCTCTGTCACTTGCTTTTTCCACATGTTGTGATTGGTTAATCTTTTTATCCTTTTTTAATCTATTCTTGAGTCATAGATCACTCATGGGTCTATGGTTTCCTCCTTTTTTCTTTTATCCTATGGAAAAGGTCTATAATTTGGGTCTCCCATTCTCTATTTTTCTAAAAACTCGGGTTCTCCCATATTTTCCATTCTCCATGGTTGGGATTTTTCTTCCTTTTCATTCCTTCCATAAATACTTGAAGAAAAATGAATGGATGTATCTCTGAGAAACTTATTTGAGCCTTGTAATACTTCTAAATTATCTATCCTTGAATAATTTTTCATTTTCGTGCTTGAATGATTGTTTTTCTCGTACTTACTTGACGGTTTGCAGTGTTTCTCCCATTCAAATTTATATCCTTGAATCAACAAGGGATGTGGCCTCTTTTGGTTAGACGCGGCTCAGTTGGGTATTTCAAAAATTTCATGAAAAGCCTCAACTCAAATTTTTTCCGCGTGGAGGAACGGCGCTCGTTTGAGGATCTACTTTTTGGTTTGGCCCTGGATTAGTGCCAGGAGTACATGTGGAGGTTTATGTTGTTTTTCCTAGACTTAGAAAAATTTTATGCAGCTAAAATAGTGTGGTAGAAAATGGGGAAACGTGGTGAGCCCGCGCTCATTCAAGGTCTCGATTTTAGCACCATTTTGAAATTGCGCCATGGAGACACGTGGAAGTTTCCGTTGGGTCTTCCCATACTTAGTATTTTTCAAAGGGTTTTGGGAGGTCGAGACACATGGAGGAACTGCACATGTTTGGGGACCGACCCTTGAGTTTCATTTTAAAGAAGCACCAGGAGGACACATGGAGGCCTCTGCTCACTTTGCATTTTGCTTAGACTTTTCAACGGCCAAAGGAGACTGCCTCGGAGCATGACACATGACACCTTCCACTTGAGCTTCAAACATTTAGATAAACTTTGTCGGGCCAGACATGTGGCGAGCCCACACTCATTCAAGGTATCAAAATTTTGGGACCATCTCAAGGTGTACCATGGTGACACATGGCAATTTGAAAATTCAAAAGGGTGGGGAGGTAGACCATCAGGGGTAATTTGGATTTTTTCCCCTTGACATGCAAATGACTAAAAACATCAAAATGGCCTACAGAACCGATAAAGGAAAGGTCAAAGCTTACTCCGGTCAATGGTGGAGGTGAAAACTCTTGGGGGAAATTTGGAAAAATTTCCATTCGGGAGAAAAGAGTCAAAAGTAAAAGGGCAAGTGTGGTTCTGCTAGAACCACATTGGGACACGTGATGGGCCCATTTTTCAAGGGCGGAGCTGTAGGGAAAACTTGGAAAATTTTCCTTTTTCCAAAAGGAGGGTCAAATGGCAGAATTTATCCGTGGTTCCTTTGGGACCCACCTCAGGACACATGTCAGGCTCATTTCCCAAGGGTGAAGGTGCGGAGCAAAATGGAATTTTTTTCCATTTTTCCAAAAGTTGTAAAAATTCAAAGGAAGCCCTTGGCTTATTTTTAATTTTGAATCTTCCATGTGGACGACACAAATTACAAGTAAAGATCAATGGCAGTTGAGAGTCTGAATCTGATTTTCCCCCCAATTTATTGAAACACACCTAGAAGTGCGAGTCTTCATGATTTCTTGGTATTTCCTAAATGCCAAGTAGAGAGGGGAGTTAATGTTGATATCTGAGTTTGGTGGGAAGATCTAGAAGACATCTTTTGCCATTAAAATGGTCTGACTATCATGCTCGATCAGATTTTCCATTTTTCTTCTCCCAAACACGCAAGGAGCTGGATTTGACATTAGGGGCGGAAGTGGTTAGCAGATTGAAAGAAAGAGTGATCTACTAGAGGAAGGAGTTAAATGTGGGATATATTCAATGAGATCTACCCCCTCGAGCACCTGGTGACTTTTTACAGATCTGATTCTGAGAATCACGATCGAAATCATGGCAAACACTGGTCCATTAAACACTTCTATCTTTTAGGGAAGAAGGGGCTCTGTGTAAATGTTTTAAATGGCACAAATTTATCGTGTAAATGGTTAGAGGTTAGAGTATTAGGGGTCGGGACTGAATTTTCTAATAGAAAAGGCTTGACAAATCCCATCATTTTGAGAATACGTTTGAGTAACCTGTGTATCTATTTTGTATTTAATCTGATCATGTCAAGGTGGTTGCAAGTGTATAGCCATTGAAAAGCTCTGAGACTGTTCTATAAAGTTTCCCTTGCTAATAGATATCATTAAATTTGAGTTATTTTGTGTTGTCTTGACCAAAATGTGTTTGTTTTGTTTTTGAATGTATGCAAATAGTTTTTATTATTTCTATTGTAATCTTGTATTGAATCTAATTCAATCACACAGGCCTCAATCCTTGTGACAGTTTAGTGGCATCTGCAATTTCATTTCTCAGAAGAGATTTCATCTGGGATTGGAATAAATGATTTAAAATCACTTTTCTTTCATCTATTGACAGAGATTTTTTGTAAGCCTCTAGGTGTACCTTAGGCATGATTTGACTCGAGATATTGATGTTTTGTTGGATTTTATAACTTGAGCCTTCATGATATAATTTCAAATATTGTGTGATGGAGTGCTAATTTGGGCCTCCATTGAAGGAGACATTCTATTTAAAGAAACATTTTAGATATTCTATGGCATTTTGTTGGTTTAACCTTCCATTTTGTAAGGTTGCTCAAGGATCTGGTTAATCAAGTTCGCCCTGCCCCACCTCCCACAAAAATTCATTCAAAAACAACCAATCCTACTTGCACTACCCCTGTTTTTCTGTGTGCATACAAATGCATAATATTTGTTAGCAAAACATGCAGAATCAATCAAGGTCTCAAATGTCTTTAGTAACCTTTTCCTTGTTGTGAAAATATCTCCATGATCTAGAAGTGATAACTCGTGAGAGTCAGATCTAGTGTGTTGATCATATTTTCCTAGGTTTTCTCTATAAAATCTATGCAAAAGAAGGATTTATTATTGTTTTTCAATAAACAAAGGTTACAAAATAGGTTCTATTACCTTGGTTGAAAGGAACAACCTAAAATAGTGAGGATAGATCAAATCCTCTTAAGGGTGCTATCCATTTCTCCACATTTTAGTGACAAAGGGCCAGTTAGATCTCATCCCGCTACAAAATGACTCACCATGATCTAATCTGTCTCTAAGTTTCCTATCAAACCAGTGATGCTGCTCAAAATTTTGTGGGAGAATCAATTTGGATACCAACATTGCTCATTGACCCCCTGAGCCCCAATCACATTACAATGGAAAGTGGAATCAACTCATGGACACAACAAGCTTCCACAAGACAAATATTGTTTCACAACCATTCCAACCACATTTCAATCATCAACAACACAAGAATTAAAAACAACTAAACAACAAGTAAACAAGGCTTAAAAATGAAAGCCACAAGAGCAAGACCTATGGGGAGGCCACTTATGCCTCCCAATGGAAATGGGTGCCCACCTTAAAGCCTCCAATGCATATCTTAAATCCCCTACATACTCTTATGCCTCCCTCAATTACCCCTTTTTACCTCCCACATAATCTTATGCCCACCTAAATCTCTTATGCCTCCCTCATAAAAGAAAACATGTAAGAAATGCAAGCATACCTTATCCAAGGTGGGGCACCCAACCCAAACTCCCTCCAAACAAGAAAGTAAACTCTTATACCTACATACAAGAAATATAAACTCTTATGCCTCCCACATGAAATATCCCAATAGTCTCCTCCTACATAACACATATTCAATATACCCAAGCACCCAACAAGCATTCCAAAACACTCAAAATAAGCACATATGCATACAAGATAAAAATAAGAATTTAACAAGAGTTTAGTTCCTACCTTTCCATTGTAGATCCTGATCAAAGAGCATACCCCAAGCTTCTTCAAGCCCAAATAAACACCAAGAAGATCCAACAAATCCTCACACACTTCCCAGATTACTCTAACTCTCAAAATGCATGAGAACAAAATAATGAAGTAACCCCAATCAAGCAAAAGAACTTGATTAAATAGAAAAGGGAGAGAGGAGGATGAGGTGGCTCCATGTAGGATGCCACATCACTTATCCTCAACTCCACCTCAAAATTCAAACTTCAAACTCCAAAGCACAATTAATAAGTGGGTGAATAAATGACATATTACTTGCACACACAAACCAAGCCCACACCTCCTACGGACAAAATTAATTACATAAAATAAGGTACACTCAACATTTACCTTTTTGTCTTCCCAAAACACCTAATGGGGTATAATTTTGACCCCCAACCCATAGGTAGGGTTGGCATAGCAATTTGAGAGGTGTGGGACAAGTTTGACTTGTCCCACGAGCTTCCAAAATTGGCCTCTAAGGCCAAATTCGAATTTCCATGAAGGGGTAGAGTGTACAACATTGAAGATCCCCAAGCACTCAACTATCAACACAAAATCCATGAGAAATCTAGCCTAATAAATTAATTCCTTTCGTCACATATATAATTAGTTTAGGACAAGATTAATTTAGCTTTAATTAAGACACTACAACCCATTAATAATAAAGGGTAAAATACATACCCCAAATTCAAAATAAATAATACAAGGAAATATATCACTAAAATCACATACTAACATCAATGAAATGAAAGTAAATAAAAAACAAAACATAACCCCTTTGGTCACAATTTCCCCCTAACAATTAATTCAACACACACACACAAATACATGTTTCCATGGTAACCCTTCTTGAATTCACCTAGAATTCTAATGTGGTTGGTCTCAATCCCCTCGTTGTTTTTCATGGTATGTTTTCCTACAAAAGACACAATACCCCTCTAGCCTCGTGGCCATATTAATGATGTCAAGTAATAAAACACTTCATCTAACTATCAATTTCAAACATAAACAATCATAACTACTATAGCTAAGACCAAGTAGTTTAACAATTACTCTCATTTTCAACATTTCTATTCTACTCATACATCAGTTTGTAGTTAAGATCAAAGACCAACTCGATCGTCGATTAAAGCAATACTTTCACTTCTTCACAATTTCTTAAATCTCCAATATCAATTAAATCAGAAAAATAAATTTGAAGATCATACCAAAAACCAATTACGAAAATGATTTGAAATATCAACATATATTTATCTTGACAACACATCATTTTCTTCCATACTGAATTTATATCAAAAGTTAATTAGTTTGGTTACAATAATGTCTATCCTTCAATTCCCATATCACAATGTGTTAATGTTGTTTATCTATTAACATCTGCTAGTAATAAAGCACAATAGTGTCTATGTGTCCCATCATAGAGGTAAACCAAATACAAAAAAACAATATCGAAGAGTAATGTTATCACAATCAAATTATGACAATGAAAACATTCTAGCTAATTTTTTTATCCTTAAATGCCTATTAGGGTCCATAATATGACATACAGTTAAAATAATAATAATCAAAACACAAAGGAGTCACGATGCCCCACACATATCATTAGTATACTAATTAGAATAAAGAAGTGAGTTTTATGATTATAACAATTAGGAAAAGATAATCATGTTTCATTTGGTGTTGAAGAGAAATGGGCATTACAAGAAGTCAGTTACTAAGAAACTTGACATTAAAAAGGCCTATCACCTAAATATTTGCAATATTTTTCAATCACCATTTTTATTAATTTGAACACTAAAATAATAAAGTTCATTCATATATTGATTTATTTGTATGGCTCCTCGCTTTCAATTATCATTGAAATCAAATTTAAGATTGAAATTTATCTATGATAATTAAATGAGTGTAAAATTTAAAAGTTCATATATTAATTTTGTTTAAGACACATAAATTGTAGTCATATTTAAATTCTCCTTAAATATCAATTGTGGAGGAAGTTTTTATGATTAATTTCTTTAATATTTTTTATTAGAGGTAAAAGAGCGTTAAAGGGACCCTACCCCATACAAAAGTGGAGACAAAGATATATCAACAAGAATCAAATGAGACAGCCTCTACCAACGGCAAAGTAAAATGAAAAAACAACATGACTAAACCAATAGCCCATCTAAAAAATAGCACAAAAAGAACAAACCTCATCCCTTAAACCCCTTCCCATTAGAACGTAAATGAATGTTAAGGGGGGGATTATACTGTTTATTTTTCCTATTCACAACCTTTCAATCCTTTTCCGTATTTGTATTTTCATTTTCAATATCATGGATTAGAATCATAACTTCTATATGCTCCTTAGAACCTGATGAAACAAGAGGAAGGATATCCATTCCTTTTTCTAAAACCCTCACATCCACCAAACTCTGAAGAACTTGTTGCATTGGATCCTTCTATATATGAGGAAGCACTTCCTCATTCTCAGAATCTACATCAAATTATTTCTTAGACTCAGTATTTGATTCACTATCATATGGTTAATTTGAAACCAAATGGCTGGGATTAGAATTCTTCCACCTATAACTTCTTCTTTTAGCATTTTTTCTCCCCATATGACATTAAGAAGCTAAATGACCAAGAGAAAAGTAGGTTCAACACCTGAAGGGAAACCTTTCATAGTCTAGATTTTGTGTCAAATTCTATCCTCGACTTTGAGTTCAATAGTGGCTAGAAAATCTATTGGGGTATTCATATCGACCAATAGTATAGTTGTAGTCACAAAATCAGGCACTTTAGAAATTTATTTATCCTAGTTTCATACTACTATTTAGAAGGTATTTTGAGTGAAGAAAGTACTAATTAACCCCTATCTTTTACCTTCTTGTCTTAATTTATTCCATCATTACCGCCCCTTTTAGCCACATGCCAAGATCTTGGGGTGCTGTGGGTGCCTTTGTCCCACCAGGCAGGCCCGGTCCTTTTCACACTTTCCCGCCACTTTTTTGGCTCTTTCTAGCCATTTGGCATCTTTATTTTTCTTGTGGTCAGCCTTTTCGGGGTTAATTACAAAATTAGATCAAGATAACCCTATAAATATAAAGTTATGAGACCATAATGAGGGACCTAGCATCACTTACTACTATCACTCCATCTAGAGTTGCATCCATCTATTGCATTGGAGATCACTTACATCCACATAGATCCATCATCAAGGCTAGGACATCTGCATCACACTTCATAGGGGGAGGGATTCTATTCTATTCCATGCACACATTTTATTACATTTTCTACACATAGTTATTGCTCACTACTTCAAAAAGTGCGACTAATGAGTAGCCACCTAGGACATGTTCACACACATACTTGCACATAGAAATACATTGGTTCGATATGTAGTGCAACAATTAGTTAGTAAGGCCACCATTGTGGCTCTTGATGGAAGTCGACCCCTTCATATGCATTATTCACTATGGATTTGGTCCTAGCTACACTAGAAGTTGCGGCCACCACCACAACCCTAGCCACCACCACAACGGGAGAAAACCAATTGGGAAGGGCCACATCAATGGAAATAGGAGCACATTGATTAGGAAAAAAGGGGCATCTGCCAGAAGCAACCAAAATATTAACCTTTAACGCATGCTCGGTGAAAATCGATCATTTCCATTGCCGATATAAATCGGTCAACCTGCAATGCCATTTTTTCCCTAAAAAAACACCTCCCTCAACACTAGGATTAGGGTTGAAAAATACTTTGAAAGAGCCCATATTGCGACATATCAATTTCTTTAATTTAGTAATATATTATTGGATTGATTTTTTCTATCTAATAAAGTATTATTTGTTAAATTCACTTGTAAAGGAGATCTGTATGAATTATATTTTAACTTAATTATATATATGTTGCATTTGTATCCTTTTGAGTTTTTGCAATATCTACATCATGATATATTACATTAGTTTAATATTATGGAATATATATCACCCATTAATCTTGTTACATAATATATTTGTGTAAAGAGCTTTATATAATTGATTTCTTTAATTTAATAATATATTGTTGCATTTGTATCATTTTGAGTTTGAAATATCTATTTCATAATACATTACATTAATCTAATATTATAGAGTAATTAATTTTAGTGATTTTGTTGCATACGAGGTTTTCACTTATGGGAAGTATTGTTTAACTAGATAATCTAAGATTTTCCTTAATATTGAGTTCTCTTTTATATTGATAGTGAATCTCAGTTGAATTAATATGGATATGTATTACTTGTTGATCTTACCACATTATACATATGGGAAATAGCCTTCAAGGATTTAATCTAGGATTTTCCTTATAATTAAGTTTACTTTTATATTTTATATGAAATTGCAGTTTTATGTGTTATTTACATATATATGTTAAAATTTTGTATTTTGTGTTCTTGATTTCATTTGTAATATTTATAAATGTGGTTGAATAAAATGAATTGAAAATAATTATTTAAAATGTTTTCTTGGACTATTAAAAAAATCAAACTTTAACATGTAAAGTAGATAATCTAAAGATTTTATTAATCGAGAAAAAATATAGCAAACAACAAATTTGTAATATTAAATATAAGTGGATATTATAAAAATTTACTTGACTAAACGAATACTAAATAGATATCTATTTTTGTTTGATTATTATTATTGCTAATGTATCTACGAAAAACATTAGTAGTGACATTATATATAGGAAATATTCGCAACAATGTTGACGTAATTATAATGTAGGTTCAGAAGATGGTGCACCAAAAGTTCCACTACCAAACTGTAAGCTCGTGAACAAATAAATTTATTTATAAATTTTATATGAAAAACTATGGCCACCATTCGATTTTAAATAGAGATATTGACACGACTGAAATACAAAAAGGGCATAATAGATTACACCATTCAAGTAGAAGACCACCGTTGTAGCAAAACCTCAAAGATAGATCTGATTGCTTAGTGAAAGGAAATGTATTTGAAAACCCTATGGAAATAACTAGCTCCAAATTAGACAACACAAATAGAAATTATAATTTTTATATGAAATAGTCTATAAAAACTCTAGTATATAATTTGTTGTAACTGATTTTAGGCACCAATTATTTGTAATAATGAAATCGGACAACACAAATAAAAATTATAATATGTGTATATGGGAATAGTCTATAAAACACTCTAGTATAATATGTTGTAACTTATATTTTGTACCAATTATTTGTAATTATTTTTTAATTGATGGTTGTAGTAAAGCAAACAACTTATATAACAATTTTTTAATTAAAATATTATAATATATATATATATATGGAATAATCTATTAAATGTTAGAGTATAATTTGTTGTAACTGATTTTATACATTAATTATTTATAATTATTTTTAATTGATGGATGCGAGTAAAATAAAATGCCTATATATCAATTTTTATTTTAGAGTTATTTGTTATTCTTTGAATTAGTTGATACATTTTTGAAATCACACTATTAACTCAATATAATTCTATGATTGTCCACATTTCCAACGACAATATATGTAGTAGTAAAAGTAGCAAAAGAATCCATAGGTGTTTGTGAGAGGCCGATAGACATATAAAAAGGATATTAAAAGTATTATGTTGTTGATAGTTGCAATTAGTACATGATTTTTGAACTCAAATTTTGAATTAAGTTTTATTGTAAACAAATAATAGTAGCAATTATGGCTAGTGGCTACAAGAAATAATTATAAACAATGAAGATGTATGGAAGTTAATGCAAGACATATATGTGTTAAAGTCGAACTTTGATTGGAAGATCCTAGAAAAATTAATTGTATGCATCGAATAAAGTGTAGACATGAAAAATTAGAGTGTAGATGCATATGGGTACTACATGGTAATAAGATAGATTAGAATTTGAACGACAAGATTCAACTTGGTGTTTTTGCCCAAATATCTATGTAATAGATGTGATAATTACAAGGATTATTTGTGTGAGGTCCCCTTATTGTTTCCATCCTAGGTGGTGGAGAATGTATTCCATAATTATATTGACAAGGATTCATATAAAAATAAAAACAATAAGCATTTTATGTGAAAAATAATGAAAATAAATGTAATTTGTTTGTAATTATCATAGGCATACTCATTATTCCTAATGGGAGCTGCATACACATTTATCTTTAAGTGTTTTTTTGTCTTGACCTTTTTTAATCTCATAGTAGCACTCAAAATAGAAAGGTTGATATAATCTTAAGGAGTCATTAGACTTAGCTCGTAAGAATGCGGTGAAAGTCAACTCTAGATTCTCCACATCTTCAATATCTATTGTTATTTTATCAAAAGTCAATCATTTCTACGTATCTAAGGTAAGAACTCACATCATATTCAGCAGAACTTCTTTATGATTAGCACTTATTATAGGAAATATTTGAACAAATATTGGGTTGTTTGCATCTTAAACTGCACCAATATAGTTTATAAATCTAATTATTACACGCATTAGAAATTTGGGTGATTTTTAGCCATAAGTATAGACAACATTATATGTTCTTCAAAGATCATCATTTTCCAATCCTAAATAAATGTATAAAATGCATAGGAACATAACACATTGACAACTACGTCGAATCACTCCATTTTCTAATTGATCATCATTGACATCTTATAATCCCGAGCACCTTTTATATTCAATAATGCTTCTACGGATGGGCCTAGAAATATATTTAAGAATCTTCTTATTATGTATTTTAATTTAAAAAATTGTTGAATTCAATAGAATTACTTAATAAAATGTGTCCCATTCATTTTTTCTCAAACATGTTCTTATATACTTAATCAAATTTTTCCTATCATCAAAATTAGGGTCTGCATTTCTAATTTTTGTGAAGACCTGATTGAAATATGAGCTATTTAGGAGAATTTATGCATTGATGCAATTCTATGTCAAAGATAATATTTTATCCTAATTGTTTTTATTAGAACACTTGTAAATTGACCGGTGTTAGCGGGGGTAAATGTTAAGAATTTATAAATTTTATAAATGAAAAATCATTTTATTTAATAAATGTGCAATGTGTGGAAGGTGTAAAAAGATGAGACTATACCAACATAAAGATATGTGTCCTTTAAAGGTGGTAGCTAAACAAGATCACCAAAATAATTATTAAGTGGCCACAAAATGTTTTGTTTGTGTTAGATTCAATCACTATTATCTCTAAACATTTTGGGCCCTAGTGATGTAGGAGCTTAACTTCCAGAGACCATAACTTTTGATCTGATTGTCGAATCGTCTTGAAATTTTACAAGGAGTTTAATCTTTATTAGGACATCACCGTTACCAACCTTCTCAAGAATTTTGGATGCCATTTAAGCACACTTTAGGGGCCAAATTCCTTCATCTAGTGATCTAAAATTGGTTTGGGATCTTTTTGTGATTGTATAGAAAATTGACTTTTAGTATCCTTTACTCCACTTTATGTAATAAGCCAAAATTTACCATAATCCTTCATTTATAAATATATATTATGTACAAAAAAATGGGGTCCATCTCGAGGTGTTTTAATTTTTAGGATTTTTCTTAGATTTAGTGGGAAATAAAAGGTAGATTGTAAAGTTGGGAAAGATTAGTATGGATTCGGAATGAGAAGGAAGTTTCTTTGAAGTTTCCTAATTTTTAATAAAGTGTGTATATGTGTTTTGAATTCACTTCGATCTTTTGAAACCTGGTTCCACATCGCTAGTAAAATCACCTCATTAATGAGCATATAATGTATATGCATCATTTATTCTTTATATATGGCTAGCATTTTTCCTTTCAATAACTAAACATTCTAGTAACAAGTCTAAGACTTGCATGAATTATTCTAACATGTATACATTTAAAGAAGAAACTCCTATAGAAACAAGGAGAAATAAATTTATTTTCCATTTATTAGTGGGATTGTAATGCATGTAAAATACATTTGATGAGATATGTTTTACTAGCTATAATTATTTTTTGGGTAACTATTTTTAGTATCCCTTGATCACCTACATGGTTGTTATGACCTACTACAATTTCATATGGGATATGTTGATATTTAAATAAAATTCCTAAACTAAAAGAGGATCATTTTCCGGCATTAACTATTATTATTGAGGAGCGAATGCAACAATCAAGAAAATAACTCCCACTTATGTGTTTTTGGGTTTTGCATGAAGGTTATTATCATTGACATTTCCATATGTAGTTGAAATATGCATATATTAATATGTCATGAAAGATACAAGTAGCTTTTATATATTTCCAAGTATGAATTACTAAAATATTTTTATTAGGAAATTATACTAAGGAAATAATTAAACCTATATTAAAATATTATGAATGTCATAATTCGGTAATTTCTATCTATTTATTTTCTATTCTAATATTATCTTGACTCAAAATTTAGACACTAGACTTTGAAGAGACGAGTCTCATAAAATCAATGGTTTCCAATAAATGAGATGAGGAATATGAAATTTATATAGGAATTTTTTTAAAAAGTTTTCCTTATTTTAATAATCAAAATAAATAATAAACCATTGAAAAATATGGTAGATGAAATGGAAAACCCTAATATGAGCTTTGATGATTAAAATTTATCAAAAATAATAATTTTTTTCTTATTTTTAATATTGAAAATAGAAAATTGATCTTTGTAAAATGTGGTAGATTGGATGGAAAAATCCTAAGAAGGGCTTTGATGATTCAAAAATAACATGGTGGATTTACAAAGGAGACTCCATTTATAGTCACAAGAATAGGGGTTTGATAAGAGAACATATAGATGACACCTTTGCAATACTACTTAAAATGATAAAGTTAAAGTTAAGAGAGTGTCATGAATGCATTTATTCCTCATCCCTACCAAAATAGACGTTGCAAAAAGTTTCAAGTACTAAATAATATTCAAGTAGAATTTTTTTCCCCTATAATTTGATTACCATTGATGCATTTGAGTTGGCCTCGAGTGTAAAATTTAATAGAGTGACTGAATGTATTTATATTTGGGCCCTAGTATTTTTATGTTGTAAAAGACTACATATGCTAAATAGTATGTGAGTGGACTTATTTTTGCATATAATTTGAGGGTCATTGATATATTTGAGATGGCCTAAATTTGTATTTGAGTAAGCCTAATAGTGAAGAATTCATGCTTCTGAAATAAATTGTCCCAAACTTAAATCATACAAATACAATTAATAAACCTAACATATGAACCTTTATAGATATTAAAAAGATGAATTATTTCATTTTAATATATATTAAACGCTTTTATTTCATTTTAAAATATATTAAACTTTCTAAAATTATTTCAAGTAAATAAAATATAACTAAGTGAAAAATATTAGCATGCTAATTTATTATTATGAGTTAAATCATTTAATTTCTTATACAAATTACAATGGAAACTGATAAAGTCATAAATTTTTTTGTGAGGATGGATTAATTCTTGATAATGGATTTATATGTAAAAATATAATTTTTATTCATATTATTTTATTTATATATTAAATATAGGATATTTTGTGACAAAATTAAAATAATTTAAATTTTAGAAAAATTAAACAATTTTATTATTTTACTTGCTTAAATTTGTAGTGCTCAATGATAATATTTTTGATAATTTATTGTGTTAAGATATTGAATTTCATTTATAATTCGCCGATAGGCCTTTCTAAAGTCAATTTTCTCTGTAACTCCCATCATCATTGTCATGGTTTGTAATAATCAAAAATTTCTATGCTCAAACAAAAATAGATCCTATTTATTTAATAGGGAAAATTAGTAGAATTTCATTTTTTGTTTTTTTTTAAAAGAGTTGAGGATAACCATTATCCACAATTCGATTAATTTGTCGGTTAAAATTTCTTCACAATGTGGAGGAAGTTGGAATTAAATATTATTAATTTACTTCCCAAAAGTATTCATGGTTTAAAACATTTATGAAGTTCAATTAATTTATTTATTTACACTCTTAATAATTATTATTTAAAAACCCCTTTAGTTCATTATCAAATACTATGCACAATTTTATTAATTCCCACCAAAAGGGCCCCATTCACCCCTTGACCCATGCATTTTTAAATAAATCTTCATTCCCATAAAAATACCACCCACTTATGTGATGTAGGGTTTAATATGAGACATTAGATCAAATATATCCTAGCCATTGGATTAGGGTTGCCCTAAATATCTTTATAGATTTATTTTTATTCCCATAGCCCTAATTTCTCATTCATTTGTTTATTTGTAGTTTTGTGTTGAAATGGGAGATCTCTCCATTTCCCTTTATGGGTATTATTTACCATTCTTTATTTGTGTTTATTTGGGATATTTCCTATGCAAGTTGTGTATATATATAATATGTATATACCCATTTTGGGTTAATATATAGAAACCCTAAAGTGTATATATATTCTACTTCTTGCATTGAATTGTTGACAGAGATTCTACAAAATAAAATTCCAGAAGAGGTATGGAGTGGTAGAAAGCCATCAATTTCTCATTTACGAGTATTTGGTTGCACTACGTACATGCATGTCCCGGCTCAAAAGAGAAATAAGGTTGAGCCAAATTCACTCCCGTGCATCCTACTTGGCCATAACACTACCTCGAAGGCATACTGTCTCATAGATCCTGAGACAAAGAAAATATATGAGATTCATGATGTGGTTTGTGACGAGCCATATTTGGACTCAATACTATCAACAGAAGATCCACTTCCAACCACCTCTCACCGACTAGTCTCCGAATTAGATGATGAGCTAAAGGAGACTACTCAGAGAAAAGAAATCTTTGTCAAAAGAGCTATTTGTTGACCTTAGAGAACTGGAGAATGTGACTCCACATCAATCCACATGGAAACGACACAATTCTTCTCAAAATCAGCCAAGTTCTCGTCCGAAGTGGGTACAAATCACCATCAAGGACTCACATTTGCAACAACTCCTAGATACATCATCCAGAGTCAAAACAAGGAGTCAAATAAGAAATGAGGTAAAATTTTCACTCATGAGTTCACTGATTGATAGCTCCGAGCCTGATAATGTTTGTGAAGCACTCAATCAACCTCAGTGGAAGGAAGCCATGGATATAGAAATTGACTCACTCAAGAAAAATAAAACATGGGAACTTGTCGATCTACCTATAGGAAAGAAACCCATAGGCTGCAAATGGGTTTTCAAGACAAAATATAAGGAAAATGGATCCATCGAAAAAATAAAGCATGACTTGTAGCAAAAGGATATGCTTAAAAAGAGGGAATCGACTATGAAGAAACCTTTGCACCCACTGTGAAGATGAATACCATCAGAGTAGTTTGCACACTAGCAGCACAAAAAGGATGGAGACTTCAATAGATGGACGTCAAGAGTTCTTTCCTAAATGGTGATCTGAAAGAAGAAGTATACATGACCCAACTGAAGGATTTTTGATGAAGAGCATCCTAAAAAGGTATGTCATCTCATCAAATCACTATGTGGACTGAAACAAGCTCCAAGGGCATGGTATATCAAGATCAATGATCACCTTTTACAGCATGGGTTCACTTATATCCCCTTAGATTCCATTTTTTATATAAAGCGGGTAGGCAGCGAAGAAATAGTCATTCTTGTTGTGTATGTAGATGATCTTGTGATTACTGGAAGTTCAAAAGATCGGGTTGATCATGTAAAGAATGATCTTAAAATAACCTTTGACATGACATATTTGGGGCTACTACATTACGGTCTTGGCTTGGAGATATGGTAAAAGAGCATCACATTTTTGTCTCCTATAAAAATTATGCCAAGACACTCTGGAAAAGTATAGAATGTTTGACTGTAAACCTATATCCACTCCCATGGAAAAGGCTTGCAACTTTCAAGATTCTAGGACTCACCTCAAGTAGATTCTACTCTCTATAGGCAATTTGTTAGAGGACTCATCTATTTGAAATATACCAGACCAAATCTCTGCTATGTTGTCAACTATCTTTCCAGGTTCATGCAGGAGCCAAAGAAATGTCACTGGAATGCAGCAAAGCATGTTTTGAGATATGTCCGAGGAACAATTGATTATGGTCTAGAATATAAGAAGAATGATCAATTCTTCTTACAGGGATACGTCGACTCAGACCACGCCGATCTGTTGATGATAGGAAATCAACTACAGGATACATATTTCATCTCAAATATGGACCCATCTCGTGGATAAGCAAGAAGCATAATGTTGTTTCTATCTCATCCACAGAGGCATAATATCATGCCGCACAAGGAGTTGTGTGTGAAGTGATATGGTTACATCATATTTTAGATGATATGGGAATTCTGAAAAACATTCACCTATTCTCTATTGCGATAATTAGAGTGTGTTGAAGCTCGTGCAGAATCCAGTCTTTCATGAACGAACAAAGCATATTGAGATTGATTGTCATTTCATTTGAGAACACGTCTTGGACCATCACATTCAGCTCCAGTACTATCCTACAGAAGCACAGAGTTGCTGACATTCTCACAAAATCTCTTGGAAAAGTGAAATTTGAACTTTTCAGGGGTCACATTTGCAAGAATAATGTAATAAGGGGGGAATGTTAGCATAGTATACATACCTAATTTTATTATTAGACTAAGTTCTATCTATTCCATTATTCTCTCACCTACATCCATATCTTCCTCCTTCAGTTTAGGGGAATATTGTTTATTGCCTCTCCTATATAATGTACGTACTACTTCATAATAATACAATGTGTGAAGAGTATTTCACTCCACATTCTTCTCTTCTATATGGTTCCTACAAGTTCTTACAATAAAAGTGAGATTGTATCTATTTTCTTTTCTTCTAATAAAATCATATGTTTACAAAATAGGAATTGCAAACAAGGTAACAATATTTTTTTCAATGATCATATTTATCTTTTCTTATGATAAAATAGTCCTTGTTTACAACAATTTAGAAAGAACAATTTACAAGATATCAACATCCACTTTACAACAAAGGGGAATATTACAAGAGTGAAATTTTGGCTCCAATATAACATAACTACTTCAAAACTTCATTTTTTTCTCTCTTCTGCCTCTTCGAATTTGGGTAACTTACAAAGAAAATGGGATTAGATGACGTTCTCCGCCCAACCTATAATCCAATAAGAGGTGCACCCATGCCTTTACTAGCTCTCGAGCCCTAACCAAATAATAATGAGGGGTATAAAGCAAATTTTACAACAATGGATTCCACACAAAACAAGCATTCCACAATAACAACACATTCAAATAAACACACAAGACAAGATTTACAAACTTTCCAACAACACATAGGCTTGACAATAAGCCAAAAGGAGAAATGAATATGGGAACCACCTCCTTTTTTCCCAAGTTAAGTATGAGTTTCATCCAAAAGCCTCCATGTGCACAATACAAAACAATCAAATACATCCTTATCTCTCCCCTTGCAAATATGAAAAATATGTCCATGTTTTCCTTTTCACTCCCCATAGGTGAAACTCCTAATCACACTCCCTCAAAAATGCATGCCTTACATCTCCATTTTCCTTGCAAATAGTCTCATGCATCCATTTCCCACACCCTTCTTAAGGTAAGCTACCCAACTACAATAAACCACATGCACAACACTCATACAATATTCAAACAAGCAAACATTTTACATCTAAATGCATAAATAAAAGAATGACGAGTCGAGATCCTACCTCTCCATCAAGATTCCAAAATTCTTCAGTCCAACAAGTTTTCAACCCTTTAAACCAAGCACAATCTCAATGTAACTCCACAAATCTCCCAATTCCAAAAGTGCAAAGAAGAAAATAAACCAAGTAACAAAAATCCCTCAAATTCAATCAATAAAGAAAAGGGAGGTGAAGATGTTGAGGTGGATCCATGTAAAATGTCACTTTATCATACCTCCATTCCACTAACCTAGCCAACACACTAAAACCAAGGTAATAAATGAACATTTAAGACTTTTGACATGCACACTTGACACCGCAACATTCAATCCATGTTTACCAAGGACAAATTAATTGTTCTAAGTAGAAAATTGCAATTATTTTACTTTTACTTTCAAAAATACATAAATTTCTCAAAATAAGCCCTATACTTCGTTAGTATTCTTCGTAGAAGAGTTTGAGATGTGAGGGACAAGGTTAAGTTGTCCCACAAGTCTCAAAAAGTTGCCTACAACGAAAAATTCGAGTTTTGCAAGAAAGGGAGAGTACACACAACCTAAATGCAGTTAATTCAATCCACATCAAGCACAAATAAAGGGATACCTACTCTATTTATAACCCCCATATAACCTCTTCCTTTTTAGTTTAAAATTTAAGTTAAATTATCTAATTAAGACACATTAATAAGTGCTAATAAAGTGACTAAATTTTCCCAATAATTAAATACATGCACAACAAAATAAGACACACAAAAATTAAAAGAAAGGAAAACATTACACCCGTGGCCACACATGTGAGGTCATCTCCCATGGGAAACATCCTAACTAAGCATCATGATTTCATTTCTTTCATTGAGATGTTTAGTGTAACACCTGCTAAAATCTCCCACTTGAGACCCATGAAAAACCTAGGTTTAGTTACAAAATTATGGAATAATTTTTTTTTAAAGTGTTAACAACCAAAGTCTCAAGGACAATTAAATTCAACTGATAACTTTTCCTCTTATAATAATTACTAATTCCACATTATAAAGCAACAAGTGTAATTAGTCTACACCTAGCTCAAATCTCCTTAGGGATTAATTTAATCACTAATTACATTGAAATTTTAGCTAAATATTCCCGATTAAAATTTTAGGGTTAAGGGACCAAAACAATTAAATACCCAAGGTATTTAATTCCACAATATCTAAGATAAGAGCAAGGTTTAATTACAGTGGGGGAAAAGAATACATATTTAAAATCATCAGAGTAAATTCTTACTTACCCACTCCCAGAACTTGGTTAAATATTCAATTTCATTTTTCTCATGATTAACGCAATTAAAATTTCCTAAAAAATTCCATTAGATAGGGAATTTCCTCACCTTTCCGGTGATATAAAGAATTCCTCCTAACTCCTCATATTTCTCAAGTTATGGACCGGCGGAACTTGGGGTGAAAATTTTCCCAAGAGCGTGCTCGGGGAGGAAAATTTTCCCCAACTCGGGCCTGCAGACTTTGGAGAGAAAATTTACCTAGAGGAGAAAAGCAGACCGGTGGAGTGGGAAGAAAACTTTTCCCAGACGCGGGCCGACAGAGTGGGGAAGGCATTTAGTGCTTTTTCCCTTTTGGGACAAAGTGAATTTTACACCCGCACCTCCGCCGATACCCAGGGAGGCCACGTGGCAGCTCCTTATTGGTTGTGGGTCAGCAGGTCGGTGGGGAACATTTGGAAAATTTGACTATTCAAAAGGAAGGGAAAAAGGTCGAAAGGAACCCGCGCCTCTGCTGACGTGAGAAGATGCCACATGTCAGCCAACCATTAGCTACGGTTTGGCAGGCTGGCGGGGATAATTTGGAAATTTTTCCCAAAATTTTTCTGAAGTGTTAAGGCTTAAAAATATCCGCTCCTCTGCTGATGCCTCGTGAAGCCACGTGGCAAAGCACTTGATTACCTGCGGGCCGGCGGGGTTGTGGGGAAAACTTACAAATTTTTCCAAATTTATTTTTGAAAGTGCTTAAGGTTAAAATCAATCCGAGCCTCCGCTGATGCCCAATGAAGCCACGTGTTGATCAATGATTGGCTGCGGGGTGGCGGGGCCACGGAGGAAAAATTGCCAAATTAACTTTTTGGACTTAGATCATTTTTAGACAAAATGAAGGCTTGTGGATTAGCGGAGTGGTGGGAAACTTCATGACTTTGCACCTTTTGGGAAAAAAAAAAAAAAGGGAATGTTTTAGCCCGCGGGTCTGCCCAAGAATATTTTATTCATTTAAAATTTGACAGTTAGATTATTTTGAGCCCGAAATGAAGTAAAAACTTCAGAAGGCCATAACTTTTGATTGGGAACTTGGTTTTGGAAAACGAGGACTTTATAGAAAGCTCTCGATGTCCTCTTTTCACAGCAACCTTAGGAATTTGATTTTGATAAATTTTAAAGGGTCAATTTTGAGAAAATGTCTTTCTGTCACTTAGAAAGTGAACTGGTATTTTTAACTTATCAATTTTGTTCAAATTTTTCATTAATTATTTTTCCACTTGCCAAATAGGCATGGAGGATTTTACTTGGAAGATTTTAGGATAGATTGTAAGGTTAATTTTTCTTGATTGATTTGCATTCAAAATTTATCAATTTTATATAGCAAGAAGTCTGTAATTTTGCCTTTTCCCGATTTGAAAGGTTCTATAAAATTTTCATAAGTATTTTGGTATGTTTGGGGTCGTTTTGACCTTACAAATAAAATTTGATATTTCATTTTGTATTTTTGATGTTACAGGGTCATTTTGTTCAATTTTCGATTAATAATTACCAGTATGAAAGTTATCTAACAAAGCTCAAATTTGAATAGATTTATTTTCATTTGCCAACTTTAAACTATGAATTCATTCCAACCCAATCTAACATACTAAGTTGACTCAAGAAAATTATTCAAATGCCAAATTATAATTCTGATTTCTAAAACATTTATTTCAAAAAAAAATAGAGTATTATGACATTTCTCCATACATATTCACTTTTTCATCCTTCCAAATGTAATTTCAAAATACATTCAACAATCATATTTCAATACCCAATAATGCCATTTGAGTAAAGTAATACAATCCTTTATTGATTCAAAGAGATACCTTTACAATTTCTTCTTTCATTCCTCAATTACAATATACAGAATATGATTTCTTTCACATTCTTTCAAAAGTAGAAAAATAGAGTATATCTCTTTCACAATTCAATTTACAACTTTCATAGCCCATACAGACCATCTTTCCATCACAAATAATATACAAGATCATCCACTTCAAGTGGGAAAAGGTTACATTAAGAAATGATCTTAGCAAGGACTATCAAACTATCTTCTTTCTTAGTTCCAGAATAGCAGTATGAATTTCCATCATTCTCAAATTTCATCACAATAGAATAGGGGAAAGGCAATGCTCTCCACCCAACCAAGACATTTAATGAAAAGGGAGAAGCCATCCTTCTTCATTGGCCCCGAGCCCAAACCACATTGCAATAAGAAATGTTTTTTTCAACTCATGGAAACAATAGGCTTCCACAACACAAAGACAAATTTCTCATTCAAAACACAATCTAAAAAAAAATTGTATTTTGCCACCATAGAACAAAACTACAAACAACACATGGGCTTCATCATGCAATCCAAAGGAGCAAGAAACTATGGGGGATGTTGCTTATGCCTCCCAAATGGGAAATGGGTATCACCACCTGAGAACAAACTACCAAAATATATATCATTTCAAATCCCTGACATGCCCTTATGCCTCCCCCAAGTACCCCTTATTCCTCACATTTCCTTATTCCTCCCCAACCTCTTATGGCACCCCATAACAAGTAAATAAATGCAAGCTATTTCTTTGTAAGGTGGAACCCAAATCCCAACTCCCTCCACACTTATACCTCCCCAAAACACTTATGCCTCCCACAAAATGCCCCATAGTCTTCTCCTACACCATCCCTAGGCCATCTACCCAACCAGCCAACAAATAAAACAACACATTCAAACATTCAACCATTCACATATGCATACAAATAAAAGGAGAGTATTTCCAAGAGCTAAGCTCTTACCTCTCCATGATGGAGTTTGTTCCAAGTTCAAAACAACAAGCTCTCCAATGCAACACAAACCAAGAGATCAACAATCAACAAGTATGCAACAATCTCCAAATTTCTCCCAATTTGCAAGAGCTCCAAAAACCCAAAGCAAGTCACCAAAAATGAAGTGATAAAAGTGAAAAAAAAAAAAACCCAAAAACAAGCCAAGGAATTCGAATATATAGAAGAGGAAAGAGAAGAGGATGAGGTGGATCCATGTGGGATGCCACATCACACATCCTCAACTCCAACTCATAAGTCAACTTCAATCTCCAAGGCACAATAAATAAGTAGGTGAATAAATGACAGTTTTACTTACACACTCAAATCAAACCCACACCTCATAAGGACTGAAATTGAAAGCATGTAAGAAAGTGCAATAAAAACATACAACTTGACTTACAAAAATGCATAATGAAGGCTATATTTAAACCCTCCAACCATAGGTAAGGTTGGCATGCAAATTTAAGAGGTATGGGACAAGTTTAACTTGTCCCATAAGCTTCCAAAATCAGCCTCCAAGGACAAATTCGAATTTCAAAAGGAGGTGGAGTGTTTCATACTCCAAAATTAATTTACACATCACTTACACATTTCTTACAACACTTTAATTTTAGGCCAAAAACTCTAATAATTACTTTCTTATGTCCCAATTTGATTAATTAATTTTAACAACATGTTTACTCACATTAATTTACCACAATTAATAAATAATGAAAGGGGTAAACACATCACTTAATAAACACATACAAACATCAATAAAAAGGAACCAAATAAATAAATACACATAACCCTTGGTCACATTTAAAGGTGACCCCCATGGGAATTCCTAAAATCAAACACACACACACACAAACAATACAAGTTGCCATGGTGACCTTGTTGAATTCATCTAGAATTCCAATGTGGTTGGTCTCCAATCCCCCGATGTTTGTTGTGATATTTTTAACTGCAAAATACAAATACCCCTTTGGCCTCGTGGCCATATCAGAACATCCAAATGAATATAATATAATTTCAAAATCATCATATATATATATATATATATATATATATATATATATATATATATATGAATCACAACAACATCCAAACAATCAACAATATCACTTACAATTTCATCAGCAACTATATAATCATCAATTTTAAATTCAATTTTCTCGGTCTACTCAATATATCCAAATATCACATGTCCTAACAACATCCATATATATATATATATATATATATATATATAACCATGTCCAACAACATGTCAACATCTATATAAAATGTCTCTAACAATTATCATGCATCATATATGAATCAGAGTCAACAATAATCCATGATCTGACATCTAACACCATACTAAATAAAAACTATAATAATGTCCATAATATAGTCAGCAGTATCATGATCAATATCAAAAGTTTCGAAGGGAAGTGGGCACTACAAAAGGAACATTACACCCCATGGCCACACATGTGAGGTCACCCCCATGGGAAACCTCCTAACTAAGCATGTAATTACACAACATAAACATTAGACACAATTTGTCAAATTTGGCCATGTTGCAAAACACCCAACATTCTTGTGTGGTTGGTCCCCTATCCCCTTTTGATGTATATGATATAATGTTCCTACAAACACAAGTAAAATACCTTTCGTCCTTACACCCGCATCAACAACATCAAGAAATAATATATACATGGAAATCAATAATCGTCATCCAAAATTAGGTAATTCTATCATCTATCAACATATCAAATACTTCGATTCTAAACATCCATGAGACCATAATTCTACTCAAAACATGCAGAGTATAACGTGTCAAGATAAAAGCCAAATAATGCAAATTAACGAGTTATCGAAATGTCTACTAGTGTCATCTAATGTATCATAATCAAAATGTAGATCACAACATATCAATAGTCCAAATATCTCGTATAGTCTCTCATCTATTGTTCAAGATGTAATAATCAAAATGCCAAAGTATCTATCCACCAAGTAATAACATCATAATGAAATAGTGTTGAAGAGGAGTGGGCACTATATCCCCCTCACCTTAGACTCAATTTCCTCTTGGAAGTCACTAAAATAGGTGTGCAACTGGGCCCATAACAAAGTGACATCCTCCCATGTGGTGCAGTCTCATCATATCTATCCCATTGGACTCTCACCTGGTCAATCTCGTAGCCTTGAAGGCTTAGGGTCCTATGCTCTATGATGTGCACGAGATCCATAGTCACATGCCCCCGATCTCGAACTTGCAATGTGGTCCAATCCACTACATGAGAGGAATCTGGATTGTATCTCCTAAGAATAAAACATGAAACACATTGTGGACATGAGACAATTTTGGTAACAATGGTAGACGATAAGCTAAGGGACCGATCTACTCCAAGATCTCAAATGGACCCATGAATCTAGGAGCAAACTTAGAGCCTTTTCTATAATGGATAAGGATCTTATGAGGTCTAACATGAAGAAACACCTTCGCGGCCACCTCATAACTATAGTCAAGTCTCCTTTGATCTCGCATATTACTTACGTCTACCATGTGCCTCCTTTAGTCTTTGTCTCGATTAAAACAACATGCTACTCCATGTCCTATAACAAGGCTGGCCCAAGATATACTCTATCCTCTCTCCTATCCTAACTCAATGGTGTCCTCGTAATCCCCGCCATATATTTCCTGAAATAGAGCCATACAATAGAACTCTAAAAGTTATTGTTATAACTCCACCAAGTACAAATAATCCTCCCATCTCAACTGATGATCCATGATGTACATTTGAAGCATGTCCTCTAAAATTTGATTCTCCTACTAAATTTTTCCATCTATCTTAGGGTGATAGGCGATACTAAAATTGATGCTCGTCTCAAGGGCATGTTGTATGGTAGTCCAAAAATGAGAGGTATATAAGGGATCGCGGTCACAAACAATCTTCCACCGAATCTCATAGTACGACAATCTCATTTAAGTAAACTTGCACCACCGCACTAGCTATATAAGTGGTCTTCACTGAGGAAGAATTAGCCACTTTCATCAATCTATCCACCATGACCATAATGGTGTCGTGGTGGTATCTTGACATCGATAGCCTAACTATAAAATTCATGGAAATGGAGTCCCATTTCTAACTGGTATAGCATGAAGGTAGAAAATGCCAACTAGATGTTGATGCTTGGCCTTCACCCTACGAGACTCCAAAAATTGAGACACAACGTGAGTTACATCTCTTTGAATTCCTCTCCAATGATACAACTATCTCAATGTGGCATGCATCTTCTTCACCCCAAGATGGGATGAATAAGATGCGGGATCGATCTCTCTCAAAATATCTTGTCTCACACTTCCATCTCTAAGTACATAGATCCGACCTCTTTGTATGAGAATTCCATTTGACTCCAATTTGAATCCATCAAACTTACCCTTAAGGGGTCTCGATACTCAACATTTTCTCTAGCTGAAAGGTGGGAGTTATCATGTACAATTTGTCACAAGATCTGCTTTCTGTAATTATGCACCCACTAAAGTAGCCATAACCAATGTCTCTCGACAACTCAAAGCATCTCAGAATCGCATTCTCCTTCCCCTTCACATGCTCTATCTCCATGTCATACTCACATAGAAACTCCATCCAAAGTGCATTTGATGGGCATTGAGATTGGGTTAGGTGAAGAGGTTTCATAGGGTCA
Organism: Taxus wallichiana var. yunnanensis; assembly: GCA_018340775.1. NCBI lineage: Eukaryota > Viridiplantae > Streptophyta > Pinopsida > Cupressales > Taxaceae > Taxus > Taxus wallichiana. The sequence goes on along the minus strand of CM031238.1, from coordinate 685,241,888 downwards.
CATGGTCTACTCTAAGAATAAACTTCCTACATAAAATAAAATGTCTCCAACACACCAATGCATGGACCACTACCACAAGCTCAAGGTCATGAGTCAGATAATTTATCTCATAATCCTTGAGTTTGCAAGACTCAAAGGCTACTACTTGGCCATCCTATATCAAAACACCTCCCAACCATTCCAAAGAAGCATTAGTACACACGAAGAAATATCTCTAAGGATTTGCACTTTGCAAGAATAAGTGATGTCATAAGGCATTTCTTCAATGTCCTAAAGACTTGGTCACATCTATCTAACCAAATAAACTTCTTCATTTTCCACCGTAGGGAAGTGATGAAATGCACAACATGAGAGAAGTCTTGAACAAACCTCCTATAATAACCTACCAATCTGATGAAACTACACACCTCGGTCCCATTGGTTGGCACTAGCCAATCCATAATAGCTCTAATATTAGAAGGATTGACTCCAATACCTTCCCCAAAAATAATGTGATCTAAATAATGAACCTCTAATCTGGAAAATGGAACACTTCTCTAGGTTCCCATATAGTTTTTCCTCTCAAAGACACTACGTAACCCGCTTTGAAGATGATCCTCATGCTCCTCACATGTGTGTGAGTATATCAATATGTCATTAAGAAACACGAATATGAAGTGGTCCAAGAATGTCTTGAATACCCCATTCATCAAACCGAGGAGGTCTAAAGGGTGGTCGAGAGTGTTGTTGTTGCGTCGGTGTGAAGTTCTAAAAGAGGACTATGTTGAATGGTGTTTACAACAAGGATGAGGAGATGACCCCCTCGACCTATTATCCTACATCTGCTGAATGTGGCTCCTCACTCTATCTCTAGCATGTTGTTTCTTCCTCCTGGTCTTCTCTACAATGTAGGCCTTCTCCATGACCTCTCGATAGTGTCCGTAGGTAATGAATGTGCATTACCCTCCCAAGTCTAAGTTCAAGCCCCTGATGAACCTATGAACCCTAACCTGCACATCCTACATGTAGTCTACATACTAAAGAAAATCCAAAACCAATTCTCATACTGCTACTATCATGGATGTTTGTCATGAGATCATAAAATCTATTGATCCACTACTGGATGAATCTCCTAGATATGTATCTACTCCTAAACCACTCCTCGAAGAGCTTCCAAGTAACAATCTTAGAATCCACATGGAGCTTATGCTACTTAGTCCTCCACCAAATATTGGCTCCATCTCTTAGAAGGTGGATGGTAACATGAGATTTCGTTATTCTTATTCTACAAGGACATAGCTTGAATCATCTGCTCAATCTGACCAACCATGACTCTGCCTGAAATCATGTTGTGTCTCCAACAAAATGGAGCTGGTGTAACTTAAATATATCTCGATATGATTTTCTACTATCAAATTCCTGTCTCTACGTCTATCCAAATGATTATCCCTTATCGTAGGACTCCTAGATTTATCTCTATGTCCCTGTAACCCTATCTCTATCTCTCCTCGGAGGTGAACCATGTCTAGTTGACTCCACATGGGATTTCTCCAACCTATGCTCCTCCCTATGATGTGAAGGTTGTTGGGCTTTATGTGATGGCTCTTTGTCCTATCGGATAGGTTGTCTTCTCTGATCCATCTCGAATAACTACATTGACCTCTTATAAGGTTTGTAGTATCGAGGGAATATAGTTAATACTACATGATCAAGGGGTGGTAGATCTAGGTCCACATGTAGGAACCCCTAGTCAGGACCACACCTCCTACACAAACCAAGGAGAGAGTTATTTTATCATCATCTAGTTTTTTTTTCAATTTTCTAAGTTTTAAAATATTAAAAAATGTAGTTTGTTCTATGTTATAAGTTGTGTTAGGTTTACTTGTTTTGTTTTGTGTTTCCAAGTCGCCTGTGAGTTTGAACCCACGACTCTAATACCAAGTGTAATGCCCATAAATTTATACACTGAAACCAAAATAGAACCTATTAATTTAATAGGGAATTTTTTTGGAATTATTTTTGTTTTTTGTTTTAAAAGAGTTGTAAGGATAACCATTATCCACAATTTAATTAACTTATCAATTAAATTTTCTAGACAATCTAGAGGAAGTTGGAATTAAATATTATTAATTTACTTCCCACAAGTATTTATGGTTTCAAACATTTACCAAGTTCCATTAATTTATTCATTTACACCCTTAATAATAATTATTTAAAAAAAAACCTTTGGTCCATTATCAAATACTATGCACGATTTTATTAATTCCCACCAAAAGGGTCACAACTAGACTAGCCACCAAGTGGCCCCATTCACACCATGACCCATGCATTTTTAATATAATCTCCATTCCCATAAAAATACCACCCACTTAAGTGATGTAGGGTTTAATCTGAGTCATTAGATCAAATCTATCCTATCCATTGGATTAGGGTTTCCCTAAATATCTTTATAGATTTATTTTTATCCCCATTACCCTAATTTTTCATTCATTTGTTTATTCTTATTTTGTAGGTTTGGAGTAGGTGAAAGATGAGAAGCCATGGAGGCCAATGGAAAATTGGAGGATTTACTCTTTTTCGTAGTTTTGTGTTGAAATGGGAGATCTCCCCATTTCCATTTTTGGGTATTATTTACCCTTCTTTATTTGTGTTTATTTGGTATTTTTCCAATGCAAGTTGTGTGTGTTTACAATAAGTATATAACCATTTTGATTTAATATATAAAAACCCTAAAGTGTATATATATCTATGTATGTTTGTATTTTTATTCCATTTTTAAAGAATCAATTTTGCAATATATATATATATATATTACAAAATATGTGTATATATTATTTTATATTAAAATTATTAGTTTAAAAATAGTGGATCGGATTTATATACTATAGGCTACATTATGGGTCAGCCTACTCAAAGGAAAATGTGCAGGTTTGAGAATCATGGGCCACGACCATTTTTAATAAGTGAAGGGTTTTATATTGTGGGGTGGGTGACGCACCCCATCCCCATCATCGTTATATTCTATAGTGGGTGGGGGTGAGAGTGTGGCCCAACCCCAACAAACTTTCTTTATTATTATTAATAATAATTTAAACCTTGGATAATTGGCCATATAAAACAAATGAAATTTGTTTTAAATATTATTATTTTTATATGAAGAACAAATCAACCCCCATAAAAATGCAATACACCTTTTTATATAATAAAGATTTAATACAATGTCACCGACCCATAAGGAATTTGTTTATACTTAATTTTATTATTAGTAAATATAATATTAGTTAATATTCCTCTCTTAAGCCATTAGTCAATCTCTGGTGGGCCTCCTTCAATGTCAAAGGGACTTGGATGTTCCAACTCTCCAAAAAGCTTTCTCTGCTGAAAGACAAATTACAAAGCTGGAATTTTTTGAGTTTCAAAAACATTTTCCAAGAAAAACTTAGAGTTGAGAAGGATCTTCGTATTCTAAATGAGTCTATTCTCACCCAAGGGATGTTCCAGGCTGATTTCCACAAAGAAAAATCTCTTCTAAAGGAATTGGGTGCTCTCCTTCTGAAAGAGGAAACTTTTTGGCGTCAAAAATCCAGAGAAATTTGGCTGAATGATGGAGACAAAAATACCAAGTTCTTTTTTGCCTCTGTTAAAGCCAGAAGAAATTTCAACTACATTTCCTCTCTTAAGCTTGAAGATTTATCTCTTGCTTCATCCCAAGCCCAAATCAAATCAGAAGCGGTGACTTATTTTAAGAAGCTCTTGAATGACTCGGCCTCCACCCTTGGAGTGCAATCCACCTTCCTTCTTCAGACCCGGTTGTTGTAAGCAGATGATCGACAATGACCTTATTCTTTCTCCCTTCTCCATGGAGGATGTACGAAAAAAAAATTCAATGAAGAGAGATAAAGCACTGGTCCCAATGGTTTCCCGCATCCTTCTTTCAAGATTTTTGGGATGTTGTCAGTTTTTCAGTTTGGAAAGCAGTTGAGGAATCCAGGATTTCGGGAAAGATTTTAGGTACTCTCAATCATACCCTCATCTGCATGTTTCCCAAAATTCCCACCAAGACAATGGATGATTTCAGACCCATTTCTCTCTGCAACACTACTTACAAAATCATTTCCAAAGCTATCGCTAATAGATTAAGCCCTCTGCTGTCCAAATTGGTTGCCCATGAACAAAGTGGTTTCATTCCAGCAGGTCTATTACCGATGGGATCATTATCTCACATGAATTGATCCACACTCTTCATAACTCCTCTAGAGCGGGTATGATGTTGAAACTGGACTTCAACAAGGCCTATGATCATGTCAATTGGAGGTTCCTCCTCAAATCTTTGCAAGCCATGGGTTTTTGTGAGCATTTCTGTAAATGGATCTTCAACTGCATTGCTTCCCCTCGTTTTCTGTTTTGGTTAATGGTTCTCGCGGAAGGCTTCTTTCAGAGCAGCAGAGGATTAAGGCAGGGAGATCCTCTCTCCTCTTTCCTTTTCACTTTGGTTGCGGAAGCTCTTAGTCACAGCATTAAATCCGCTATTCAGGATGGTTCTCTTAAAGGTTTACATATCACTTCCAACCTTCCTCCACTCTCTCACCAACAATTCACGGACGACACCTTTCTATTTGGTCAAGGGACCATCCCTGAAGCTAAACGAATTTCTTCCATTCTTGACTCTTATTCTTATGCTGCAGGTCAGGTTTTAAACTTTAATAAATCAGTTATTTTCTTCTTCAATGTGGCTCCTAGACTTCAAAGTGCAGGATCAAAGCAATTCTCGGCTTCTCTATGGGAACTCTTCCACATAAATATTTGGGCATTCCACTCTTTCATGGAAATGGCAGGGTGCATCTCTGGAATGGGCTCTTAAATTCTCTTTCCACCAAACTTCTTTCTTGGAAAGGAAAATGGCTTTCTCTGGCCGGCCGCGCTCTTTTAATCAATTTGGTGCTCCTTTCAATTCCAATATACATGTTATCAGTTTTACAGATCCCAAAATCTGTTCTGATCAAAATTGAAAAAGTGGTGCGCACCTTTTTATGGCAAGGTCACGTATTGAGCGCAAATTTCATCTTGCTAATTGGGATCTGGTCAAGCTTCCCAAGCGTATGGGTGGTATGGGTATTCTGGATCTTGCTCTTCAAAACACTTCCTTAGGGGCTAAACTGGTTTGGAATTTCATCTCTAATGCTAAAAGACTAGCCTTTCAAATTCTCTCTCATAAGTATCTTGGTGGACATCGCCACGATCTTTTATTATCCAGCTCCGAGCTCCCGAGAGGTTCACATATCTGGAATTTTCTTTGTAACTCTAAATCCCTTATTGCTGAGGTGGTCACCTGGAACATTAACAATGGTCAACTCGCTTCTTTCTGGGATGAAATTTGGAATGGCTTCCCCCTCTTAATCTTTCTACTGCCCTCAATGGTGTTATGAATACTACTAAATAGGCATGGGGTACTCGGTTTCAAACTATGGTAGTCGGACTCGACGGCTCACCTTCTTGGCTCTGGAAAGATATCTCTTCTATAGGAGCTTCTAACCATGAATCCACCCTCCTTAAGGATTCCATTCAGATAGAAATGTCATTTATCTCAAAGCAAAGATGACAGTTTACTTTGGCTTGGGGATGCCTCTGGTTCCTATACGGTAAAAGCTGGCTATAATACACTCATTTCACATTCTGGAAAGGGGACTCCTTGCTCCTTTGGTTGTTGGCATCCAAGCATCACCCCAAAAGTTGCTTATTTCGGCTGGTTAGTTTTGAATAAGAAGGTTCTTACTCAAGTCAAAAGGTGATCTTGGGGCTTTTCTGGTCCCTCCAAGTGTCTTTTGTGCGGTGCTGCAGAGGAAGATTTGGATCACCTCTTTTGTTTTGCCCCTTTGTTTCCTATTGTTGGGATTGGCTTCTAAACAAATTAAGTCTTGCCTGGGTTCCATGTAAGAGCATTGTTGCGAATCTTTCCTCATGGCCGTCTTTCAATGCCAATAGTTTGTTCAGCTCTATTTGGTGCATCAGCCCATACTTTTTGCTCTGGCATATCTGGTGGGAACGTAATCTTCACCTTTTTAGGGAGCAAGCTGTTGATCTTCCCACCTTTCTCAATAAGCTCGAAGTGGCCATTTCGGAGCGTGTTAGCGCTAACTGTCTCTCCTTTTCCACCTTCTCCTCCAAGGATTTCTCAATCTTACATTCCTGGCCCCTCATCAAGCTCCCTGCACAGGATCAATTGTAAAAAAAGGGCTCTCACAACTTGAAAAATCCATTCAAAGGAAAAGAGCCAGATGGCATCCCCCCCGCAGGGTCATTGGAAACTCAATTTCGACGGTGCCTCTAGAGGTAACCCAGGTAAATCTGGCGTTGGTTGCATTCTCAGAGATGATCGCGGTAATCTCATTAGAGCTGGCTCCTTCCCACTCAAAGAGGGTACTTGTAACTCTGCCGAAGCCCATGCTTTACTGGAAGGGGTCAAGATGGCAGCTCAGCTTGGTTGTTCAATTCTCTCAATCGAAGGGGACTCCCAAATAATAATTTTCGCGGTATCTAGAGGTGTCTCCCCTTCATGGAAAATTAATCTTTTCATACCTCAGATTCTTTTTTGGCTGGACAAAATCCAATCTTGGAACATCTCTCACAATTTTCGAGAAGCTAATCATGTGGCTGACTTCCTTGCTAACTTCACCATTGATCATCCTTCCGTCAGCATTTCTTCCGATTCTGCTCATTACTAGCACTGAGAATGCAGATCCTCCTCTCCCACGATCGGGCTGAATCATTGTAGTTGTGCGGTGGGGCCTCCCTCACATGTGGAAGTCCTCTTTGTGTGAATTTTCCTATCCCCACCTTCTCGGCGGTGAATCTCTGTATCACTTTTGCAGGTAATTTTTCTCACGCGGCCCATGTCTCCTCCGATCACTCACTGTTCCTTGCCTTCTTCATTTCTTCTTGGGTTTGGCTTCCTTGTTTTTCACATAATTTATATTCTATTTATGTTATTTCCTCCTTTCTCAAAGATCATCTCGATCTGGTTCTTGCTATGTGCAAAGTTCTTTGCCCTCATGTCTTTCATTGGCTTTCCTTTCATGGTGCTTCATGGTCAATTTCAGGAATTGGCTGATTCCTCTGCTATCGACCGGCGTCGCCTTGCTATGGTTTTCAAATTCTCCTCACAGGAGGAAGCTGAAGCTATTGAAGTGATTCTAGGAGATTCCTTTCATTTTCATGCCCGTCGCCCACGCACTGACTCCGACATTGCCTCTGCGTTTGTCTCCTTCTACCTTCTTCTTCACTCGGATATTGTTGATGTTGAATGAGTGGCCATCAACCAAATTTACGCTATCCACCGGGTCGGCTTACATGACCAACTGGTTGACTTCTCTCCCCCGGATCCCCTCTTGTGGGTGGAGGAAGTTGATGAGCTTGCTCTCAGCTCTGGACGCGACATTCGGTGGCTTTGCGGTCAATACCGAGATTTAGTGACATTCGCTCAAAATTTCCACCCCACTCTGGATCAGCGCTTCCTCCCTGTGGTTGACGTCGATGCGGCTCTCTTCCCAGTACACTCTACGGTTGATCACCTGAATGCACTTAAAGACAGAGCCAGTTCTGCCTTCCATCTTCTGCTTCAAGTGGCCAACTCACACGCTGGCTCCTCACTGGGTTAATCGGTTCGTGTTTCACTGTCCTTCGGGCTTGGATGTTATCCTCGCTCCTGCTCGGCATTCATTTCTTTGCTCATCGTTTCCTCTTCCTCCTTCTCCTTTTCTTTTCTTTTCTTTTCTCCTCTCTGATATCTCCTTTCATTTCTTTTGGTTGATGGGTTGGGGTCCCTTCCCCATAAGTTCATAGCTCTGGTCAAAAGCGTTTATCAATCAAAAAAAAAATAAAAATTTATATATAATAATAATGTTAATAAACATGTGTGTGTGTTTGTGTTGTATTTTCATGATATATTTTTGTATCGTAAAATATTCCCCTAAATGAGTAATTAGACTTGGTGTAAGTACAGTTTTGCAACTATGGTTTTGGAACTAATGTAACCAAAATCATATATACTTTTTTGTGTTTTAATTCTCTAATTTAGATAACATATCATTTCAATTTCCTTTATGAAAAACTAAAAGGCACATATGCAATTAAGATAATTTATTTCCTATTTATATATATGGAATAATTGAAACACTTTCCATTTTTTTTTTTAAAGTAAATTTTGGTTTTAAAATTAACTCAATCATTCCTTTTCCTCTTTAGATTTAAGTTGCCAACAATACAGAAAATGAACATATCCTTTCCTTATTACAACACCATCCTTTCAAAATGAATATCCATGATGCAACTTTTAAATAATTTCAACAATTCAATGAGCTAGTTCTTACAATAAAAGTGAGATGGTATCTCTTTTCTTTCCTTCTAATAAAATCATATGTTCACAAAAATTAATTACAAACAAGGTAACAATATAGTTTTTCTCAATGATCATAGTTCCCTTTCCTTACAATGAAAAAGTCCTTTTTTATGTAACAATTTAGAAAGAACAATTTTCAAGACATCAACATCCACTTTACAACAAGGGGGATATTATAAAGGTGAATTTTTTTCTCCAATATAGTAAAATTCCTTCAAAAATTATTTGTGTTATCTTCAACCTCTTCAAATTTGGGTCACAAACAAAGAAAAGGGGAGAAGGCGACACTCTCCGTCAACTCCGTAATCCAATAAGAGGATAATTCATCCCCTTATTGGCCCTAGAGCCCCAAACAAAGAACAATGAGGGGTATAAAACAACTTTAAAAAGTTTTACGATAATGGCTTCCACACAAAACAACCATTCCACAATAACAACACCTTCAATTAAACACATAAGACAAGAATTACAAATTTTCTAGTAACACATAGGCTTGACAAGAAACGAAAAGGAGCAAGGATTATTGGAACCACCTCCTTTTTCCTCCCAAGTGAAATAGGATTTTCACCCAAAAGCCTCCATGTGCACAATACAAAACAATCAAATACATCCTTATCTCTCCCCTTGTAAATATGAAATAATGTTTCCATGTTTTCCTTTTCACTCCCCATAGGTGAAAATCCTAATCACATTTCCTCCAGAATGCATGCCTCACACCTCCCTTTTCCCTCCCCGATGGTACCATACTTCCATCTCCCACACCCTTCTTAAGGTAAGCTACCCAACCACAATAAAGCACATGCACAACACTCATATAATATTCAAACAAGCACAAATTTTACATCTAAATGCATACATAAAATAATGACAACAAGTGGAGAGCCTAACTCTCCATCAAGCTTCCAAAATTATTCAATCCAACAAGTTTTCAACCCTTTAAATGAAACATAATCTCAATGCAACTTCAAAAAGCTCCTAATTCCAAAAGTGCAAGAGAAAATAATAAGGAAAGTAACAAAAAATCCATCGAATTAAATCAATAAATAGAAAATGGAGGTGAGGATGATGATGTGGCCCCATGTAGGATGCCACTTCATCATCACTCCATTCAATTCAACTAGTCAAAACACCAAACCCAAGGCACTAAATGAACACGTACAACTTATGACATGCCCACATGACTCTCCAACATGCACTCCATGCTTATCAAGGAAAAATTAATCGTGGTATGTAGAAATGTGCAACTATTTCACTTTTACTTTCAACAAATACATAAAAATGGTCAAAATAAGCCCCATACTTCATAATTATGGTTGGTATAAGATTTTGAGATGTGAGGGACTATGTTAACTTGTCCCACATGTCTCAAAAAGTGGCTCTGCATGGAAAAATTCGAGTTTGGGAAGAAACAGAGTACACACCACCTAAATGCAAATAATGCAATCCACATCAAGCATAAATCAAGGGATATCTACTCTATTTATTACCCACATGTCACATCTTCCTTTTTAGTTTAAAATTTAAGTTAAATTAGCTAATTAAGACACATTAATAAGTGCTAATAAAGTGACTAAATTTTCCCAATAATTAAATACATGCACAACAAAATAAGACACACAAAAATTAAAAGAAAGGAACATTACACCCCATGGCCACACATGTGAGGTCACCCCCATGGGAAACCTCCTAACTAAGCATGCAATTACACAACATAAACATTAGACACAAGTTGTCAAATTTGGCCATGTTGCAAAACACCCAACATTCTTTTGTGGTTGGTCCCCTATCCCCTTTCGATGTATATGATATAATGTTCCTACAAACACAAACAAAATACCTCTCTAGCCTTACGGCCGCATCAACAACATCGAGAAATAATATATACATGGAAATCAATAATCGTCATAAAAATTAGGTAATTTGATCATCCATCAACATATCAAATAATTTGATTCTAATCATCCATGAGATCATAATAAAACTCGAACATCCAGAGTATAACTTGTTAGTATAAAATTCAAATAATGCAAATCAACATATATCAAATTGTCTACCAGTGTCATCTAATGTATCATAATCAAAATGTGGATCACAACATATCAATAGTCTAAATATATATATAGTCTCTCATCTATTGATCAAGATATAATAATAAAAATGTCAAAGTATCTATCCAACAGTAAAAACATCATAATGAAATAGTGTCAAAGAGGAGTTGGCACTACACGGTTGTCCTAAAATATTTTTCATCTTATTTTCTAAATAAAAATCATTCAAATCCAACCCATAATTGTAATCATTTTAGTTTTCATATTTTTGTCTCTTTTGACAAAATTATAAAATTATCAGTTCTTACTTTTATTTCTTTTATTTTTTTCCTATCCCAAGAAGTGATTTTGGAATAAAAATAACATTCATTAGATCTTTATATGAACACATCACTAAATTTTTCAAATCTATTCGTTCAAATTTTTGTTTCTCTACTTGTTGAGGTCCTGCTCCACCATTTTTCTCATGCACAAGTTTTAGATCATGACACTCGCTTCACCTCATTCATACATTGACAAGTCTACCTTGATAAATGATGCAGGTTTCAACACTCTAACCGGATTAGATGATGTTGTAAATGATTAGGTGGATGTAATATTTGTATCATTGGGCTCTTCTTCCATCTTCTAGTTGGATATCTACAAGGATCCCATTACCAATGGATCATTCCATGCTATTTATAAAGGATTTGGCATGGTCTATTCTGTAGGAAATGATGGACCTAATTCATACATTGTAGTTAATACTTATCCCTAGATTTTTATGGTGGCGACAATAACAATGTGACAGATATTTTCAATCGACGACTGGGAAACAAGAAAGTATTCAACGTGAGGCTTCCTTCAATTATATAAGTTTCAATATGAAACCACTTTCTTACAACTAATTCTTTCATCTTTGTTATTTTCTCAAGGGAAATCTATAAATTTTCAAATCTTATCTATTCCAAGATGTATCATGTTGTGTTTGCAGGTATGTTGGTTTAAACATGATCTCCGTGAAGATGTAAGGTAAGCTAATGAGGAGTAGGAGTAGGAGTCGGAGTTAGATATTGAAATAATTAATAATTATATTCCATTGTTGTGGATTCCCAATAATTGTTATGCTAGATCCTGGATCCATAAAATGTCGAGGGTAATATTGTGGTGTATTCTAACGGTTAGTCCATCTCCAAGAGAATGAATATAGCAACAATGGAGAGCTCAAGAGGAAGAGGATTTATTGTGGTGGAAAATTTGGGAAAAATTGTGGCTTTCAAATATGGATCATTTCCTTCCTCGTAGTCACTAGTTAATCCAGAGGAGATATTTAGTCCTACACCAAATCAACCCGAGTTCATGTCCATAAGAACTCATGCAAATATTGTAATTGGGTTTTATAGTTAACATACAATTACAAAACTATATTTAATAATAAATTAAGTAGCAACAATTCTTAAAATTGTGTTGGGGTTAGCAAAAGGTTGTATAGATAATATATCAGATCTAAACATACATGCAATGAAAGTGGATATTCTACCAGAAGAATTATACAAAACAAGAGATATAAATCAACACCATATTTAACGTGGTTCACCTAGTGTGGGCTACATCCACCAAGAAACAAGTCAATCTATTATCCAAAGCTTTGACAAAATATACAATGAAGATTTACAATCTTCCACACCTCTCAGATGTATGTATTTTGTTTCTCTCAAGCTTTTACTTCTTTTCAAGAATTCTCTCTCTCATAATTATTCTCACAACAATTATCAACTTTTTCAAGATCTTATTTCTTACTTCTAAACCCTAGATTTCATGCTTATATAGGCATATAAAAACTTAGGGCACTTAGCCATGTAATTACAACCAATAGATCTATTGTAATCCTAAAATATTTTTAATTCACGAGAGTTTATATAAAACACTCCAACACAGTAATCGACGTCGATTAGCCCTAACCGATGTTAGTTCCTCCTTGCTCGACCGACACCAGTCACTCCTTAATGGATGCTTTGGTTATAGTATTTTCCAGAAAGTTTCATATTGCATGCTAACCCTAAGTAATTGAGCTCCACAAGTCAACAATATTGATGAAGCTAGAAATTGGCCATAAACTATCATTGTTTTGTCCTTCTAAGTTACCTTTGAAAGTGAATTTAAATGTAATCTAGGAACTTATAGCTTGCTTAAGATAGAATATAGGATATATCTTGTTCATTCTTTATAAATCTTTTGTTATCTATTTTTTTGACTAATCCTATTGATTATTTAGGAAAAGATGCAAAGTCTTGTGTAAAAGTGCAGAGACCATAAAAGAAAGATAATACTAGTATTGAGAAAAGTGGAATTGATCATGGAAAGTATATCTAAACTCAAATATGATTTCATATTCAAATTTCTCTTGAAAATTTATACAAGTTCAAAATAATAATCATCTCAATCTAAGATCGCATGAAAAAGTTATAGTTATTTTAAGTTATCTTAAGAACTCATAGATTTAGTTCGAAACTCGCATATTTAGTTTTAGAAGTCATAGGTTTATTTCTCGGAATCGACAAATTTAGTTCGAAACTCATAGGTTTAGTTCCGTAAATCACAAATTTGGTTCCATAACTCATAGATTTAGTTCAAACTTGCAGCAATCGAATAACATTTAGTTCCGTAACTTGTAATTTGTGGACAAAGCAGATTTAGGTATGAAACTTGCAGATTTAGTTCCAAAATTCCATAAAAGGAATGACAACGTTAGTTCCAAAGCTTGCATCAATCAAATAGCATTTAGTTCTAGAACTTACAATTCATGGAAAGAGTAGATTTAGTTCGAGAACTTATAGATTTAGTTTCGAACTTACATAAAAGGAATAACAACGTTAGCTCTGAACATGCATCAACGGAATGATAGTTTTTGACGAATTGTGAAAAATAAGATAATCCAATAGAAATTATGAGAAATTTTTTTGTTCTTAGAAAATTTTTTAACATAAACCTCATTTAGATTTGCTATGGGTTTTACCAATGAAGAGAAATATAAATTTTAGTGAGTTGCATTCGGAGGAAAAAGTGTATCAATAAACATGCACTAAATATTGCAGAAACAAAAATAGAATAGTCAAATGGAAAATATGAGAGAGGTTTTTTGTTCATAGAATTTTTTTAACAAAAACCTCATTCAGATTTGCTATATTTTTTATCAATGAAGATAAATCTAACTTTTAATGAGTTGCGGTCCAAGGAAAAAGTGTATCAAATGAGAACTAAAAGTTTCATAAACAGAAATAGAAAAGTCAAACAAAAAATCGAGAGTTTTTTTGTTCACAGAATGTATTTAACAAAAACCTCATTCATATTTGCTACAAGTTTTACCAGTGAAGAAAAATATAACTTTTAGTGAACTACAGTCTGAGGAAAAAGCATATCAGATAAGCATCAAAAGTTCCACAATCAAAAATAACAAACTCAAATGGAAAATCCAGAAAAGGTATTTGGTCAAAATCATATTTTTAGGAAAAAAACTCCTTCCAATAATGTAGGAGAATAAAATCATTATGATTCTTGTTACCGAAAAGAAAGGAGAAGATATGGGAGCAAATCTTCCTAAAATAAGTGAGATAAAACATTGACTTTAATAATAGATCTCTCTCCATTTTTGTGGAGACGAAGATCTTAGTTGTTAGGATTAGAACAAAGATAAGATCAGATTGTATCTTCTAAAATATGTAATAGGTTGGATGCATAAATTATAAATGCAACCTTCCACACACATATATGTAATGCTTTCCTCCCAAGAAGTAAAGATTTGTTCTTTCCTCTCAATTACTATGTAGTTTTAAGATCACATAAGTATGATTTAAATAATCTTCCAAGGAATAAGTGGACACTCATTTCAAGGAAGATAAATTTGTGTATTTATGTTTATATTTATTCATTTGTCTCGTAATTCATTTTGCAAAGTATTGTTTTTATCTTTGTATTGTGAAAATTCGGTTTGTTGTGAACATGCAGAGTTTTGTTAAATAATGTTTATTTCTAATTCAGCAATTTCAATTTACGCAAGTATGTTTAAATTTCTGCAAGTGTGATTTCCTTCATGCAAGTGTGATTTATTTTATGCAAACTTTATTTCGTAAGTTTGTTTAAATTTATGCAAGTGTGCCTTTATTTCTCGCAAGTGTGCCTTTAAATTTATGAAAGTGTGATTTATTTAATGCAAGTTTGGTTTATGTTTAAAGGAGTTTATTTATAAGATCTTATGCTCTTAATGCATACAACCATCAAACACTAGCCCTGGATTGATATTATTAATGGTGAGTATTGATGACCCTCATCAAATATCCCACTTGGAGATTAATTATTGCACCATACCTGTAAAGCATCATTCTTGAATCCTTTCCTTAGCTTTGTTTCTTCCTCTTCAAGTCTCAAACTCGAAGACCAACAAAATTGGATTGTATCTTCAGCTTCTACTTTACTAATGACTTTGTTAGCATATCTCATAGGGTTCTCACTCATATGAATCTTTTCTAGATTCAACTTCCCATCCTCCAATACCGTCATATGAAGTTATACCTCAACTGAATTTGTTTTGTTCTTGAATTAAATGTTGAGTTATTTGTCGAATGAATTACACTCTAACTATCACTAAACAATTTACACTCATGTTACTCCTTTCCAAACTCTTTCATGAACCTACTCATCCATATCATCTCCTTACTAGTCTCTATAGCTGCAACATACTCTACATCTATAGTAGACAAAGCCACAACCTTCTACAATCTTGAATTCTAGCTAACTATCGTCCCACCAACTATGAAAATATATCCAATAGTTCTCCTTCTACCATCCGGATGTCCACCATATCCGAATCAACATAGCCATATAATGAAATATTTGAACCTCCATAGCATAACTACATGTTAAATGTCCCTTTCAAATACGAATATCCATTGGACTACTTTCCAATGCTCTTTACCTAGATTTTACATATATCTACTCACAACTCCTACTACCTATGTAATGTCTGGTCTAGTATAAACCATAGCAGACATGAGACTCCCAACTGCTAAGCATATGGAACTTATGTCATGTATTTGACCTCCTCATGTGATGATGGACACTGAACTTTGCTCAATTTTAAGTGTCCAGCCATAGTTGTACTAACAAGTTTTAGATTCTACATTTTGAACCTTTCTAATACCCTATAAATATAATCCTCTTGAGACAAATACAGTTTCTTGTTCTTCATGTCTTTGTGTATTTGCATGCCAAGGATTTTTTTACAACTACTAAATCCTTCATAGAAAATCTGTGAGATAGCTTTCACATAAGCTCACCAAAGTGTGTTGCATACTAGATCCGCAATAAACATATTATCCATATATAGTAACAAAATAATATAGCTCCCATTTTCAAGCTTCTTGAAATAAACACACCGGTCGATTCACATCTCAAACAACCATGCTCATGAAAGAAACTATCAAACCTCGTGTACCATTGCCTTTGGAGCTTTCTTGAGCCCATATAGACTCTTTTTCAACCTCGCACACTAATTTCTCCTTACCCTTGACTTCATGCCCAAGAAGCTACTACATATAAAGCTCTTCATCATAACCACCATGAATGAAAGTTGTTTTCATATATAGTTGTTCTAAATGCAAATCCTCTACCGCAACTAAACTCAATACAAGTAAGAATAGAATTCATCTTTACAACAAGAGAAAATATTTCACCAAAGTCAATAACTACTTTCATGCAAATCTTTTTACTACAATCCTTGCCTTGTACCTTTTCTATCTACCCTCTTCTTCCTTTATCCTATCAACCAACTTGTTCTCGCAATGTCCTCTTACTTTGCGGCAACTTAACAAATCCCAAGTCTAGTTTTGTTCCAAGGATTCCATCTCTTCATTCATGCCATGCTCCCACTAGACATGAGTCTTATCCCGCATCACTTCTTCAAAACTTTCCGGTTCACAATTAACAAGTCAATAATTAATAAAATAGAGAATGTGTAAATCTTTCTATAGATTTACTTACCCTTTTTTACCTTCTCACATTAATTTGGCATATCGGAGGCTCATTCAGACCTCCTAGACATTTGTATCCAAATCTATCGCTGACCAATACCGGTCACCTATAACTGACGTTGGTTCTGCTAACCGATGTTGGTTGGGATCTTCTTTAGCCGATACCGATTCGTCAGACCAATGTCAATCGATGGGGTCAACCAACACCAGTTATTGTGTATCCCTATCAGTATTACTTTTAAATCCGAGAGTTCATTTTCATCCACAAACTTATCAACCAGCTTTGTCCTTGGGTACCAAAATTTGATCCCTATGCATTCTCTTTTTATTTCATTCAATGTCACGACTCCTAATTGTGACGACGCAAAAAGACGGTGACGCCACACTCACGACAATGACGGCGACGATGGCGCCGCAAAACATCCATCCCGAAAATGTGACAAATTTTTTATTTATTTATTTTGACCAACGAAGCCTCAGATTCAAAAATTGTAATTTCCAATATGTTTACTGAAGTCACATATTCACAATGTGTAACAACAATGTAAGTAAAAGTTGCCCAGCAAGCATCGCAAAGACTTGTAAATAGAACCTCTGATTCTTTCAATTTCAAAATTTTGATATTTATAGTATGTTTTACTAAAATCCCCTATCCCTAATGTGCACAAGATCTACCAAGCAACCTGGATAACTCTTCCCGTCCAATCTAAAGCAGAGATTCGATGTATACTTTTCCATGCCGCTACAATATCTGAGTGATACATCAATATCACGCAAAAGACTCACGAGATTGATTTGCGATGGATCCGATACATCGAGAGGAATAAAGGTCCATTACACCTATCTTAACAAGGACATAAAAAAATCTTCCAAATAGTTTTTAGGTCTATTGAATTTTAAATTATATTTAAGTTATATAAATATATATATATATAATCTAAATTTTCTCTTAAATAAGTCTATATGCTTAACATACATTTGAAATTTGGATTAAAGGAGTGAGGGAAAACGTTTCAAACTATGCTAAAATCTTTTGGTTGGGGCGGTGGGTCTCATCACCCAACTGTCACAATTTAAGAACTCCCACCTGGCATGCTAGTCACTCTTTCCAGCCGCATAACATTTACTTTATCAGATTTTGCAATCCTTCAACTTCTACGCCTGCCGGTTGTTGGATACTGCCCCGGCCACACAATTTAATGTGGTGGTTAAGAATGAATCCATGAAGTAGCAGGTGAGGACGCCATTACAAACACCCAGGCCACGAGTACAGGGATAGGAGGTCACAGTTGGAGCTACAGGCGAGAAGGGGGGGCACCTAAACAAGCAGTTTATCCAACTATGTTGTTACAGTTCGGCATGTAGTTCCCCATTGACCTGGCCGTGCATGAAGCTCACAGGGAGGTGAAGAAAAAGGTTATTAGCGCGTGGATCCATTACTCAGTCATCCAGGCCGCGTGGGACGAGTTAGATAGAGGTGGTGCAACAAGGAGACGTCTTTCTCTTTTTCTTTTTTTTGTGTTTTATTTGTTTTATGCATTCCTAAGCAGGACGGGGCATAGGGAACCCGGGGTAAGGCGCCTTTTTTTTTTTTTTTTTTTTTGTTTTAGAATCTTTGGCAGAGGGTGGAAGAGATCCACGGCCCTGGCCTACACAATGGCAACCAAATAGAACATGAAGGCCCCATAGGGCGGTTCCAACAAGGTGTTGTTCAACTATGTTGTCATTTGTTCAGTGTTGAATGCATCCTCAAGTGCGTGGTTCTCCTTCGCAAGATTTGAAGTGTACCAGAATTATTTTGGATGGGGTAAGCCTGTGAGAGTCACAAATGGATGCAATAACAAGTTTGATGGCATGGTATATCTTTATCCTGGTAAGGATGAAGCTGGTAGTGTGGATGTAGATATCGCTCTATTGCCTCAGACAATGGATCTGCTCGAGTGTGATGTAGAATTCCTCATGGTAAATTGAACTCATGCTGTTTGTCAGTGTCAATAATATCTTGTAGATAAGAGCGAATGGATAAATAAGGAACTTGAAGCGCTGGAGTGGGTAATCAGATTCAAACTCCAGGCAAGGAACAAGCTGTTTTGATTTTGCTTCTTAGCACCTGTGCTATGTGCACTGTAACATTTGCAGCACCATTCCCTTTACCAAGCTTCGAAACATCCAATGACCATCTCCATGTAATTTTTGCATGGTATAAACTTTATCATGTGTAAGCTCTAACAACTAATTCCAAACAACTATCTTGCGAGTATTTTTAATGGTGTATCATAGTATAGTGCATGCTCAACTCTTGATAGAGGACGAGTGCTCCTTTGTAGAGTCTCGTCTTTTGAGCTATTTCTGTGTAATTAATTTGGTTGTGTTTCCAAGCAGTAGATAACTAAAATGTGATCTTGTCGAAGCAATCTGTAAATATAGTTTTTGCACGGTAAAAAAAAACAATGTATCAAGGCTTACGAGACATATATTTTTTTTTTTATGCTAAGTGAGGCAATTTGTAAACATAGGCTTGCACCATAACAAGGCGCACTGTATCAGATCTATGGTGATAAAGAAAGGACCAGGTTCTATTTCCAGTTTCTAAATTCTGTAATGGTTCAAGATCAATCTGTGTAAAACTACTACTTCACATCTTAATAATATGGTAGTG